>CM029546.1:7169796-7769796 GCA_017141385.1 Sogatella furcifera | reverse complement strand
AATATCATGTAATTCCGTTTAGACTACTAGGGCTCGTTCAATTCACATTCAGCTCACTTTTGAAACACGGTAATATTATAAAATGAGAGACACAAATTTTTGGTGGGATAGGGGCGCATCTTCGCAATGCAATTTGATTGAAGTGTAGCTAGACTATATAGGGGTTGTCAGGCGAAGGGATTTTGATTCGGAAAGGGAAAAGACGACACTGACAGTGAGCTAATGTTTCAAAGAGAGGATCAAAAGGTGGAAAAGTATTGAAGGGCTCACGGGTTCGAAGAAGGGGAATATTTGGAGCAAAGCATGTTGGCGCGTTGCTTTTCTTTTATTTGTCCGGACTTATTGCGCTAATTGACCAGGGCGCTAAATTTTCTGGCAGATGGAAAAATCTCGTTGTAGGTTTTTTGACAGAAAAAGAAGTGACAGTCGCAATCCACTTATCAAGGACCTGGACCGTGCTTGATAATTATCATCGTCCTGCCGGCATAAAATGCGGGCGCATAAAGCATGCTTTTTTCAAAAGCTTACCTGACAATGTTGGAAGGCTAATGGATGAACATTAGTAAAGGACTCAACAACAATTTTCGCATTCCCATTCACGTCAAAGCAAGTTACTGCTCTCATCTGTATGATACTCCACATTTAAAATTTATTATTTAATGAACTTCAGTAATGTTCGATGCAAATATACTTTGAGCAAGCGTTCGTTAAACAAATGATTTATTGCAAAACTTTAATGAGTTTAGAGATCGCATTGCAATACGATGTTATTCTTGGATGAGAAGAATCATTATTGGAGGTCTTGAACCTGTAACACTTTTCAAACACGCGGAGAGATGATTTCTGATATCCAACGATCAAAAATTCACCAACCAGTAAACAAATATCATTGACTAAGTTTTGGTATCTCTATTCCCATGGATGGTTTTGTAGCCTATCATTATATCAAATTAATTTGCTCATGGAGTGTCACTTCGAAATTTCCCACTCTGGTTCAGAATCAGTTAGGGGAAACAAATGAGGAAGCAACAAGGAAAGCACCGCTGACAATAAATCGGATAGAGAGATGTGGCGGATAAAGTTGAATGAAAGCAAGTCTACACATGTTGTTTTCACAAATAGGCAGTATGTGTATGGCGAAATCAGAATAAACAATGCAGTTGTACCTTTTGACAATGAAGCCAAATATCTGGGAATGACATTAGATGCAAAACTGCGCATGTGGAAGAAAAGAAAGAGGAATTGAATATCAAATATTCCAAAATGTATTGGATGTTGGGGAGAGATTCTACCCTATCAACCTACAATAAAAAATCACTCTATAAACAGATTCTTCGACCTGTTTGGTTGTATGGTATCCAGCTGTGAGGCTGTGCTAGGAAGAGTAACACCGACATAATTCAGAAATTTCAGAACAAAGTATTGAGGAACGCTGTCAATGCTCCATACTTTGTTAGAAACTCAGATCTCCACAGGGACCTTCAGTTAGAAACAGTACAAGTTATGATAGCAAAGGCCGCCAGAAATCATGAAGAGACACTTCACAACCTCCAGAATATTCAAGCTCTAGTCCTCGTTGACAATTTCTACAATATTGAGGAGACTGAAAAGGAAGAAGCCTACAGATCTCGTGTGATGTGAATAGTGTGATTGTAGAAGTCAGAATGCATAAAACTAAAAGTAAAGTGTGTGATTTGTGTTGAAAATATTTAAGAGCATTGCTCAGTTGGAGTTGCAAAGGAGGATTGACTTCGAAAGATCTTCTTTTATGTGAAATTCCCGTATCAATTTAGGATAGAACTGAACTGTTCATTAGCCAAGTGCTAGATTGCAGTTAAAATTCATAAAAAAAATTCGAAATTTCCCACTCTGGTTCAGAATCGATGATCAATCCAAGTGAAGTATGAAAAAGCTATTAAAAAGCTTATCTCATATATTTGTAGAAAAAATACGTGAGAATTTGTCATTTAAATACTTAATCACACAAATAAACGCTATAAAAATAAAGCTAGTACAGTCAACCACGCTGGGCTCCCATTGGCCAGTTGCTCCTCGTATTAAAAGAGAGCTCTCGTCCAATCACATAGCTG
Source organism: Sogatella furcifera (assembly GCA_017141385.1). Lineage (NCBI taxonomy): Eukaryota > Metazoa > Arthropoda > Insecta > Hemiptera > Delphacidae > Sogatella > Sogatella furcifera. Next base: position 7,767,706 of record CM029546.1, on the reverse strand, counting down.
CATCGTAGTCTTGGTGAGCTCCACCATTTTGTTTTCCAAGGCAGCCATTTCCTTTTCCATTTTATACTCCCATACACGACTGGCCGTCGTTCCCGTTTAATAATAATTAATTTGAATATTATTATAATTATCCAGCAGTTGGTGATCTGCAATATCTAATAATTCTTCCATCTTTGGTTCTTGTTTAATTTGATCAATATCAACTTTCATCAGTAACGATTAGGCTCCTCTACACAAAACTAGAAGGTTGAATTCATGAACTAGGCACTTGCGAAAGCGACTTTGTGGTATAACATTATCTATTATAATGCTTCAGTAACGAATAAATCTGTGATAGGGTGATCAAGTATATTTTTAAAATATACAGGGAAGAGCCTTTTACTTTTTCTAAATCATCACTTTCCACCACAAGCTTCAACCTTTTCATAGATGTTTTTTCCCGTACCGATATCGGGTTTATTTGAAGAAAGATTCTGATCCCCATTTCCTGAAAATTTCAACCGAAGCTCTCCGATGGAATTAGGAAAAGTTTTCCCTGGTAACAGCACTATGATACTAAAGTTAATAAAACAAAACTGAAGAAAGTGGGAAACTGCAAAGAGGAGATAGGCAAAGTTCCACAAAGATTTCTTTGCACTTGGATTATATCAGAGCTGAAACTTTTCAATTTTCGCCATGCTATGTTTTTTGCGCTTTGCTCGATCATCGCCTGGCGTATAATTTCGCCTCCTCGCTGCAATGTTTGCGCTCGCAAGAAGTAAAGAAGGAAAAGGTTAAAGAGAGGAAATAAACAAGAGTGGGAGAGGAAGAAGCCTTTTTAATTGGTATGCAAAGAAAGTTGGTTCGACGATTCAGCCGGGCTCTGAGCCAATATTGATCTACCCTGATTGCTAGAGTCAACCTGCCTGAGTAGCGGGCTCTACTCTCTTTCTCTATCCCTATCTTTCTCTCTCTCACTCTCTCTTCCTCTCTCCTCTTTGTAGCTGCTGCAAATTCCGATGTAGAAGCAATGCAGAAAGAAAGGAAGGAGTTTCAGTGAGAAGAGCGATGAAAGAAAAAAGTACGATTGGGGGATTTTAGGTTTGCTCTTTTCCACGTTTGGTGATGGTTAAGTGTCGTGAACTAACCCTTTTTGTTGAATAGGGCGAGAGAAAGATTTGTGTGAAAAAGGGGTGTTGAGCTTTTATTGAGATGTGAGGAGAATTATGAAGAACTCATTTTTAGCAGTCTATTGTTTTCTATGGAGTCACGATAAAATGTGAAAATATCATCCATAAATGAATTCATTATTCATAGTCAGTCATTTCAAATGTACGGTATTTATGATTTTATTCGGTAGATAGTTGAAGCTCATGGATGATAATCTGATTAGGTTGGTCTGTCTGAGAGTAATAATTTTTTATTATGGATAAAAACAAAGTTTCAACAGGTTTTGATGAGTTTGTAAATGATTTATGCATTCTAAGTATAAGCTTGAATTTTATGGGTAGATTAATTTTCAAATGTATGATTTGTTAGGCAACACATATTCAAACCATCACTTTCCAAACTCATTATTAATAGATCTTATATTACATTATTTATAAAATAAAGCGGAATAATATGGTGCCACAGCTCTCCTCAGTAACAGTCAAAAAGTTCAACTTGCTTTCCAAGTTACAGTACTTGAAAACTTGAAAGAGTTATCAAAATCTATGCACAATATCGACGTTACCGTAAAAAGTCTTTAGATGTAAGTATTCACTACGTATAAACGGAGTGTATAGGCCTACTAAATTCAATTGTTTTGGATAACATGAATCTTTCTTGAGGTGCAAACAATAATTATTCTTTTAAAGAGAGCAATACAACCTTCCATGCAATTTAAAAAAAGATGGGTCGTACTCAGATTGTGCCGGAGTCCGATTGGCAATCTTTGCAGGTGTTTGTAGGGGGTAAGCAAATTGGATTCTTTTGAAATTCGGTTTGTGGAGATCATCTCTCGCCTGCCGGACCCTGTGAGAAGTGATACCTCGGTCTCTTATCCATATTTCATCGTTTATAGGCTACAGATGTGTTTTATTGCTACGTTTCACAAGGGAGCACAAAAGCCTCAAACATGACGGGCGGGCAATGCATTGTAACCTTTTTCCTATTCATACTCTCCTCTGCATTACAATCGACAACAATCCATAATCTTATTTGATGTCCTGTGGCTAAGCGATCCAATACGAATGCTGGATTTCTTTCAATTCTCTGTTTTTAATCTAGTTTTCTATTCTGAGGAATCGGAAAGACTCGTCTATATCTTATAAGAAACCTTGCAGGAGCTGGTTATTGTAGCCTACGGTGAGTGATGACAATCTATATTGAAAAAAGTGTTATCAGGTTGATATCAAATCTTGAACAGTTTTGAATGTGCTTCTTGTTATTTTAGTTTTAGAATATGATTTATCTATTACAGTATGTGTATACAAAGATCGTGAATCAAACCCCGACTAGTGTCTATCACAGAAGACCTCACAACTCAACAGATCTCACAGATTTCAATTTAAAACAATTTTCAAAGATTTACACCCATGTTCCACATATTTCCACCTTAATACAATCCATAGGGCATCATATTATTGAAACAAGAATATTGAAGTATAATAATATTTTTTCAAATTGATTGAATTCGCCTACGACAAGATGAGATTTCATGTAAACAACGTGAGGATAATAGAATTGAGGAAATCTTAAATAGCCTATTATTGACATTCTTCCAAATACCTCTCCCTCACCACTCAGCTTCCAAAGTCACAACAAATAAGCAAATGGAATAAACAGCCTTCTATAGACTATTATTGGTTAGAAAAATGCTGGGTTTCAGGTTCTGGAAATGCAAAACTGATTCAGGTTCAGTCATAAGTACAATAATATTCTACAGGATGCGATTTCCTATGAACACCAAGAGAATAAGAAAATTAAGAAAGTCGATAATATTATTGACATTCTTCCAAATATCTCTGAGTCACAATATCTGGGTAGTTGGTTGGTTTTCATACCGCTCTAGTATCTTTTGACTAAGTTGAGTTCGAGCATTGTTCGAAGAAATAAATTCTTAGTGCATACATCTTTATATTATCAATAGCAAATCAAATTAATTAAATATTATATTTGAAGATATAAAACACAAAAGATTACAAAGACATGGATCACAAAGATTGTTACTCCTAGTATCTGAAAAAATTCCATAGGAAAACAGTGACAAAAGATGACGATAACTTACCGTCTTTGTTCATGGCGGATTGAAAGCACTTGTTGAGACGACAAGCTCTGCACTGGTTGCGATGGGTTTTGTCGATAGGGCAGCGGCCTTTCAGGTCACCCTGTGCTTTGCAAGTGTAGACGCGATTCCTGTGAATGCTTCTCTTGAAAAATCCCGAACAACCTGAATAACAATAGCAGAGAGGCCGAATCAGTTTCGAAACTTGAGACTGGAATCAATATTTAGAGCATTGTTGAATGAAAAAGACTAGATCTCTAGATGGTTTCATTTCAAAAGTTAATCAGACTCTAAAATACAGTTTAACACACAGTAGCCACCTTGGATGGGTGTGTACTTTGTATCAGGTTATTGTGAATATATGGATTGAATGACATTATTAAGATAAGCGGTGATAATAATTGAAATTCTCAAAATAGATGAATGGAAAGTCTCACCGTCACAACTGTAGATTCCGTAGTGTTTGCCGGAACTTCTGTCGCCACAGACTTTGCAAGGAATATCCAGTAGTCTATCTCCTGAAACATACCATTTTTTATTCTGTGAGCCAGGAAAATATTCAATGTATTATATTCAACCTTTTAAAAGTTTGGTTTTTAAGATCTGTCTCTGCCTTAAGTTCTATCTTTGAAGGTTGATCTCCACTTTACTGATTGATTAAAAAATCAAATGTTTCAAAAAGAAGGTTTATCTTCATTTTAAGATTCCTCTTTCAAGGTTTATTCACTCTCAACCACGGATACTAGAATACGAATTCTAGTATCTGTGCTCTTAACTATAGTCTAGAGTATTTCCTCGAAAGGAAAATCAATATGAACACACTCATACTTTGGCTTAAATAATAATCAGTGATAGCTTTTAGATAAGGTTCAATATGAATTTCAGGTAATAACCAATGAAAGCTATACATATTTAGTTTTTCTCATCCACCATAACTTTAAGCTCACAAATTTACTTTTTTTCCAATGATGAAACTGCACAAATCATAACATAATAATTATTAACTAGGATAGAAAAACTAAGCAAAGCTAGTAGCATTTCTTTCCTAAATTTTGATAAAAAATAAGTCCAAACAAAACATTTGATATAAAACAGAGATGGCGTGTGATAATAATGTCACGAGAGAATTACAACCTTCTCAATCGAATAATATAGAAGATGCTATAAAATTTTATTTTCAAATGTAAGACACATGAATAGCTTGATATTAGCATCAAGTATCAAATCATTCTCATGACCTGACAGCATTTCGATATTATAAAGGGGAGATACACAATTTTGAGGAGAGACCACTTTCCACCGTTAGATGAAATATTTTCCAAGATAGAGTATAACTTGATAACAACAATGGCGACTGGGTGGGGTGAGAGGGAAGTGACAGAGAAGAAAATAATGGCCGAAGGGACATTTTGTCAGAAATACGCATTTTATTTAGCAGTGGTGGCGAGGAAGAAAGATAGAGGATGAAAGAGATATAGAAGAGAAATGGAGGAGAGGAAAAGTAATAGAAGAGAGCAAGAGAAATAAAGGAGAGAGAGAACTTGAGGAGAGAAGATGAAATTTGGCGAAGATTCATCTGAAGCGGTGGCTAGAGAGGTGGTGAGGGAGAAGTGAAGTTGTGGCTGCCAGAGGAGGGGGGGGTTGTAGAGAATCCATTAACTGATATCTCTAGGCAGCAATCCATTTCATACGCTGCCGAGATTGTAGCCTGGGGCCAGACGAGCTTCCTAACTAACCAGCTCAGTGGCGGGTTCAGTTCAGAAAGTCTCACCTTTCCCATCCCCCTTTAAACCCCCCAGAACTCGAATTCAACCCCCTTTTGTCAGTACGCCTCCTATCCAACTTTCAACAACTGAATACCGTCACAGCCAACGCCTCAATTCGTTTAATCGCAAGATATGCTTCGATATCTTCATTAAGTTACTGTGTGGTCTTTGAGTTTTCTTCATAAGGGAAAAAGGGTATCCATAAAGTAAGGAAAATAAGATTGATGGAGAGAAATTGCCTAGGATTCATGGGGATTTATCATCCCTACGTGAATTAGCCTAATCAAAGTGGAGTGATAAAACGTAAAACTTGATTTCTTGATAATTTAAATTGGTATTTCGATTCTCTCAACGGGTTTGACTGCTAGATAAGTGAAAGAGTGAATTAATACATCAACTGTTTAGTTCTCAACAACAAACCTAGCAATTGACGAATAATGAGTTTTTTGATGGTGATACACACGTAAGCTCTGAGTCTTGTGCGTGGATAATGGGATGGTTGATGGTCGTAGACAAGAAATAATTTCCAGACAGTCGGGACCGACAGCTTATCAGTAGTTTCTCAATGAACAGCTGTACCAAAGAGTAATTGATAGTGTTGAACAAATAAAACTATAGAGAACAAGGAAGTGTTTGTCTGGTCGCCTGATTAATTTGGCAGCTTCGTTGTGGGAAAATCTATTGAGTGATAAAATATGACTCTCTTCAGTCTTGGAATAAGTATTCAAATCTCTATTACCTTGACTTGACTAGGAATAATAGCTTAATTAATATTAGACTTTGCCATAATTATCTCGACGAAAGCTTCTTACCCCAGTTAATCAACCATTTCTTTTCCTTTTGCCTTCATCAAAATGTAGCTTCGATTTGGTTGCTCAAGGGGTATCAAGTAGAAAGACCACAAATTCAAGAATTTTTAAGTGAGTTGAGCTGATACAACCAATTCATATTTGGTTTGGCTGGGTGGATGATCCTCGAATAACACGATAGAGATCATAAGTAGGATGCACAGAAGTCTTCTATGATTATAACTTGGTCACAGGCCCATTGTAGCAACAAATAACACAGCATCAACCTTATTATACAGTATCACATTAAAAATATCGATTCTACATTTGCACCTTCCCATAGCTTCCCCACAACACAGCTCGAACACACATAAATGTTGACCATGTTGCTAATTGTATTTGAAATGGTACTCGAACCGAGATGCTTACCTACATCTACAAGCATTCGCTCACCTCATATCCTCATGAGGTGTAGGACAGTAGAATAGAATCTGTTCCTAATCCTCACGGGTTTGTGAGGTGAGGAAAGTGGTGTAGAATCAGTTCCTCACCGTGAGAATAGGGTGGACGCGTCGTCCTCAGTTTGTGAGGAGTGGAGGCGTCTGTTTTCGTTGGCTAGCTGTTGCCAACGTCAAATAAGAGAACAGTTGTAGGGGGTGTGATGGTGGGGGGAAGGTGTGAGTTGTTTTCGACGTTGTCGTCTGAACGCCGTGACTGTTTGTTGTGTCGGTTTGGTTGGTGTTTGATCGGATGACGAACGGACACAAACAGGTGTGACCTGTTCTCTTTCTCTTATTCCCTCTGTCACTCTCTCTCTCTCTGTCACTCTCTCTTCTTCTCTCTCTCTTCTCTGTCACTCTCTCTCTGTCCTCTCTCTTCTTCACTCTCTCTCTCTTCCTCTCTCTCTCTCTTTCTTCCACTCTCTCTTTCTCTCTCTCTTTACCGCTCTCTCTGACTATCTTCTGCGTCGGTATGGGGTGCGAACCATGTTTCCATGATGATTGCCACCTCTGTTTGAATGCAACGCAGTAACGTTGACCAACGGTAGACAATCGTCAAAGGAACACGCATGTTTTCGCCGCTCGACAGTCCACCGCCAGGAAAGCAAAGCGTTCCAAGAGATAGATAGAAAGAGAGGGAGGAGAGAAGAAGAAGAGATTAGATTCAGATTCAATCACTTTATTCATGTAGATTACATAATACAATAATTCGAATCCTATGCTATAAGAATAAAAATAAATGGAAATTATACTAATTACATTATGGTTCGCATAAGTTGGCTAATTATAAACTATGAAAACTTGCAAAATGAGACAGATGTAGGATCCAATAAGCTAACGGTAATATAAATTTGTGCAGACAGAGAGAATGTGAGAGGGAGAGAGAGAATGTGAGAGAGAGAGAGTGTGAGTGAGGAAGAAGGAGAGTGAGAGAGAGAGGAGAGAGGGAAAAGGAGAGAGAAGAAGGAAGAGAATGGTTAGAGGAACTGTGTATTAGAGAGAGTCTGTAAGAGAGAGACTGTACAAAGAGAGAGTCTAGGCGAATGAGTGAGAGTAAAGGAATAGTGTATATAGGTGTGATATAGTGTAAAGAAATAGTGTATCAAGGAATGATAAGGATATCATTCTTAATAAAAATAAATAAAAATGAGAGTGTATGAAGAAAAAACTATTAAAATAGATCGTGATATGATCGGACTGATTAACTTGATGAATTCACATCATACGTCAGAGAATGAGAAATAATACTATAGTACTATTTTGACTTGGAAATAGATTGAAGGTGATATCCAATCAGTTAATACCACGAAGATTTGCAATTGAGTGAATTCATGATAAGTAATCTATAAGAGAGATAGTAAGAAAATGTGAGAGACAGCTTAAACTAGAAGTGATAGCTTGTAGAATGTGTATGTTGTATAGGTACTGCCAGAGATAGTCTGGGTTAGATGTAGATAAAGATAGAGCTATGAAATAATTGCGTGCAAGAGAGTGATGGATGTTGAATAGAGAGAGATCATGGGAGAGAGAGAGCTCACTATAGCCATAGCCGCACACATGTAGACAAACGCCGACCACAGTGCTGCTGAATTAAACATTACATTACACTTCAATATTAGTATCCCACACCTATGGCCTCGCTCAACCAAGCACACGCGTGTCTGACACTATCGTCTTCTCACTGACGCACATACTATCTGTCACACTCACTGACTTATTTATCTAGTCAGTCTCGAACATCAGCTTTTTCCAGCAGTCATTGATTGAGGCTATCTAAATATAAATATATGAATATTATTTCACTCACTCAGTCAATCATTGACTTGAATTACTCAGGAACTTGAAACTTGCATGTTGAAACTTGAAAAATCCAAATAAATGCTAGAATTGAAACATCAAATTGTCATAAGAATCATAGATTCATCAAATTAACGAGATACCAGTATTGGTTGTTACTTCATTATCAATATCTGGTAAACATTTATTGGCCTACCAAAAATAATAAACCAATCTACAGTATTTAATGAAGTGTAGCAAATGCCTACACTTCCACAGAATCCACAAACCTTCATTGATGGATTTATTTCCCAGTTCCTTCAATTATACTTCTTGAAACTCAATAATGCAATAGCGATGAGACTTGATAATGCAAAGATTTTTTCATCTATTCACGAATTACTTTCCTTTATTAATTGAAAATTGTCTCTTTGCGAAAGGGAATTGGAAGCATGATAGAGTAATAATATAGATACAACAATGCTGGCAGTCTTCATTTTCTATAATGAGGAAATGTGGAATATTGAATGATGTTCATCAGGAAATAGATGAAATCTCAACCTGAATGTAATGTCAAAAGATGAGAATCTGAATGTTTCTGACTATTGTTGCAAACCTAATTAAAATCAAATCATGAAGCCTCCTGTCCTCGGGGTTAGTAGCAGCCAGTCGAATAGCTGTAGCCAATCACAGCTCTTGATGTTCAACTCAATAACAAGACAAAGGCTGTGATTGGCTACAGATATTCGACTGGACGCCATTACTAACCCCATGTACAGGAGGCTTAATTTAGTCTTGATAGAAAAATATAGTAGCAAAAAGTTCAAACATTGCAAGTATTATAATAGAATACTGTAATTAAATGAAGCAATGTGTGGAATTTTACCTGTTCCCATCCTCCGATTCAGAGAATAGGTCAAATCATTCTGGAGTTCCAGCTCTGGCCGGAATCTGTACCAGATGCTCCGATCTGCAATCAGAAACATTTTATTTCCCATTAAACAAAGACTTCTTTCAAGCCTATTGGTATTTTCGATATATTGATGAATCCAGTAAGCTACATTATCGATAATAATCAAATTTTGGAGTAGTTGTGAGGGTGATCTTGTGGTAGTTATCCATATTGAATTAAAAGTTTGTGATCTTTATAGATGATCCATATTAAAATGATCTAATTATAATAGATGATCATATTAATAATCAGTGGCTTGACAACATCTTGTCTTTTAATTTAATTTTAATGGGAAGTATAATGAATTTGATGTTCAAATGATAACTATAAATGTTTAAAATTTTTGGAACGGTTTTTTCAATTTGAGTACTGAGTAATCATTAAATGAGTATGATAGTTTTTATATTCAAATAATACCAATTTAAACTGAAACAGCGGAAATTATTCGTATATTATTATAAATTTCATTACATTCTCAATCGATCAGCACAGTGCCTAGCTACATGATTACTGTAACTTTAGAAATATTATGGAACTATTTCCTTCGGCTGAATCGACCAAGATTCAGCAGAGCAGAGCACCAGTATGATGGAATGCTGGAATACTTCGAATAGTCGGCCGATTCAGGAGCTGTATTGGCAACCCGGAGAACACGCCGCAAACTATAACAACTATTTCTGCTGATAGTCTCGTCGAGCAATGAAGACATTTTGTAAGGTCGGAAAATAGCACCAGCATGGTCAATATTTGTTCGAGAATAAAAAATTTGGTTTCAAATTGTATAAGAAATTCTTCTGTACAATTTGATATCTAAATTTCAATTTTTGAACCAGTATTAACCAAGCTGGTGCTATTGTCCGATCTTGCCAGAATGTCTTCTTCGCTCGACCATACTATAAGCAGAAATAATAGTTGTTGGTTTGCGCCGTGTTATCCGGGTTGCCAATACAGTTCCGTTCCGGAATCGAGCTGGAGTTATCATTGCATCTAGCCAGAATGTCTTCTTTGCTCGACCAAGGCTTCATTACTTGTATTTGTTGAACTTTTCAAACTATGTAGATTTTTATAAATCTTAAATACACATTTTTGTGGCACTTCGATTTTCAGAAAGTAATAATGTTTGATAAAATGTAAACAATTCAAAATGATTGGTCTAAAGTCCTTAACCTCTGTACAAAAATCATGTTAAAATAAGTTTCCAATGTGTACAATTTGAGATCAAAATTTTAATTTTTGAACCAGTATTAACCAAGAGCTCGCCCAATCACAGAGGTTCATCGCTGTTGAGTCACAATCATCTGTTGCAACTGGTTCCACCATTTTAGGCAGCCATTTTCTTTGTATACATAAAAATTTATTTTTAAAATTGGAAAAACAAGTTAATTTCATACTCATTTGATGTTATCATTGCTGAACAAGAAGACTACTTTTTCTGAATAGAAAGTTAGTCTGAAATTCTCTTCAGGTGTGGGGGTGGAAGTATGCAGAATAGTGAGGAAGAATATACTTTTAAATCCTTAACGCCATTTATTTTGCAAAATAAATCCGAAAAAAGGTTTCCTTTAAAGAAGCTTCATGTCACTTAATCTTTGAAATTTAAATGATATAATCCAATCCAGATGAATGAATAATTCATATTTCATTATCTATTAAAATTTGTTTGGAAAGTAATTATCCTCTAGTGAATTATTTAAAATCAAATTTAATTATTCCCATTTTTTAGATTCACCCATTCAACACAACGGTATTTGAAATTCACCCATCGCATTATTCCCGATTAAATAATTCTATGTGACTGCCTTGGATATCATTAGGCACTATATTGCCATATCGAAATCCAACTTTCGAATGGTTTTGATATTACATTCATTACAATAATCCATCACGTTCATTGCAATAGAATACGTATATATTGGATGGTTTTCTCCGTGGGAGGGACTTGAAGCCAGTTAACAACCACTTTAAACCACTTACAACCACTTTGAACTTTTTTAAAATCACCCTAAGAACCACTTAACATTAATAAAAAACATTTTGGTAAATGAAAATTAGAATGTGAAGATGGCATTGATACTTTATTCGATCGTAAAATCGTTTCTATAATTTTACCGCAGCCTTATCATGTCCACATGAAATCTAGGCTTCTAGAAATATATTAACATTTTCTGTACAATATCACAGGACAGGGAAACTCCTTACGAGTATTGAATTTATCAGTCAATCAATGTCATCATTAAAAGAGAACAAAAATCACTCGACCAATATTAAAAAAGAGTTTGTAGGCCTATTATAAAAAGCTGTAGGCTTTTGAGAATTAATGGAGGGATGTTCGTCTTCGGGATTTTTTATTATATTTATTACACTTAATGTTTTTCAACAATTTCCTATACGCTTATGAAGAGTCACCAGGAAGAAATTCAGCCAAATCAAATGAAAATTGTGCGTGGATAATAAGAATAATTGTAACCAACTATCGGAAGTTAAACCTCATTCGCTGAAAAATACTGTATTGATTCCAGACCGTCCTTGGCATATTCATTCCCAAAAATAGAAGATCCCATCTAGAAGAATCTTAAATCTACAATCTTATCACTGGTTGATAGTCATATGCTCACTTACCGTGACGAGCAGCGGCAAGTTGCGGCGCGTGAGTGGTCGTGACGAGCGGTCGAGGAGAGCAGCGACGACGGCAGAGTGCGGCAGATTGCGGCAGAGAGCGGCAAAGTGCGGCAGAGAGCGAGCGGGGCAGAGAGCAGTCGAAAGTTGCACCACTTCTAGGTCGGGCGGTCGAGCGCTGAGTGACGATGAGATGACAGCGAGTGAAGCAAGCAGGCAGGCGAGCTCCAGCTCCGGAGGTAATAAGGGAGAAAGGTGTGTAGTCAGCTGGTCGATTTGTTTGGGCGGGAGAGCAGGTGCTCAAGCGAGGGGGCGTGGCCGACCAATGGCAGCGCGGCAAAGTCGTCGTCGATCATCCCCTCCACACCCTCCCTCCCGACAACATCCCCTTCAGTGGTCGACACACATTAACTGCTTTATCTTTTGGCGCGCCTCTGTTGCTTTGCTCTCTCGATCACTCACTGATTTGCATCCCCCACCCCTAAATTCACCCCCACCCCATCTCACCTACTTTGCCAACTCAACTGGAAGAGGCTTCTTCATCTTTCTCTAGCGCTCTGTTTGCTGCAGCTTCTATTCACTACACTTTGCGAAACCGATCTGATTTGATGTGTCATTTCGCTTCTTCCTAACACCCCTCCCAACACCAATACCCGAATTTCAACCGCACTCATTTCCCAAACGCTCAACCCTCCTACCTCTTACAAACTCGGCAAGACGTGAAATCATCAGCACCTGATTTCAATTCGTTAATTACATCCCTCTTTGACAATAATACTTTTAAAAGTTTAATAATAATTTAAATTCTTCATTATCCCTCTACAATAATGTCAGAGTTATAAAGAATCTCAACTACATAAAAACTTAAATTCCATTCCAAATTAATACCCGATTGGCAATAGGGCCCTATTGGCCTATATTATTGGCAATATAATACCCAAGTACATTTAATCTATGAAGAAATAGCCTACAATTTCTCACTCTTTTACATTTTTAACCCTATACAGTAACCCTATAAACAGTTTTCCCGTGGGGGGTCTCCCCACCATCAAAAGCCATAAGAATATATTCTCATTAAGTTGGTTAATATCTTGAATAAATTACTTTCAAGTCGTGGATTATTCATGTCCCTGGGATATGACGACACTAAACACCCCTAAACAATAATCCCAAGTGCAATTCTCTAAATCTTATTCATGCACATGAATAAAAAGAATATGATAGATTTTCATTAAAATCGCATTCTAAATTTTCTAAATTTAATTACTGTAGACTACGGAAGTTCCTAAGACAGATACTTGATAATTATTCTCATCTAGAATTTATTCAGTATGGATGGAAATGAAATGGCTTCTAGAAACTAATAGCTGATTTTCGAATCATGTGCTTAGAGAACTCATGTCAGATGAAATAATCGCAATAATAGAAATAATTTAGGTAATGATGAATAATAATAATGTCAATTTTATAATAATATGAGCTCTATTATAATATGTAATATGAGCTATTTTAATACTTGATTGAATAATAGTTTAGGGACTTTACTAATATTCTAATGATATGCGGGCCAATGATGGGTTTCGGTGATATGATCTCTAGGAAACCGACTCTTTTCAAAATAGAATATTTCACAGTAATTTCCCTCCTTATGATTGAAAATATGATTTTATTCTGTTAAGAATTGTAATAGACATTGCTAGTAGCAACTAACCAAGAAAATGGCTACATTTGAAGACAAAATGGTGGAAGACTACGATAAAGCACTGTGATTGGACGAGACCTCTCCCCTTTCTGATTTCATAGTAAATCGAAGCTGGCCAATGGAAGTCAAGCATTTAAGACAGTAGCTTACCAGTTTCTTCACTTCTTCCACGGATATAATTTAGCGTCCGTAATACTATTCATGTAGTAAAAACCACGATTTGTAATTAAAAACCGTGGATAACACTATTTTCACATTATTTCTAGAACCTTTATAAAGAGATTCTATGATAAGTATTTCTGAATGAAGTCCGTTTCATGTACCATTATTTTCAACTCGAGATTGATAATTGTAAAAATAATGTACATCAACATTTAGGACTTTTTCAAAAATGTAATTGTAATCAAACAAAAAAGTGCTATATAATATTAATCTGAAACGTTTATTGTAATAATCTAAATCAAATCTAAAATCATTTATTTCCTTTAAACATAATTACAATGAAAGGTACACATACAAAATTATAGGAGATCTGTCCCTTCATAGGCATAAGCCTGTGGTGAAGAGGAGTTGATACCAGAAAAGATACAATAAAGAACCTATCAAAAATATATAAAAGGAGAAATTATTGTGTTTTATGTAAATCCTTATTCCTATTCCTGTTAACGATTTATGCAGATATGAACAATGAACTTATGGATTAACTAATGTATAAGATTAACATTACAATAATCAGGTAGCCTATTCAATACAATATTAAAATTCAATAAGTGGTAAGTGAAAAACCTGAGTATCAGCAGCAATGAGACAACTCATACAAGGGTTGACCAACACAGAGAACAGTACAGGAACAAAAATTTGAATTTACATGAAAGAAATACTAAAAATTATTAAATCAAAAAATATCAGATAAAAATGTAATAGCAAACAAATTGCGATCAATAAAACATAGCCTACAAATGAATCGAGTTATTATATGCCTATTACATCTAACATATTTATCTAAATACTGTTATTTGCCCTACCTATAAACTGAAGTGATAAGGTCTTCTAATGCACCCCTACCAATTGCTATCAGCCATTTATTTATTAATTTTTTGTAGGTTTCAACTGAATGCACCTCAGTCTCTCTAACATAGTTTGGTATATTGTGGTACAAATTGTAAATAACATTATCAGCCATGTAAGAAGAGGATGACACGCCTAAATTAAGATCATGCATGCCAAGGTTGTTTGCATGTCTTGTGCTATATGTATGTTGAATTGGTACTAGAAAATTAATTTTATTTTTAAAGAAAAAATTAAAAGAGATTTAACATAAAGTTGTCGGATGTCCATAATACCTGTTTCTGTATATAAAAGTTCGGTTGGATAACGCTGTGGCTTGCTAAATGAAGCTTTCAAAATAGACTTTTGGCAAATTTGAAGGGGATCAATTGCATTTTTAGGGGCTCCTCCCCAGGCAACTATCCCATACTGCAAAATTGACTGGGCGAAAGCATAGTATGCTTGTTTTATTTCAATACTATTTAGAAAGCTGGCTAATTGGCGAAAAACAAAAATTAGTTTCCTCATTCTTTTCTTCAAGGCCTGTTTGTGGTCTACCCAAGAGAGCTTGTGATCGATGATAACACCGAGATATTTAAAGCTCAAAACTCTCTCGAGGACTGGACATGGACAACCTCTATTACTTCCATCTCCGCAAGAATGCAACTTTAACTCTTGATTTTCGGGACCTTGAATATTCTTCCTTGTCTATGTCAAGTACTGGGTTTTTTTAACATTTAAAGTGAGCGCATTCTGTGCTAACCATTTATAAACTAGGGAAAGTTCTTTATTAGCAATTTGAAAAACCTCTGGCCAACTCTTATTCTTGAAAATAATTGCTGTATCGTCGGCGAAAAGAAAAAAATTCCTGACATTGGAATATTTGCAATATTATTGAAATGGATTGAAAACAAAATTGGTCCAAGGGTACTGCTCTGAATAACCTCATAGTTCACGTACAATGGATCGCTGTCAATTCCACATAAACTTAACGTTTGTGACCTATCAGTCAAATAGCTTTTGAACCATTCAAGGGCTTCACCTCTTATTCCAATAGAATTCAATTTCATTATCAGTTTTCTGCGATCGATGCTATCAAATGCTTTAGCTAAGTCCAGAAAGATTATCAGGCAATTTTTTTCAGTACTGTTGTTAGATTTATACATTTCTTTGACAAAGCTATAAAGCGCATCGGTAATATTTTTCCCACTCCTGAATCCAAACTGTTGTTCACAAATGATCTTGTTATCCTCCAAATACTTCGACAATTGACCTTTCACTAGTTTTTCAAGGATTTTAGCACACACGCTTAACAACGAAATTGGTCTATAGTTAGAAACATTATCTTTTTCATCTGATTTATATAGAGGTATAACTTTGGCGCGTTTAAAATCTTTAGGGTAGACAGAACGCGTAAAACTACAATTGATAATATGTGTCAGAGGCCCAACAAGTGAAGTGATATTCTCTTTCAAGTACCTGGCGTGAATACCATCCAAACCTGGAGCTGAATTTCCTCTCAACTCATGAACAGTGCGACACACATCTCGCTCCATTACAGAGTTGAGGAGAAAACTCATGTTATCGGGAGTGGTAGAATCTGGCTCTTCAATAGGAATTAGTCTAGGAATTGCTTTAGCCAAATTCTCTCCCACATTGGAAAAAAATTATTGAATTTATTTGCAATTTCTTTAACAGAGTTTTCATTTTCATTGTCGTTATTTTTCAAAAAATGTTTAATGGGAAACTCCTCTTTTTTATTTGTTCTACCACTAATCTCGTTAATTGTAGACCATAAAATTTGTGGGTTATAATTCTGGCTCTCTAGCTTCTCTCTATAGTAATTTTTCTTCACCGTTCTTATGAGATCTGTAAGTTTATTACGATAGAATCTATAGTAATCACGCAAGTTTCTATTAAATGGCTGTTTTTCATTATTTGGTTCAATTTGTCCCTATATCGTATCGAATAAAATATGTCTTCAGCCATTATTGAGATCGGAGAATTTCTCTACTGTGAATTATCGATTCAGCGATTTTCCTTTTGATAAAATCCTCATAATAATACTCAATAATACTACCTCATTAATAGTATTTATAATTGATTAACTTGTCTAGCTTTTCTTATATAAATATACTCCACGGTACACATTTTAAGATTAAAGAAAAACAGATTGAAAATCGTTTCCAAAATACAATTTTCTCTTAAAACTACGAAGTCTCCAAAATGGACGTCTGTAGGGTACCCACAATCTCTGTAGGAAAAATAACAGCACCTGATACTGATTCCCTGACAAGCGATACGGTGGCAGAAAAAAGTTCATTCGCTCAAAATTCATTGCCGCAAAAGAAAGAAACCAATTAAACGTTTCGATTTCTTTCCGGTCGTGTCCTTAAAAATCAACACAGGACCTGGAAGAAAGCAGGAGCGCGTAAGAGGGTGTGTAGCATCTGCAGAGGGTCTGCGAGTATTGAGATATTGACTGTGTGCCAAAAATAACAATCTGCCGCGGAAAAAGTAAGATTGGTTTATCATAGAATAATATGGTTTTATTAGCATCGCCAGAGGCAACTATGCGGCAATAGCAATCTTCATTTTTAAGCTTTCCCTATGCAAATTTCCACCCTTTTTCATGATCCTGACCATTGCATGGCATACACTCAAACGCCTGCAGCTACTTCAACTGCAGATGGCCTCACTGTTTGTACACGCCTCGCCTTTTTATGCAAATGAAGCTCATACGAGTCTCGTGAACATATGCATTAGAAACAATTCCGAACTCCCAGATTGTTTTTCAGTGATATGAACATCCCTGGATATGAGTGCTCAGTTTTTTGTTTGCTCTTTCTCGTCACACCCCAATTGAGATAGGTGCCACCCCTATTGATTCATCATCGTTCTTCGGGTGGACAGTTTTTCGGGTTGTTCAACAAGAACAAATTCAAAGATGGACTTATCATTAGATAATAATAATGCTTCGAATTTAGGTTTCGTTGAATGGGTTTGGTTGTGGATTAATGGTTGTTTAATGTTTATGAATTTTCTATAATTTCTACATCAGTAAGTACCGTATGTGTTGTAACCGTATAGACTCAATAATACTCTGTAGTGTCCTTAAAGGATAGAGCTGAATTATTATTTGGATAGGTACCGAAATGCAGTCATGTATTTTTAAGTAAGAAATTTTATTTTCCTTCACTCCCTCTACTATTTTTCTGTACTTCCCTCGTGGAAATAATCTTCATAGATTATTATCACCATAATTTCTTCTTATTTTTATTTTACACTTTCTGTTATAAGGCTTTTCAGTTGAAGATGTAGGCTATTCAAACTGGAACTATGTCAACGATCAACTTACTATTTGATTTTGTATAAATTCAATTTCTTTAGCTTTATCATTGGCGTAGTAGAGCATGAGAAACAGTTTAAACAACATTTGTGCACTGGTGGCTCGTGCCCACGAAACAGGTGAAGTGTTGTTCATTAAAAGATACGGGCACTTCACCTGTTTCGTGGATACGAGCCGCCAGTGCATCCGTGTTGAATAAGGATACAAAATGAATGTGGAAAAAGGAAATATGGATTGAAATGGAAGTAGGTTGTCACAATGTAGATCCAAAATTATTGATAGTAGTTTAAAAATGAGTTCTGAAAATAATCAAATGTTTGTTCGTTTGTATTGGTTATTCTCTTGAGGAAATAATAGCATTTATTTCAAGTCTCTTTTCAGTATTCCTAGGTACTAAACCTATTCCTTCATATGAGTGTCAAAATTATATATTATTGAACATTAAAAAGTACATAATATTGATAAATTGACTAGTTTCCCATGATTATTCAATTTGTGGTTTGTTTTCACTTCAACTATCTTCATGAACCTTGGCGAAGGATACTAACCAATCCTCCTCTCAGCTCAACTTGGTTCGCAAACTGTTGACCGCTGCGTATAAAAAACGCTGAAAGATGTAAGCTTGCAGTGTTTCGATCTTATCATTTCCAGCATGCTGTTCTCCAGTTGCGTCGCTAAATTTCACGCCTCATCACGCCGTGTCACCGCGTCTCCTCGTTTCTGTTTATCGCCTCTGCTGTCATGGCGACCGACATTTCTACATCCGCCTTCTTTATCACTTCTCCTCCATCCACTATCCTCTTTCTCTATTCTCCCTTCTATGTATATACCCAATCCTTATCCACATCGTTCCTCCTTCATACTCCATCCTTTTTTCACATCTCTCCTTCATACTTTATCCTCTTCATTCATTCTTCGTCCTAAATACTCTATTCTTTTTCTAAATTTTCCCTTCGTCCTTACTACATCCTTTTTCCATATCTTCCCTTCACCATACTCCATCTTTTTTCTAGATCTTTCCTACTCCATACTTTATTCTTTTTCTCCATCTTTCCTCCTCCATACATCCTCCATTTTTATTTTGCCTACCTATCCTATCCTTTTACATCCTCGATCCTTCATCTCGATCTTCCCTCCTCCATCTTTATTTTGCATCACCTATCCTATCCTTTTTCTACAACTTTCTCTTCTCTATATACTCTATCCTTGTTCTACATCTTCTCTCCTTCATACCCCATCCTTTTTCTCCGTTCTCCTTCCTCCACATTCCATCCTTTTACTACATCACCCCTCCACCATACTTCATCATTCTTCTTCATCTTTATCTTCTCTCCTCTATACTCCATATTTTTTCTACATCTTCCTTCCTTCATACTCCATCCTTGCTTTCCGTATTCTATCCTTCTTCTACAACTTTTCCTCTTTATATTCTCTATACTTTTTCTCCATTCTCTCTTCGTCATATTATATCCTTTTTCTACATCTTCCCTCCTTTATACTTCATCCTTGCTATCCGTACTCTATCCTTCTTCTACAACTTTCCCTCGGTATATACTCTATACTTTTTCCATTCCCCCTTCCTCATACTATATCCTTTTTCTTCATCTTTCCTTCTTCATATTCCATCCTTTTTCTACATCTTCTGTCCTCCACCCCCCTTCTCCTCCGTCATCCCATCATGCGCCCCATTTGCGGCGAAGAAGAGCAAGGCGGATGATGATGATGATTATGATGGAGAAAAGAGAAAAGGGAGTTGGCCTTTTCAAACGACGTCGGCCGGCTACAAAATCAGCCGCCCTTCGCGAAAAATACGATAAAAGAGAAAAACTGAAAGGCGAAAACATATTTTCCGTCGGCGAAAAGCTGCTGAGGGGAGAATATTCTTTTCTCACCACCCCCCCCCCCCCGCATCTAATCCCCCCTTACTGGATCCGATTCTTTCCATCGCTGGCAAAACATTAGGACAAATAACGTGCAATTTACTCGCTGCGAGCTTAGTGAAGGACCATTTATGCAGACGTTTGCAAAAGAGGGGCTCATGAGACTTACCGTAATGCTTTTAGGTAGGACTACTATTCTTCAGCTACGTTATGACGAGATTCACAGCTAGCGCACCAGAATCAATGAATTCTTGAAGAATCCTTACCATTGCGTAAGTTCAAAAAATCAAAATCAAATTCTATTTATTATTCAAATTCATACACAAAATACATTATACATTTAAACAGAAGTTTGATTACACCACACAATTTCAATAGAAAGAAAAACAAAAGCACACAGTTAACTGGAAAAGTAGATCAATAGGCTAGTTATAGTACTCTTTATACATCGTATGATGCAATACACATCTGCAGAAAAAATTATGAATCAGAATAATAATACTACTTGCTGTAAGCATGATGCTTATCGCATGCAAGTAGGAGTGTTAACTCATGTTATTTACAATTAAGTTGCTTGAAAGAGCTAGATATACAAAAATTGCTTGTTTTTAATGAATAAATGATATAACTTACTGGAAAAGAAAGAAAAATAGAATTTCCCCACAAACACTCACACATTCACTCACATTTCATGCCTTTCCAATTTATAACATTGTAACTTAAATTCAATAGATCAATAATTTACACTTCTTCGATAGTGTGCAGACTAGGAAACAATAGCAAACATGTTCTCCAGAAAATCCGGCATAATATCTCTAAGCCATCTAAGAATAAAAGACTTGAACATTTTTTTATTAGCAATTCTCCTTGCCTCAATAGGTATTTTATTAAAAAATTTTGGACCAAGAAAAACAAAAGATTTCTGGAAACAGGTGGTATATGACCTAGGAAGTCTTAGCATATCAGTCGTAACCCTCCTAGTTTGATAGCCAAGTCTCTCCCGAGTAGTGCATCACCACTGTTCCCAGACATCACAAAAAACAGGTATAACACTTTAAAAACATATATATATCTTAGAGGCATACATTTAAGCTCTTGAAACAAGGGAAAAGAATGTTCATATCTACCTGTTTTTTTACTGCTCTGACAATAGATTTTTGTATGGTTATAAGTGGTCTCGAGTGTGTTTTATATGTGGAGCCCCAACAACTTATTCCATAATTCAATTTTGAGTCAACAAGAGCAAAGTATAATTCTCTTAGAATGGAAATTGGAAGAATCTTTTTTAAAAGTAGAATTTTCTCAGGATGAGTAACAGATAATTTTTTATATTCCGTATGTGTTGGGACCAGGTGAGCTTCTCATCAACTGTAACACCCAGATATTTGATGGAGTCAACCTGCGTGACAACTTCACAGTTACAATTATTACTTTGTCCACATTCATCATGAAACCTCAATTCAGATGGTAAATTCCATGTTGATGACAGTGTGAGCAGTATGTACTTCGTCTTTGACAAGTTTAGATTCAAATTATTACATTTGAACCACAGTAATAATTTTTTCACATCACTCTGCATCATATCCTTCAAGTTCAGACCATTCAAGCCACAATATGCAAAGGCAGTGTCATCTGCAAATGACACAGGCACACCATAGTAGTTACATGAGAAAAGGTCATTTATGAATACAAGAAACAGGATTGGTCCAAGAACTGATCCTTGTGGTACCCCACAATCCACCTCCTGAACCTCACTCTTCACACTTCCAATGACAACATATTGCTTTCTCTCCTTCAAATAGGACGAAAACCATTTATGGGCTACACCTCTGATTCCAGCATTATATAGTTTGTCCAACAGAATTTGATGGCTCACTGTGTCGAATGCCTTTTTTATATCCAGGAATAATCCTGCAACACAGTGTGCCGGTCTAGAGTTTATACCAGAGTATACAGCTGTCATGAAAGTATGAAGAGCCATTTCCGTATTCATTGACTCACGGAAACCAAACTGGTTTTTATAAAGAAAGTCATTTGAGTTGAGAAAATCAAGAGTTCTTCTTCTCATTACCTTTTCTAATAGCTTAGAGAAAATTGAGAGTAGGGATATAGGTCTATAGTTATTCAATTTTGATCTAGGGCCAGATTTGAAGATAGGAACTACCTTGGCCAGCTTCATCCTGGACGGAAATATACCTGTAGAAAAACTGCAGTTGAAAATATCTACTAGGATTGGAACTATAGACAGAGCAACAGCCTTTAATAGTTCAGGAGATATGTCATCATCACCTGGAGCTTTACCGGATTTTAATTTTTTAATGCATATCAACAATTCATCGAAAGTGACAGGCTCAATAAAAATAGACCTTTGACACGTGATTTTCATGAAATTTTCATTATAGCTCTCTATATCACTTTCTAACAAATTACTAGATGAGGCTGCAATATCTTTAGCAATATTCACAAAAAAATTATTAAATAGGTTTGACAAAGTTTGATGGTCTTCTACAATCTCATTCTCATGCTCAATTTTCAGTTCATTGGGATTCCTAGCTTTTCTTGGTTTCCCACATAGCTTATTTAGAACTACCCATTTCTGACGTGGAGCCAATGTATTTATTGTACCATAATACTTTTGTTTTTCAATATTGATCCAATTCTTTATTTTTTAGAAAGCGTTTTCAAATCATTTTTCATAGCTATATTTTCGGGATTCCTCTTGACTTTTTTTAATAATTTATCACGTGAGTGGATTGCTGCACATAGACCAACAGTCATCCAGGGTTTGAGCATTTTTACATTTACTGACTTGGTTGTATATTTAACGCTATTTTTTGAACATTCAATATAATTTGCAAATGTCTCAAGAAATTTCTCAAACTTATAATTTACATCATTACTGAATAATACGTGACTCCAATCATGAGACATGAGCATGTTATTAAGATAATCAAAATCTATTTTATACTCATCTCTAATCAGATTACTGTCACTTTGTACGGCATCCGAGTGAAGAGTGAAGGACACAGCCCTATGATCACCCACTAAGGTTTCAATGACAGCGCCCCCGACAAAATGTACGAAATTCCTTGATCTAATAAAAACATGGTCAATTAAAGTTGCTGTTGTTTCAGTTTCTCTAGTAGGTATGATGCTTATTATTGCTTCAAAACCATTAGAGCTTAGAACTTCTAAATAGTTATCAACTTTATTATCATCAGTACTAAGAATATTGATATTGACATCTCCTATTAAGAAAGTATCGCAAAATGTTGGACTTGTCAGGATTGAATCAAGACTTTTAAGGAATCTATCACAGTCAAAGCCGTGCCATCGATAGAGACAAATCAGATTGAATTTGTAATTTGATAAGGTGCACTGCAGATACAGTACATCTGCACCCTCCAACTCACAATCGGTTACACTGCAATTGAAGTCAACTAATTCGCTGGAATAGTAAACAATAATACCAGTCGCTCTAGTAAAAGTAGAAATACTTGAATAAGACTCATACCCATCAATACAGTAAAGCAGTACCTGATCATCTGAATCCAACCACACTTCAGATAACACAATTACTGCAGGCCTCACATTCCAACAGCTTAAATAAGTAACAAATTTATCAAAATTACTGCCTATGCCTTGTATGTTTTGATGAAGAACTGTCAAATTATTATTTTGCGAAATATGAGAGTGATTAACTTCATCAATACTACTCAATAGCACACAGTTATTTTCTTCATAGTTCACCATAATAAGTGAAATAGTATATACTCATAACTGAATCGAAGAATTGGTGGTAAATCAGTAGTATAAAATACAAGCTAGATTCAGAACCTGTCACAGGAAAACTCACACACACTAGCACGCACTCATAAAGAAGGAGAAAGTACATTTTAGCAACATATACATATACAATACTAACTACACAATTGAATGAATTATTTTTTATAGTATACAATTTATATTCATCAATGTTCAATAGTGATTTCTCTTTATCAGAAGTCCAAGTTTCAGTAAAGAATAAAACCTCAAATTTTGTTTCCATATTGTCCAAATTATAGAAAATTATATCAAAAAATTTTTTTAAGCTTATTATATTCGAACTGAAAATATTTATTTCGTATATAAAGGACTGAGCGTAGTTCGAGAAATCCTCAAAACTTTCACATTCCCTGACACTATTAATAGGTCTATTATTTACAAATTGTATGAGATCATTCATAATAAAATTGTTTTTGTCAAACCTGTATTAAACATAGCTTATTCCTCTCCATTGATAATTTGTTCTAGATGATCCAGTCCCTTTACTTTGAACACGGGAGAGCCTTCTGTTCTCCTAATGCACATTTGTGTTCCACGAAACCAAACGAATTTCCAATTATTTTTCACAAATCTGACAACAATCATCGGTGAAGTCTCTTGGTTCTTGGATGGTAATCTGTGAGCGACACTTATTTCGTTTGTTGAAAAATCGGGCACGTGGAGAGCACTGGCTACACCTTGTAGGAGATTGTCCATTTTTTCGTTTTTTGTTACTGGTATGCCGGTCAACAATAAATTTTCTCTCCTGGTATATTCTTCTAGAGCTTCGTTTTTTTAGAAAGAATGAACACTTCTTCTTTCAATTTTTTGTTTTCATTAGTCAATCGTTTATTAGTTTCTTTTATTTCACCTATATCCGCTTTAAAACTATCAAAACTATCCGAAACAAATTTCACAGAAGCAGTCAGTTCCTTCAATTGATTGTCAATGCTTTTTTCAAAGTTTCCGAAAAAGTTTCAAATAGAGCAGTAATTTTTTTCATTAAAACATCACTTTCCGGTTCACTTACTTCTTGTGACCCAGTCACCTGTTTACAATCACTGCACTTCCATTTATTTCGATTTTCCTTGGAAAGTTTTTGGAAGTTCTTTTCGGTCAAGTAGTGGCATATATAATGACACTTTTTCTTACACGAACCACAAATTATTAAGTCTTCATCACTAAAATTGCCGAGGCAAACGTTGCAGTTATTCATGTTTCGAACGTAAATGCAAGTTAAGCTGCATGCAAGTTCAAGTTCAAGACGGTATGAGTAGACGGCCGCAATAGATAAGCTGGATTGACCGACAACAATAGAACAATTCACTCCTTGTCACCACAAACACGTCCGCTCGCTACCGCTGCTCGGCTAACACTGAATTGTGACAGTTTAAATTGATATTGATAAAAATCATCACTAATAATAATAATAATATTCGTGTAACCTGGCTGGCTCAGGTCTGGTGTCAGAGTTTTCAGGTCGCTCCTGATCAATTTCAGTTCCTCTGACATGACTGATATCTACAACGTTGCTCAGTTACAGTCTATAACCAAGAAAAGGTGAAAAGGATTCAGTATAAATCAGTTACTATTGAGATATGTAATGATAGTACTCATGTCGATTTTTTATGATATTTTTGTCACTTTGAACGAATTACTCTTCTATCTATTTGTCACTTTTCTATGCTAGTAAGCTAACGCATGAGAGAGTGAGGGATACAAAGATTATGAGAAGGTTAAAATGTATGTAAGAACAAGAGGAATAGAGAGAGGAGATGTAGGCGAATGATAGCTAATGGATGAGTGAGTGAGAGAGGCAGAGATTAAGAGGAAGTTTGAAAGTATGAGAGAGGGAGTAAGAGAAAGAGAGATTTACGAGAAGTGTATGAGAGATGGAAAGAGAGTAAGAGAGTTGAAAGTGACAGAGATTAAGAAGAAGTGTAAGTGTTTAAGTGAGATGTAGTGAGGTGAGAGACGAGGATAGTGTGAGAGGAAATGTGAATGTATGTTGGGGGGAGAAAGAGAGAAAATGAATGAATGTTTTATTTTTCTCCTGGCAAGATTGAAACCATACGGTTCCCTCTTCCACCTAACCAGGCCAACACAATTACACAAAACAAATGATACTAGTCTACTTCTAAAACAAAAACATTGATACAAAATAATAAAGAATATTGAAATGTTAAAATAATAGTCCTCTTTTATCATTTGAAAATAATTATGAATTGTTCATATCAGACGGTCCTATTTATAAGAATGTTTCACATTCATTTAGTTCAATCAATAAATGATAATTTCACGCAAAAATTGTAGTAATAAAATCAACACATCGAGTTCACTTGACACTAAAACGTTAACAATTGGAGATAAATAATTTTTCCACTTTTGAATAATTAATCAGTTCATCAACGTTGCCCAATCAAACTCTTTTAAATCGAATTAGATAGATCCATGATTCTTGTATAGAATTTTTCACTACAATATTCGGTACAATTATTAATAATTCAATATACAGAATAAAATTAACAAACTTTTTTGTATATAAAACTGAACTCCATCAATATCAATGCATCTCACAATTATCAACTCTCACCGTGCTCATAAGTTCTTCAAATCATTTTCATTGTTTAAACCTTATTATAAAGGTTTCTCGTTCTCTTTCTTTCTCATCAGAATTTGTCCATTGCTGCACCACAAGAATTTATAGTTTTTCTCCTTTTTAATGACTCTAGCTAAATTGAATAGTTTTCTATTGATCGATGTGAGATTTTCATTCACATAAATAGGCAATGGTGGTGAACTACATCCCTCCAAGCAATCAGTCTTTATTCGCTTACTTCTACATTTTTTCATAAACGAAAGTTTATCGACTTTTCTTAAAAATTCCACTATAATTATTCCTGGGCGTTGGAATCGTGATCTCATTCGATAGCAGTTCGAAAATGAGTCGGCTGCTACATCCAGATCAACACTTTTTGCCACTGCTGAAATTGTATCAATTAAATTTTCATTTTCCTTTGCTGGTATACCATGTATCTCTACAATTGTTTCCCTACTCATTTGATCGGCATGATTCAATTCATCTTTGAGTGTCTGAACCTCTCCTCTTAATGCCGTGTTCTCGACTTCTAGTTTCTCTATTTTTTTAAGGCCTTGTCAAATTTGGAAGTGTAAACTTCCAATTTCTTTGACAAATCCTCTTGTAATTTAGAATGGTGTTCAATTGAAGAAATGAATTCTTTATGATGTTCGGATTGTTCCTTTTGTAATTGCAACAACTTTGACATAACATCTTTCAATGAAGCCAGCTCCATGCATGCGCTATTCGGGAAACACTGAACACCTAGTCGCCGAATCACGACTAGTGTGGAGCGGAGTGTTCGCTATTTGGGAAATAGCGAACACAAATGTTTGTGTGTTCCGTGAGACATCATCAGGAATTTCCTTTTCTACTTCACACTCGCACTGTGGCAGTGTTGGGTAAACTACTTTTTAAAAGTAGTTAGCTACAACTACTACTACATTATTAAAAAATAGCTAGACTGCACTACAACTACTTTTTTTAAAAAGTAGCTAGCTACTTTTCCGCTACTTCACAAAAAATAGAGTAGAATTTTTTTTACACAAATAATGTCCATCAAAACGAAAAAACGTTATGCTTAGGCTACACATTTATTGAATTGATTGGCATTCATTTATTATACAGAGTGTTGCAGAAGTAGTGTCAAGCATTTTAGGGTATTGTTCCTTGGTAGAAAACATACCTAAATATCATTCTCATAAAGTTTGAAAGTCCTCAATTACTCACACAGCCGCCTGTCATTTTCATCTAATCTTTGAGAGGGTACTATAGTGGTCAACTACTATGTAAAATCAACCGAGAAATCGAATAAAACCAGAAGTTCGTAACTTTGATAGTTATTGAGATAATTAGAAAAGTAAGCTGAAAAACTACATTTTACAACTTCAAAGGGATAGAAATAGGATACTCAATTGTTGACTAGTATTTTAGATTCTTTTATATTGTAGGAAATTCAATTCTGAAGGCAAAATGTTTAGTAACATTTTCGTCTAAAACTCACCCAAACATCACAAATCAGGATTTAAAGAAGTCAAAACAGCAATCTTTTCATACCTGCTCTGTATGTCTGTTTTGTCTTCTTTAAATCCTGATTTGTGAGGTTTGGGTGCGTTTTAGACTAAAATGTTACTGAACATTTTTCCTTCAGAATTAAATTTCCTACAACATAAAAGAATCTAAAATACTAGTCAACAATTGAATATCCTATTTCTATCCCTTTCAAGTTGTAAAATGTAGTTTTTCAGCTTATTTTTCTAATTATCTCAATAACCATCAAAGTTACGAACTTCTAACTGGTTTCATTCGATTTATCGGTTGATTTTACATAGTAGTTGACCACTATAGTACCCTCTCAAAGATTAGATGAAAATGACAGGCGGCTGTGTGAGTAATTGAGGACTTTCAAACTTTATGAGAATGATATTTAGGTATGTTTTCTACCAAGGAACAATACCCTAAAATGCTCGACACTACTTCTGAAACACTCTGTATAATATCATTGTGAATATGGACCATACCATTGTAGAATTGTTCTTTATTTTTAATAATTATTATCAAAGTACACTTTTTGAATTTTTTTGCATTGAAAAATAATTCAATAGGGGTACTTTGATAATTATTTAAAATAAAAAACAGTGATAAAAGTAGCCCTGAGATTAAGGAAACACTATTGTAGAATGTATAATAATTATAATTATCTGCACCTTAATGTAATATAGAAATATGGAACTACAAAATCATTCTATTCCAACATTTTCATATCATACCAATTCACAAATCAAGAACCAACAAAAAATTTACTTGATAATTACAGACCTATTTCCCTCTTAGCTTCTGTTTCTTGAATTATTGAAAAGTGCGTCATTTCGGAGGTAAAATTGATGGAATATTTGGCAAATATTATAGCTTATTATTGATCATTTATTTCATAAATAATTATGGGCCACTAGCCCACTGGGTTAGGATTTAGGCTGGGATTTATCGATCATTGTACTATCAATTATATAAGTTGATGTATAACTTACCAAAAGTAACGTGAAAAAAGCGTGATTTACGCTACATACTACTCTTGAAATGTAGCGACGCTACAATATTTATACAACTTTAAAAAAGTAGCGTCGTTACACTACAAACTAAAAAAGTAGCGCGCTACTCCCCAACACTGCACTGTGGGCATATCCATTTTGAAATTTTAGATGACATTTTAGAATACTTTTCTTTAGAGATATTCACACACTGCAAATGGAACACCTCTTTATCAGAGACAGAGAAGGATAGAGAAATATAAGAGGAAGATAGAGTGAGAGAGATGAGGTGACTGTGAAAGTGAAAAAGGAAGTGTGAATGTATGAGAGATGAAGAAAGAGTGAGAGAGACAGCGATAAGTGTTAACGTATGTGTGTGTGTGTGTGAGAGAGAGTGAGAGAGAGTGTGTGTGAGAGAGAGAGAGCAGAGTAAGAGATGCTTGAAAGGGCTGAAGGCGTGACACCCTGGCGTGATTAATGCTCGACATTAGCAGGAGCAGGTTAATGAATACGAGTGGTGAGGTGTCTCCATTAGCACAGCACAGCATAGCATTGTCGCCTGCCTGCCTGCCACTAGCGCCGTGCGAAGTGACACCAGCATCTGGCTCTATCACACCGGCAAGATGGATCATTTAGTGATGCTGCGCTGACATTACAAAACACCGATTTGTCACTCCTACCCACCTCCACAATACATCTTTCCTTCATTTCGTCCTTACAGAATACATCTCGCATCATGTCGTTTCACTTTATAGAGCATGGTAGGCTGGTCAATCACTCACCAAATTGATAATTACAATGATTGGAAATAAAAAGTAAGCATGTAAAAATCATACTGTGAAATTATACTGCAATCATGTAAAAATACATCCACCCTTCATTTTGTCTTCTAGTCCTCGGAAAATACATCTTGTCTCTACTCATATCATGTCGTTTCACTTTCTGGTAGGCTAGTCACTCACTCACAACATTGATAAATATATAATAATAATGATGGTTGAGATTTGGATAGGAATGTTTATACTGTGAACCTGTCCATACATCCTTCCACCTTCCATCCATCCATCCTTCTATGACAACTTGAAAATTGGAGAGCCAACTTGATGCTTTTTTAAATTTTCGAAAATCAACAAAATAAACATGCCATCGTTTTGAGCTCGTTTTGAGCTGATTTGAGTCACTTTTATTTCGTTTTGAGCCCCCACCGTTTTCGAGATATGACAACTTGAAAATTGGAGAGCCAACTTAATGCTTTTTTAAATTTTCGAAAATCAACAAAATAAACACGCCATCGTTTTGAGCTCGTTTTGAGCTGATTTGAGCCACTTTTATTTCGTTTTGAGCCCCCACCGTTTTCGAGATATGACAACTTGAAAATTGGAGAGCCAACTTAATGCTTTTTTAAATTTTTGAAAATCAACAAAATAAACACGCCATCGTTTTGAGCTCGTTTTGAGCTGATTTGAGTCACTTTTATTTCGTTTTGAGCCCCCACCGTTTTCGAGATATGACAACTTGAAAATTGGAGAGCCAACTTAATGCTTTTTTAAATTTTCTAAAATCAACAAAATAAATACGCCATCGTTTTGAGCTCGTTTTGAGCTGATTTGAGCCACTTTTATTTCGTTTTGAGCCCCCACCGTTTTCGAGATATGACAACTTGAAAATTGGAGAGCCAACTTAATGCTTTTTAAAATTTTCGAAAATCAACAAAATAAACACGCCATCGTTTTGAGCTCGTTTTGAGCTGATTTGAGCCACTTTTATTTCGTTTTGAGCCCCCACCGTTTTCGAGATATGACAACTTGAAAATTGGAGAGCCAACTTAATGCTTTTTTAAATTTTCGAAAATCAACAAAATAAACACGCCATCGTTTTGAGCTGATTTGAGCCACTTTTATTTCGTTTTGAGCCCCCACCGTTTTCGAGATATGACGTCTTGAAAATTGGAGAGCCAACTTAATGCTAGTTTCCCACTAGTTGAAAATCGACAAAATGAACACGCCATCGTTTTGAGCTCGTTTTGAGCTGATTTGAGCCACTTTTATTTCGTTTTGAGCCCCCACCGTTTTCGAGATATGACAACTTGAAAATTGGAGAGCCAACTTAATGCTTTTTTAAATTTTCGAAAATCAACAAAATAAACACGCCATCGTTTTGAGCTTGTTTTGAGCTGATTTGAGCCACTTTTATTTCATTTTGAGCCCCCACCGTTTCCGAGATATGACATCTTGAAAATTGGAGAGCCAACTTAATGCTAGCAAAGACAATGTACTATTATAGACTGTCAACGTAGGGTGCGATTTTGGTCGTTATCGCGCCAGACGTTAGGATTACTCAGGAGTGCTCGCGTCGACCGCTAGAAATCCTAGCGCCACTGTCGAATTCACCAACAGCATTGCCACTTCATGCGCGCCGAGAGCGAAGACAGAGAGAGTCGCCGAGTGAGAGAGTGAGAAAGCTAGAGAGCCTACTCTAGAATTTCATTTGCTTTCTGTCTTCTGTCTCCTGCAATCAATTTGCTAAAGGCGTCACGTTTCACACTACTATACGGCATGTATAGTAAAGAATATGGGTTGCGTTCATTGCTTTCCTAAACCTAATTATCCACATTCGATCATTCTGTTTTTTGATCGGATTCTCTCTCATCTTTATGTGCTTGCTTTTCACATTTACATCTTTATGTATTGCATTTCTTAAGCAAAACGCTTGATTAGATTGAATTAGTTCTTTTTCCTTCTTTAATATGCAAGGTTTTTTGAAATATAACATTTTGGATATGATAAATGATGAACATATTCAGGTTTGTGAATGAATGAATAATTTCAAGTTTGTTGCCATATATTATGCATAGAAAATGTTAAGTATTCTGTGAAAACATGGTAGGAATTTATCATAATGAATTGTTTAATTTATTTAAGTCTCGAATATTGTAAAACTCAACCTGTAAAAAATAATATTGCCATTCATTAACAGGCAAGAAAAGCGAGCCTACTGGCTAGTTTCATACAGCTCTCAATTGATTTCTTTTCTTGCAAAAAATACACAATGAAATAAGATTTCATACAGTTGTGGATTTTATTCTCACTTCAATAAAAAAATATCAACCATTCGTGATAAAGCTATGAGATGAGATGGAAATATGATCCAGTATTTTCATTTAAAATCATATAATATATTACCATCTAATAGCGGCATAAAAAAATAAAGCTAAGCAAAAAATAATAATTTTCCACATAAAAGTACACTCATAGCATTTTCCTTTTTCAAAGTCAGGTTTTCATAAGTGACATAAGAATAAGAGTATGGAAAATCAGTATTATAGAACACTTTAATTTATTCTACTATCATCAATTGGAGAAGTTGAAAAGGTAGTGCCAGATACTACTCTACTCATGAAAGCACCACTTTAATTTATTCTACTATCAACAATTGGAGAAGTTGAAAAGGTAGTGCCAGATACTAATTCTACTCATGAAAGCACCACTAACGGTAATATGATAACGGTTTGATACGAGAAATCAAATTTTGAAATGCAGTTTCAGTCAATAATAAAACTTTCCTATTTCCAATATGAATGCTTGAAATAAATACTACAGATTCGAAAAACGTGTCTCCTGCTTAAATCAGAAAAACTAGCAGTCCAATTTTGGACTGTATCATATTATAAATTTGAAAGATAGAATAGCACAAGAATTACCTTGGTATTTTATCTCTCAATGTCAGTGTCATTTGTAACATAAATGAATAAAATAAATCAGAAACCAATATTTTTATGAAGGGTGATGATACAAAAAGATGCTCATTATTTCTTTTTAAATTTTTAATAAACACAATAATTTTTGAAATGTTATTATTTTTTTAAATTAATGTCAATTGAAATTGATTGTGAATGTTACATGCGAATGTCGTAATGAAAAATTCTATGACACTTCATCCACTGGCATTATATTACTAGTATTAGATTATGATTAAAGTTGAGCTGACTCTAATAGAGCTGGCACTTATAGAGCTGACAATAATATTCAACGACTGGGAAAAAGCTTGTGCAAACTTTAGCATGAGTTCTAACTTTTTGAAAAATTGATACAGATATCAAAATCTCAACTAGCCTTGTACGTAATTTTTGTTTTATGAGTGGGTATAATACATTACAATGTAGGCTACCGCTACTATAATGTAGGCTAATTTTCTAAAATCAACAAAATAAATACGCCATCGTTTTGAGCTCGTTTTGAGCTGATTTGAGCCACTTTTATTTCGTTTTTCAGCCCCCACCGTTTTCGAGATATGACAACTTGAAAATTGGAGAGCCAACTTAATGCTTTTTTAAATTTTTGAAAATCAACAAAATAAACACGCCATCGTTTTGAGCTCGTTTTGAGCTGATTTGAGCCACTTTTATTTCGTTTTGAGCCCCCACCGTTTTCGAGATATGACAACTTGAAAATTGGAGAGCCAACTTAATGCTTTTTTAAATTTTCGAAAATCAACAAAATAAACACGCCATCGTTTTGAGCTGATTTGAGCCACTTTTATTTCGTTTTGAGCCCCCACCGTTTTCGAGATATGACGTCTTGAAAATTGGAGAGCCAACTTAATGCTAGTTTCCCACTAGTTGAAAATCGACAAAATGAACACGCCATCGTTTTGAGCTCGTTTTGAGCTGATTTGAGCCACTTTTATTTCGTTTTGAGCCCCCACCGTTTTCGAGATATGACAACTTGAAAATTGGAGAGTCAACTTAATGCTTTTTTAAATTTTCGAAAATCAACAAAATAAACACGCCATCGTTTTGAGCTTGTTTTGAGCTGATTTGAGCCACTTTTATTTCATTTTGAGCCCCCACCGTTTTCGAGATATGACATCTTGAAAATTGGAGAGCCAACTTAATGCTAGCAAAGACAATGTACTATTATAGACTGTCAACGTAGGGTGCGATTTTGGTCGTTATCGCGCCAGACGTTAGGATTACTCAGGAGTGCTCGCGTCGACCGCTAGAAATCCTAGCGCCACTGTCGAATTCACCAACAGCATTGCCACTTCATGCGCGCCGAGAGCGAAGACAGAGAGAGTCGCCGAGTGAGAGAGTGAGAAAGCTAGAGAGCCTACTCTAGAATTTCATTTGCTTTCTGTCTTCTGTCTCCTGCAATCAATTTGCTAAAGGCGTCACGTTTCACACTACTATACGGCATGTATAGTAAAGAATATGGGTTGCGTTCATTGCTTTCCTAAACCTAATTATTCACATTCGATCATTCTGTTTTTTGATCGGATTCTCTCTCATCTTTATGTGCGTGCTTTACACATTTACATCTTTATGTATTGCATTTCGTAAGCAAAACGCTTGATTAGATTGAATTAGTTCTTTTTCCTTCTTTAATATGCAAGGTTTTTTGAAATATAACATTTTGGATATGATAAATGATGAACATATTCAGGTTTGTGAATGAATGAATAATTTCAAGTTTGTTGCCATATATTATGCATAGAAAATGTTAAGTATTCTGTGAAAACATGGTAGGAATTTATCATAATGAATTGTTTAATTTATTTAAGTCTCGAATATTGTAAAACTCAACCTGTAAAAAATAATATTGCCATTCATTAACAGGCAAGAAAAGCGAGCCTACTGGCTAGTTTCATACAGCTCTCAATTGATTTCTTTTCTTGCAAAAAATACACAATGAAATAAGATTTCATACAGTTGTGGATTTTATTCTCACTTCAATAAAAAAATATCAACCATTCGTGATAAAGCTATGAGATGAGATGGAAATATGATCCAGTATTTTCATTTAAAATCATATAATATATTACCATCTAATAGCGGCATAAAAAAATAAAGCTAAGCAAAAAATAATAATTTTCCACATAAAAGTACACTCATAGCATTTTCCTTTTTCAAAGTCAGGTTTTCATAAGTGACATAAGAATAAGAGTATGGAAAATCAGTATTATAGAACACTTTAATTTATTCTACTATCATCAATTGGAGAAGTTGAAAAGGTAGTGCCAGATACTACTCTACTCATGAAAGCACCACTTTAATTTATTCTACTATCAACAATTGGAGAAGTTGAAAAGGTAGTGCCAGATACTAATTCTACTCATGAAAGCACCACTAACGGTAATATGATAACGGTTTGATACGAGAAATCAAATTTTGAAATGCAGTTTCAGTCAATAATAAAACTTTCCTATTTCCAATATGAATGCTTGAAATAAATACTACAGATTCGAAAAACGTGTCTCCTGCTTAAATCAGAAAAACTAGCAGTCCAATTTTGGACTGTATCATATTATAAATTTGAAAGATAGAATAGCACAAGAATTACCTTGGTATTTTATCTCTCAATGTCAGTGTCATTTGTAACATAAATGAATAAAATAAATCAGAAACCAATATTTTTATGAAGGGTGATGATACAAAAAGATGCTCATTATTTCTTTTTAAATTTTTAATAAACACAATAATTTTTGAAATGTTATTATTTTTTTAAATTAATGTCAATTGAAATTGATTGTGAATGTTACATGCGAATGTCGTAATGAAAAATTCTATGACACTTCATCCACTGGCATTATATTACTAGTATTAGATTATGATTAAAGTTGAGCTGACTCTAATAGAGCTGGCACTTATAGAGCTGACAATAATATTCAACGACTGGGAAAAAGCTTGTGCAAACTTTAGCATGAGTTCTAAAAAAATTGTGAGTTCTTTTTGAAAAATTGATACAGATATCAAAATCTCAACTAGCCTTGTACGTAATTTTTGTTTTATGAGTGGGTATAATACATTACAATGTAGGCTACCGTACTCATATAGGTATTAAACTATGTAATCATACTAATGAGAATGATACCATTTACAAATTCAAATATTTCAATAAAAAATTACATGCAAAATCAATTTAAATATTGAAAAAGCTATCGATATTCATCTCAAACTCAAATCATTAATCAAAATAAAAGTTTTCCTCCAACTCCAAGTAATCAATAACATCATTTAAAAAAGTATTATTCCTTCATAAATTTAAAAGCCTACACCATCTTTTAAATTCTATAAACAAATGAGTAATAATTGTACCTTAACGATTCATTTTAACAACATGGATTACGAACTAAGGAAGTGAGTGATAAGAAGATGATTCTCAAGTGACTCAATACAGTCTTTTTCCAATAATTGTAATGAAGATTATATATTCAGTATTTTAATTGTGTTAAGTTTAATTATTAGGTTATTAAGCATAAGCAGATTATAAGTGAATGCCTACAGAAAAATGAAAGTTATTGAAATATTATTCAAATTCCAACATTTTGAATGAATTCTTCCAATCATTACTTATTGATAAGCGGTGATATAGGCTTCTCACATCTATACAAAGTGTTACGTGAAGAACTGATTCAAGTAGATTCATAAAATGGATTCAAGAAAAAAAAAATAAAATAGCAAATTACAGGTAAACTAAGAAGAATTCGGCATTTTGCCAATTACATTTTCTGTTTTTTGTAACTAGAAGAACACCGTGGTGGTACTCGAATCAGTTTTTTCGGAACACTCTGTATATTTTCCATCTATAAAGATAAAAAGGAGAATATTCTTATCAATTTCATTCATACTGTATTGTGAATGTGATAAAAACCAGATAGGGGTGTCCGTTCTGTACAAATTAATATTCATTAAAAAAAACTTTAGAGCTGGTGTCAAGAATTTAGGCGATTGGCAAATGACTATATTATTGATGTTCAGCTCTGTCGGGACAGTCTGAAGCTGTCTTTAAGACCGAATTGGTATAGATAGGATATTTTTCGTTTCAGCAATGTACTCAAACAACACGTCGACTGTCCTGAAAGAGCTGAGAATCATTTATAACAGTAATTTGCTAACTGTCCAATTTTCAAGACGTCATATCTCAAAAACGGTGAGGGCTCAAAACGAAATAAAAGTGGCTCAAATCAGCTCAAAACAAGCTCAAAACGATGGCGTGTTTATTTTGTTGATTTTCAAAAATTTAAAAAAGCATTAAGTTGGCTCTCCAATTTTCAAGTTGTCATATCTCGAAAACGGTGGGGGCTCAAAACGAAATAAAAGTGGCTCAAATCAGCTCAAAACGAGCTCAAAACGATGGCGTGTTTATTTTGTTGATTTTCGAAAATTTAAAAAAGCATTAAGTTGGCTCTCCAATTTTCAAGTTGTCATATCTCAAAAACGGTGGGGGCTCAAAACAAAATAAAAGTGGCTCAAATCAGCTCAAAACGAGCTCAAAACGATGGCGTGTTCATTTTGTCGATTTTCAACTAGTGGGAAACTAGCATTAAGTTGGCTCTCCAATTTTCAAGACGTCATATCTCAAAAACGGTGGGGCTTAAAACAAAGTAAAAGTGGCTCAAATCAGCTCAAAACGAGCTCAAAACGATGGCGTGTTCATTTTGTCGATTTTCAACTAGTGGGAAACTAGCATTAAGTTGGCTCTCCAATTTTCAAGACGTCATATCTCAAAAACGGTGAGGGCTCAAAACGAAATAAAAGTGGCTCAAATCAGCTCAAAACAAGCTCAAAACGATGGCGTGTTCATTTTGTCGATTTTCAACTAGTGGGAAACTAGCATTAAGTTGGCTCTCCAATTTTCAAGACGTCATATCTTGAAAACGGTGGGGGCTCAAAACGAAATAAAAGTGGCTCAAATCAGCTCAAAACGAGCTCAAAACGAT
This sequence comes from Sogatella furcifera, assembly GCA_017141385.1. Taxonomy (NCBI): domain Eukaryota; kingdom Metazoa; phylum Arthropoda; class Insecta; order Hemiptera; family Delphacidae; genus Sogatella; species Sogatella furcifera. Next base: position 7,730,455 of record CM029546.1, on the reverse strand, counting down.
GGCGTGTTTATTTTGTTGATTTTCGAAAATTTAAAAAAGCATTAAGTTGGCTCTCCAATTTTCAAGTTGTCATATCTCAAAAACGGTGGGGGCTCAAAACGAAATAAAAGTGGCTCAAATCAGCTCAAAATGAGCTCAAAACAATGGCGTGTTTATTTTGTTGATTTTCAACTAGTGGGAAACTAGCATTAAGTTGGCTCTCCAATTTTCAAGATATCATATCTCGAAAACGGTGGGGGCTCAAAACGAAATAAAAGTGGCTCAATTCAGCTCAAAACAAGATCAAAACGATGGCGTGTTTATTTTGTTGATTTTCGAAAATTTAAAAAAGCATTAAGTTGGCTCTCCAATTTTCAAGTTGTCATATCTCGAAAACGGTGGGGGCTCAAAACGGAATAAAAGTGGCTCAAATCAGCTCAAAACAAGCTCAAAACAATGGCGTGTTTATTTTGTTGATTTTCGAAAATTTAAAAAAGCATTAAGTTGGCTCTCCAATTTTCAAGTTTTCATATCTCGAAAACGGTGGGGGCTCAAAACAAAATAAAAGTGGCTCAAATCAGCTCAAAACGAGCTCAAAACGATGGCGTGTTTATTTTGTTGATTTTCGAAAATTTAAAAAAGCATTAAGTTGGCTCTCCAATTTTCAAGTTGTCATATCTCGAAAACGGTGGGGGCTCAAAACGAAATAAAAGTGGCTCAAATCAGCTCAAAACGAGCTCAAAACGATGGCGTTTTTATTTTGTTGATTTTCGAAAATTTAAAAAAGCATTAAGTTGGCTCTCCAATTTTCAAGTTGTCATATCTCAAAAACGGTGGGGGCTCAAAACGAAATAAAAGTGGCTCAAATCAGCTCAAAACGAGCTCAAAACGATGGCTTGTTCATTTTGTCAATTTTCAACTAGTGGGAAACTAGCATTAAGTTGGCTCTCCAATTTTCAAGACGTCATATCTCAAAAACAGTGAGGGCTCAAAACGAAATAAAAGTGGCTCAAATCAGCTCAAAACAAGCTAAAAACGATGGCATGTTCATTTTGTCGATTTTCATTTAGTGGGAAACTAGCATTAAGTTGGCTCTCCAATTTTCAAGACGTCATATCTTGAAAACGGTGGGGGCTCAAAACGAAATAAAAGTGGCTCAAATCAGCTCAAAACAAGCTCAAAACGATGGCATGTTCATTTTGTCAATTTTCAACTAGTGGGAAACTAGCATTAAGTTGGCTCTCCAATTTTCAAGTTGTCATATCTCGAAAACGGTGGGGGCTCAAAACGAAATAAAAGTGGCTCAAATCAGCTCAAAACAAGCTCAAAACGATGGCATGTTTATTTTGTTGATTTTCGAAAATTTAAAAAAGCATTAAGTTGGCTCTCCAATTTTCAAGTTGTCATATCTCGAAAACGGTGGGGGCTCAAAACGAAATAAAAGTGGCTCAAATCAGCTCAAAACGAGCTCAAAACGATGGCGTGTTCATTTTGTCGATTTTCAACTAGTGGGAAACTAGCATTAAGTTGGCTCTCCAATTTTCAAGACGTCATATCTCGAAAACGGTGGGGGCTCAAAACAAAATAAAAGTGGCTCAAATCAGCTCAAAACGAGCTCAAAACGATGGCGTTAAGAAAATTCCGAAATATTTTAGTGGGGAGCCAACTTAATGTTGGTCATCCACCCTTCATTTTGTCTTCTAGTCCCTCTCGAATGAATATAGTTTCTACTCACAATGAGTCTCACATTTGAGCCCTTTTTTAGCCCTTATTTAGAATTCTATTGTAGAAGTTTGTGACAAATTGCAGCTTAGCTGCTCTTTTTGAAATGTTTCACCTTTTTAGTGCATTTCATTTGAAAAAATGCACTATCAGTCTTGCCCTGATAATCGCAAATATATTTTGTGACTACATTATGTCATTTTAGTTTCAGTATTTTTGAATCAGCTGCTAATATAAGATAATGTAGGCTACAACTATACAGCAATAACAGGATACAACGATGAATTAACTGTTTAATTGAATTTTGATGTTGGATTAAGTCGAGTCGTGAATCTGATCCCAATGAATATAGTAACTTGACTGAAGAACAAGAGATGTAATATAAATCAGATTCTCTATAATTGAGCATCTTGATAGAAATAATATTCGCCATGTAAGATCTTTTCAACTCAATCAATCGTAGATCGTAGATCCGTGAAATCTAGTCATTTATTCGCCATGGTTCAGGTATTCTTATAGACTACATATTATATTGAGGATACAATATCCTAACAGACGATAATTTGAAAAAGATTCTCTATTGAACAATAGAATTAGAGATCTTACAACAATTAAAGATAATAAAACAGATCTTACAAGGGAGGAACGTAATACATAAACTTCAGAAATAGTACTCCACTTTAGTTTAAAAAACAAATCAGGAAATAGTAGATATAAAATTCATGTTTATACTGTATTCAATTTTGTATGCTTTTTTCGAGAGTTATTGTATGAATCGACAATTTGATCAGAATCTTTCGAGTTTCCAACAATGATCGATGAACTCAAAGTACTGTTTTATAAATGTAGTGAATTAAAAGTAAATTGAACCCTGAAAGCACACCTTTATAGAATTAAATTAACAATTTTTGCTTATTGTTATGTATTCTAAAATAATTTCAAAATATTGTTTTTTTTCATAAGAAGAAAAATCCAGTTACAGTATCCACAAGCTTTAATGACAATTTGAAAATCATATTAGTTTTATTGGATTCATGCAATTCCTAAATAATGAAGCTACAATTCGACAAACAGAAGCGATTTGAATCACTCAACGCGTACTGCCATCAAACAATGAACTTTATTGGATTCATGCAATTCCTAAATAATGAAGCTACAATTCGACAAACAGAAGCGATTTGAATCACTCAACTCGTACTGCCATCAAACAAAACACACCTCGCATTTCTAACCAATGAGGGGAGAGCATGGGCGGAGCTTGTAGGCGTGTCTAAAAACCTGTTGCTGATATGGAACCTGTTCGTGATTGGTGCTCTAAACTTGTTTCTCCACTATTCAACTGTTAATACTCTTCCGATCTATAATCATGTTTTATCTTTGAGAGACGTTTTCAATCTATTATTTTTCTAGACTCAGGTTTATTTCAATTGGATTCTGAACAGATTTTTATCCAATCATCAACTCTGCAAAATAATTTGATAAGGAACACAAATTCAGATCTAAATTCAATTTTATACTTCTCTCTAATTCAATTGATTAATCAATCCTTACTAATTTGATTTGGAAACATTAAGGAATAACTTATTACACTTCTTATACAAATCAACAGATTTATCGAAGTGATTTATTCAAGCCTACCTAAACTGGGTCCTTTATTCAAGCTGGTCCTAAACAGAGAATCAATGCTCCCAATGAATAAGAGGAACGAATTGTTATTCGATTTGAATAAAAATATTTTAAAATTAATGTCATCCCAACAAAATTTACTCCATGGTATACTGTAATTGAGTTTCATAGATCATTCTTTTTCTATTCCTAAATTCGGAATTCTACTGTCATTTATTTTTCTCCGTAAAACTTGGTGGAATTTGAAATTGTTTGGAAGTTACTGGCTTTTACTGTTTGGAAGTTACTGCGTACTAGCGGCTCGTGCCCACGAAACAGGTGAAGTGCTGTACAGTAAAAGATACGGGCACTTCACCTGTTTCGTAGGTAAGAGCCGCCTACCTAACCATAGGTTACTGGCATTTAAATATACACAGAAAATTTGAGGGGATGAATAAGTTAACTACATATTTTAAAGTTCATATTTGGGTATGAGTTTAATGCATATTGTTCATTGTCATTGATTTTTTATTTCTTAGGCTATTACAAGCACTTAATTCTTCTGAAGTCTTTTACTTTTCTCCATCAAACTCTGTGGAAGACCAAAGTGTTTGGTAGTGGGCTGTAGGCATATGCTACTATACACTACTATATCAATCTAAGCTACAGGCATTTGAACAAACCCAGTAATAAAGTTGAAGGGACAAACAACACTCACTACACTCATGCCATGAGTACATAATTGGAATTACAACCGGGTAACAAGAGTGTTGTCAAAGCTTATTTGTCCGAATAAGCGATTGTTTCCGATGTCACGTTTCATAGTTGAGCGAGCAAAATTATGATCACCGGGATTCGAATAATGACGCCATTGGGCTTTGAATTTTCACCTTAGGGGCTGGGAATGGAGTGGTTGTGAGGGGGGATTAAATGAAGGGAGGGGTCGAGGGGGGTCATGACCGAGCCGTGTCGACGGTAAGCAGGGTTTGAGCCTGGCTGTGACCACTCGGTCACGTCATGTTTACTCGACTTCAATCCCCTGATTCCGCCTGGCTTATCCGAGCATGGCTGGCTACATGGTAGGCCTTGCACTGCAGAGCACGCTCCTCTACAAGAGGTGCACTTCAATCAATCCCCATGCACACACTTGGTCGATTTCATGTGCGTTTCCAATGTTCAAGCATATGCAGCATACTAGAGACGCACAGACAATCGACCAAGTTGATATCTTGGTAAAAATTATGTGCGTTTCTAATGTTTAAACATATGCAGCATGCTAGAAACACAAAGAAAATCGACTGAGAGTAAGTGCTACACGACTCTAGTCACCAAAAACGCGAGAGATGAAAACAAGGTGTTTCAAAAAGTGAGCTTTCAGAATATAGTGTGGTATTCAGAATATAGCATCATTCAATAGAGTGTAAAATATCATGTTCTTTGTTCCAATAAAATTGTTTCAATAATGTGTTGTTGCTTTCAAGCATGGTTATTACAGGTCATTTGTTACCTTTTACAAGCCCAACACAAAGTATCATAGAAGTATAATTTATTTGAAAATTTATCAAGTCAAATGAAATATTAGTGTAGTGAATATTATAGTTTTTACATTTTTTTTTTAGTTATGATGAACTATTTTGATTGGATTATTTCTATATTGATGATAGCCTTGATACATCCTACTATAGCATGGTTATTAGAAAATAACCTTTAATAACTTTGCTACTATAGTAGAGCACTGGCGGCTCGTGCCCACGATACAAGTGAAGTGTTGTACAGTAAAAGATACAAGCACTTCACCTGTTTCGTGGACACGAGCCACCAGTGTAGTGGAGTATTGTTTACTTGAAAATATTGGTAACTAGCCGGCAGGCTCGCTTCGCTCGCCTTCTCCGCCTAGACCCCCGACTGTATAGGCAGTGTAAGTGAGACAAACAGGCTCGCTTCGCTCGCCTGCAAATTCCGTTCAGTAGGGATTTGGAATTTATTGAGCACAGCATTTCTATACCTAATCTGGACCTGTTTACCTAATTTCAACATTTTCTGCCAATCTGTTCTAGAAAAATCTAAGAAAAACTCCGTAAATTCAAAAAAATAGTAAAACGCTAATATTAAGCGTAACCTTGGGAAGTATATCGGACATAGTTTGAAACTTGATTCAATATATTCCAAATTAATTCATCTATAATCTCGCTGAACCATTCAATTTACAGTTAGGATTGGTCGTATCAAGGCGGAAGAAATGCAACCCGCAACACATCTACAATTTTCAAAACCTGATTACTGGCGTAATCTTGAACGGATTGCAAAAATATTTTAACACAACATTTCTAGACCTTATCTGAACCTGCCCACCAAATATCAACATTTTCTACCGATTGGTTCTCGAAAAAATGAGGAAAACGCCGAAAAACTCTAGAAAAACTAAAATATTTGGCGTATCCTTGAAAAGTTATTAAAATCCTTTCTTAGCGCGCGTCTAAACGTCCAACTGAACATGCCTGCCAAATTTGAACGCATTCGGTTCAGTGGATTTTTAGTTCTGGTGATGAATGAATGAATGAATGAATCAGTCAGTCAGTCAGTGCCATTTCGCTTATATAGATATAGATTTTTTAGACTGATAGCGTTGAATCCTGCTACTGAAAGGAATGAGTAAAACATGATACTTGGAGGTTTAAAAGTAAAGATATCAACTTGTATGTGTTCGAGTCATAATTCCACCGTGTAATACCGGCCTTTTTCTGTTTTCCTATGTAATTTTTCGTAGTCTTTTCTCAACGAACGTACATCATTCAAAAAACTTAATTACTTGTTTACCTTCACCTTTCCTACAAACATGACCCTCCTGATCATTTTCCATTATTCGGTGGTCACATTTCTGTCACGGCTCTTAGGCACTTAGTCGCCCTATCTTTTCATCATTTATTATGAATTATCGAGTGAAAGAAAAAGCAATAGCAAACGAAAACGAGCAAGCACTATCATGAATATTGTTTCAACTTGAGAAAAAAAATTAGCGAATGAAAATAATCATTTAGAATAGAAGTGGTTTGAAGCACATAATTTGAAGCGTTTCTACTATCGAGTTACCTTCAACCAAGACTCAGCTTCCTGCAGCATCTTTTGTTGTTTTTATTTTTGAATACGCCAACCTTGCGTGCCTAGCAATAATTGTCGACCTCTCATTTCAGGTAAGCCTACAGGCTTAGAGCTTGTGGGGTGACTGAGTGCCTAAGTGCAGTGGCAGAAATGTGACAAAGGAATAATGGAAAATAATTAAGAGGGTCGTGTTTTTCGGAAAGGTAGAGGCGAACAAGTAATTAAGTTGGCTGCGAAGTTCCTTCGTTCCCCCACTGATGCTGCTTCTCATTATTCACTCTTACTTGACCTCACTTGTTCATTTCTCCTCTTGTTCATTCTCTCTCTGTCTCACTCTTTCTCTCTGTCTCACTCTCTCTCTCTCTCTCTCTCTCTCTCAATACAACACCCTACAACTTCTCTTCCAGTCTCCTACAACTCCATGAGTTTCTATTATCAGGACGCTGCTCTTATGATTCGAGTATAGTACTGTATTTAGAATCTTGGATTCATGTTCCGTAGTACAGTATTAATAAAATAAAACACTGATATTGTCAGTAAATTGACTCTATTAATGTGTTTTATTTCATTACGGAACGATTCTAAAATATCAACAATGACTCAGTCGAACTTTTTCATTGTATTATTTAAAATCCTATGGAATATTTATTTTGTATATTTTTGGAACTTAAAAGTGGACTTATATCGAAATTCAAAATTGTTTATAGTGAATTATATTTTTGAAAGTGGGAAATTGTAATATTAAGTTTGTTTATTCATTATTCAACCTTATTTTCGACTGTTGCAAAAATTCGTAGAGGAGCAGTTTTAGACATTTGCCTGTTGCACTCACCTATTTATATATAATTGTTATTGAATAAATAAAATGTAATTATTCCATGGTATAGCTGATGCCAAAAACTAAGGCGATTTTGTCAGTCTCTTGTACGGAAGTTTAAAATCTATAATTGTCTCTTTTGAATTCAAGAAAAACATCTAGGCATAGCCAAATGACAATTCCAATTGACAACGCCAGCTGTTGGAATGCACAAGATACAGACAAACCTCCTTGCTTTTAGTCGTCAGCTATAGAATCAAAGACAATCTACTTGTGAAGATTGATTGTTCTTGTATCAATGAAAGTCTCTTGAAGTATGAATGAGATATATTTTAGGATGTCATTGAAGATTTTGCTTTTTTTTTTAAATAGTATTCGAGGAGTCAAGTTCGACTGATCGATAGAAGTTAATTCAGATTAACAAATGGATTTTGTTCAAACCAACCATCTTACGCTCAAACGCTCAACATTCGCCAAATAACTGGGGACTCAATTTATAGACAACAATTTTATAACATACGAATTAAAGGAGAAATGAAAGCTGGATTGGAAGTCTAAATAATGTCAATGTTAAGAACTATAATGTGACAAACTGTACTGGTAGGTATTATAAATTTTTATACTTCTGCGCATGACTAGAATCGTTAATCAATGATCAAAAAATAAGGTTACAGAGCAAATTCTCATGAATATTCAACAATTCATTCAAGACATTAAATTTGAACTTCAAATTATTTCTCCACATACTGCCCAGAGTATTTGTATGGTGGAAAACAAACAAAACTTGATTTTCAATTACAGATTACCCAATTTTCTAACGTGGCTAGCCTCGCATTTTCCAACCACTTTTCCTCTCGAGTTTGGGCCAGTCAGAAGAAACGACGATTTGTTGCAAATTGTTGCTGTGCTTTGGCAAGAAGCAGCAGCAGCGTTCAGTTGGCGTGATCACGTCTTCACTTATATAACAACAACATGGTATACGGAGCAAAGCAGGAGCAGGAGCAAGTTAGTAGGCGAGATGTGAGCTTTTGATTTCTGCGTGCTAGCAGGCAGGCAGGCCTTTGCCAGCTGATGTTTCCCACATCAGAGAGCCTTTCCTTTCCTAGCAGCACGAGATACTCGCATGAGAGATGGTGCTGCCAACGAGAGAGAGATGTATAGGAAGAGAGAGAAAAAGAAGAGAGAGAGAATGGAGAAAGAGACATTGAGTGAGGCAAAGTGATAGGAAGAACGCCAGAGAGTTGGATTACGTTAGATCATTCACTTTATTCAAGTACAGCATTTATGATATTAAATCCCAGATTGCGAAGATTGAACATAAATTCGATTACACGATAAATTATGTAGAAAAATATATACAAGGATATGTAGAGGGAACTTACGAAATAACAGATATAGAGGACTCAATATTCTTACTGTAATAATATGATTGTGATGTATCTACATGAAATGGCGAAGTTTGGACATAGATGCTTATTCTTCGAGAAAGACATTCAACTATATCCCTCCCATCAATACTCAACAACTGAGAGTGCAAGAGATGATATATGAATGAAAAAGTATTATTCTCGAAAAAACGACACGTTTCAAACACTTGAAATGTATAGCCTAATAGAATAATTTATTTGAATATTAATCCTCACCTAGAACAAATGAAGAGAGAGGAATAAAGAAGTTGGATTAGATCAGAACAGATTTCCTTTTTCATTTAGGTAGCAACAAAATATCGATTTCTCGATTGCAATCGTTGTAAGTTATTAGTTAATCTAATTATTCTATAAATTTCATGAGTGGAGAAATTAATTATCCAACAAAAAGTGATTGGATACACAATTACTCATAAAAGTGGAGATTATAGAAATACGAGAAGAAGGAGATAGAAATACAAAGAAGATGATGATTACAAGTTTTATCAGCTTTGAGATTATAGTCAGAGTATTATTTTGTCTGAGTATTAGAATCCCACTCAATCAGTATCAGATTATCTAAATGAAGAAGTAAAGGTTGGAAGTTTTTTTTTTAATTCTTGGGGAAGATTAAGTATGGAAGGGATAGAGAAAGAGAGAGTGAGTAGGAGAGAGATATAGTGACAGATGTTGTTTGATCGATTTATATTGATTGTGCTAGGTATGAAAAGACCCATTGTATAAAAGATACAATAAAAATACAACATGAATATGATACCAAAATAAAATAAAATACAGAGCAAGATGAAATTAGCTGCACACAATTGAAAGATTAAACTTAAAATCAATATTAAGTTCTTGAATTTTCAAAGATTGAAAATAAATTTAATTAGAGAGGGACTAAAAGATTGAGAGATTAAAGAATAGAGTGCGAGAAGACACGGAGAGAGACAGAGACAGAAATAAATAATATAGAATGTGATAAGGAAGAAATAGTAAGAGAAAGAGAGAGACCAAGCGAGTATAGAATTGAGGGATGAAGTGAGATGCGAACGCAGAATGGAGTGCGAAAGTGAATAGGAGGGAGGGAGGATGATGAGATCGACTGCAGTAATGTGCAGTTGGTGCGGGGGCCAAAAGTGATAAAGGCGTGACTATAGACACGATCATAGCTCCTTCCTAATGGTCAAGATGCTTTTGGTCCAGCTTCCATTATTCCCCTGTAGCAGCTTGCCGATTTAATCTATGGAAAATGATCATGGTGTGTTCAGTTGATCCTGGAAATGATGAACAAGATTTGAAATATGATATTGGTAATAATAAAAACATAATAATAAATTCTACTACAACAGAATGAAGTTTGTTCGACATAACAGTACGGTAAGAAATTTAAACTCTTTTTTTTGATAACCAGCTTTTATTAAATGGTCCTCCTGAAAAATATCAATATGATTCAATTCATTTAGATTATAAAGTATAATAAGTTATAGATTATTAGAGATATAAGGAATACCTAGACAGTTACAAGTTTTTTTCGAATTTCACGCATTTTTTTAGATGATCACATAGAGTCTAGGCTTTTCCAATATTTCCTTTATCTTGGGGCTACTCTATCACTATTCTCTATTCTAAATAAGAATCACAGTACCCTTTTTAATTATTTTTATTTATGCATAGAATGTTTCGACTCATCAGAGGCTTTACAGTCTAGGCTTTATTTGCTTTGGTAATGATGCTGGACTTATCAAACGACAACATTTATCTCTACTCTGGATAATACATGAAAATAGAATAGAATATAAATATAACCTTCTCAAGCTTGTGTACAAAGTCCCAGCTGCTTTTTACTGAGCCTTACAAATTTGTGAATCCAATAATTTGATAACTTGCATCCCTATTATTTATCACGTTGTAATATCGTTAAAAAATAGATAACAGGAGATCGAATCGGAAATAACAGTGCGATAAACTCAACTAATAACTACTTCTATGAGTAGATGCAAGATACTACAATTAACAATACCATGGCCAAGACAGGTGAGTCTCTATTTTCCATCCAGATTGAACGTTGAGACGTATTTTACGTTGTATCGATGCGCGATTGCACAACAGCATGACGTCGGATTTACATAGTGCCGGGTTTAGTTCGGGGATAAAAGGGTTAGAGCGAGCAAAGCTGGAAACCAAGTTTCCGTGGTAACCTTTTATTAGGGAGGATATCGGTGTGTCGGGTGTCGGTGTTGAGAAGAATATAAAGCGTAAAGCAAACAGCAAACGAACAAAATCCGATATCGAGGCAGGCAACAACAGTGGCAGTCTCTTGGATATTATTTACACAGTGGACGGTCGCATGTAAATCACTCTCGGCCGGTTGCAAGATTAAATTTCAATTCGAAAAAATAACAGAGTGCAGATCGTTTATAGAGTTCGGTAACGGATTAGTCACGAAGCGTGTTGTTCTAGTTTTTTTTAACTAGATCGAAAATCGATGAACCGATTTGTTGCGGGTGGAACACATGCTCGCTGTTTGTCCAGCCGATTAACAGCGGGTCGCTCCTTTCATTAGCCGACTATATGAAAACATCGCCGGTAAGTGGAGGGTGCCACGCATAAGGGCGGATGCCACTTAATAATAGCACGTAATGCACTCTTGGGGTTGCGCGTGAATTGCAGTTTACATTGTCGGCTGAGAGAGGGAAGATGAGCTCATCATCAGCTGACAATGACGATTCGATCACGCTAATCCCAACAGCTTTAGGGGTAGACGCCTACAAGTCCTTCAGCAACGACGGCGTACGCTTCACACCTGATTATGGGATTATCGCTCACTACTTCCCGCTTATCCCTTATCAATCTCATTGATAAATAATGCCTATCAAAATAATACTTCTATTACCTATGGCTACGATCATTATATTTAATTACAGCTCTTATTTTATTGAATTATTGAAAATTCTGGCAAATACAAGAAAGCTTTTGAAACAATAATAAATTCTTTCCTCTAAACCATCGATATTATCAATTTTACTGATCTTATTGATCAATAAGATTTTTTATAGATCAATAAGATTTTACAAGGATTTTTCCTGAAACGTGAAACAGTCCTTCTACATTATTTTATGAGTATAATGCCGGTATTACATACAGTGACTATATAAGAGTCACTGTAGTAATAATAATAATAAGTTTATTGTCAATCAAAGAAATACATACAACTTTCCCATACAAACAGAACAAAAATTTAAGACTGAGAAATAATACGCATGTGCAAAGCTCGAAGAGCTTGACCGCATGGGAGCACAGTATTACAATGAATTATGTACATACTTAAAAACAAAATTTTTCTAAAATAAATAAGAAGATAATACTAGCAGTAAATCTACTCGAAGATTACTTTTTAAAATAAATTACGATTCATCATTATAATCACATTCAATGGAACACTGTTAATTGATAACAAATAAAAATAGAAAAACTTAAAAACCAATTGAATAACAAGAGAAAATCAAACTGAAGAAAAAATCTAATCCATTAAATTTACATCACTCAATGACACAAAATCAAACATTAATAATGAAAAAACTTGATTCATCTTTTATACTTTTATTCTTAGAAATTATAGTCACTGTAGTATTACACTGTGATATTACTATTAAATTTTCATATAATGATAGAAAATATGACCATGTAATAACTGCCTTAAAATCATAAAGTATGTGGAAAGAGGTTTCATATTTTAGGAGAAAATCCTTGATTCTATTAGTGATAAGATTGGTGAAATCAACCATGTTAATTGTTTCTTTAGAAGAAGGAATTTATTTATAATTATTTCTGACGCCTTTTTGGATCTTCCAGAATTATTTTGAAGCTATTTTGAAGGTTCATGAATTATTTTATTCTTCTTCATTGTTAATTATTATTCTACTTGAGTTTTAATTCTACGATATTTTCGAGTTTTCCTTGATATCAACGTTGCCTTAACTTTTTGAAGGTAATAGTCCGATAGAGATATGTTATATAAAGAAATCAAAATGATCTAATTCCTTAACATCTGTAGAAAAAGGACGTGAGAATATGTTATTCAATGGATACAAATTCCCATGTTAAATCGTGCAAATTTACTCCAAAATTATATAGGATTCTGAACGCTATCTGCAGAGAAAAACGTAAGCAAGTCAGCTTTCTTTAATGCTTGACTGCCATTGGCCATCTTCCCGATGTTGAAAGTAGGAGTGGGAATGGGAGTGGGAGTGGTTTCGTCCAATCACAGAGCTTCATCGAGTTGCTTCTGCCATTTTGTTAACAGAGTAACAGAGGCAGCCATTTCGTTAGTCTTGAAAAGCGTATCGCAGTTCGTTATGACTTGGATGAGAGAAATTTTTGACCATTATTTCAACCTTATCGACGTTGAAAATCACTGACAAAACTAATTAATAACTTCTAAAAACTAACTTTTTGTATCTAAATTTGAAAATTAACTTTGTCACTAATTTTGTTTAAGGAGTATATGAATGCAATATATATATATATATATATATTTCTCTGCTAAATGCTACTTATTTAGTCAGGAATATGGAGATTATTTAAAATTGAGAAGAGGTCATTGCAAGATTGGTATCTTGAACATCTTCTAAAATTTGTCAAAAATAGAGTAAAGTAAGCTTACTCTTCTTACTAAGATATCAACAATAATAAACTTTTGTTTACAGTATGTAAACAAAATTCTTTTGCAACAATATGTTCACTTTTTAATGATTAAAAGTAAGGATTAATGATTATCGATGTCTCACTTCACATTAAAATTGAATCTCAATTTCACGTAAAGCTACCAAATCTCTTATGAAACAGCATTATCTCCATGATCAAGAAGCAATTTATAGAAAAATTATGGTTTCTTAAAATCACCATTCAAGATGGCTAGAAAACCAGAAGACCAGTTTCTACTGGATTCACTGTGAAGTTAAAAGTGGAACTAAATAGACTAGATTATTGTTTTCTTTCACTTGTTGAATAGTTGTGGTTGTATATATATCGTTTGGTGAAGCAGTACCAACATTGAATAAAAATAGAATTCCGTCAGTTGTGGTAGTTATCCATATGAAAGACAATATCTTGATGGTGTTAAATCAAATGATGGAAATGATCTGAACTATTTTGATGCATTCTCCTAGTGCACCTATAGTTGAATTGATTTAACTTCTTACTTCGACTGGAGGGAGTCCACTCTTCAATGGGAGAGAGAGTCTGCTCAGCCAATAGTAACAAGAAATGAGTAAATCATGCACGCGCTGTTGTCAACTTTCCACTCCCATACGCACAGGTGCATTTTTACAAAATGCTCTGAGCAAGGAGGAACTACTAGATTAGCTTGTCTGTGTCTAGTGCGTGGATTGAGGCATTCCAGTAAACTGTCGTATCAATGAGGCAACGGCAACACTGCGCCCCACATGTTGCTTCTCCCCAGATCCCCACGAGTAAGAAGTATTTTCAAAACGACTATAATTCACAATTTTCTATTCAACAATTGAAATTTCTCATTTCAATCATACCACCTGACCACTCGCTCACAATCCATTACACAATAAAATAACATGGTGTTTTTCATTTAATAATAATTACAGTACCTTTTTTCAATAATTTTTTTAATAAAAAAAAACAGTGATAAATGTAGTCCCGATATAAAAGAAACAATAACAATGTATATTTATAAAGAGACAATATGGTGTGTATTTGAAGATGCAATTCTAGTACTGTATAGTGTATACCACTATGCTGCTACAATACAATAACAGGGTGTATATTTGGAGATGTTATACAACATCTCTGCCCTGAGCCAATTTAAAGAAAGTGGCAATTTGAGTAACACGGGGCCTGGATAGGCTGGCTACCTTTTTCTATTTGCCGGACAAACAGTAGCACTGGCGTGAGAGCAAAAAGCTCGTAGGACAGATAGGCGATGAGAGGAGAAGACGTAAAGCGCGGCGGAGAAAGGCGGATGATGAGGATGAGGGAGAGAGATAGACCGAGAATGGAAGAGAGAGATAGAGCGATGTAGAAGGTGTGAGAGTAAGTGATAGAGGAGAGGAATAAGGTTGTTGGCAGGTGGAGAATGTCTCACGCGGTGCCACTGCCCTAATCAATTAGCCGAGACGACATTCACTCGCTGACAATACGGCGCCCTTACATCTCCTACCCCCTCCACCACCCTTACATCCTAACTTCCCGTTATCAGTCTCAGCCTCCTCCTCATCCTCATTCACTTCTCACATTCTCCTCAACACCACACCTTCAGCTAAAGTTGCCCGGAAAACCATTCCGCAACAACTTTTCCTAGTAGTTTTCCTCGTTGCCGAAAATGATCTACATTTTTCCGGAATCAGGTCGCACGTGTGGTTCACTACTAACTTACGAAGCAGTTGTATAAAAGTAGATTAAGTTTTTTTCTCGTGAGTATTTCCAGTCTCAATAAATATTTATTGGAAATAAATTATCACAATTATCGGTCCCGCTTAAGCGGTTTTGATCGGAGAATAGGGTTAACAGATATTTGTGGAGCTTGGACTTTCAATTTATCATTTAATTTTAGCAACATTTGAGAAGGCTTTAAGGAATTTGTTTCTGGGAATGAAGTAATAATAACATCTCTGTGAGGTAATCACTGGCTCCAGTTTTGGTTTGGAAATGGTTGTGGCGAAATCCATTTATATGATTCGAGAAAACTAGTAGAATACTGTTAATATTATATACTTTGTTTGAAGCTAAGAAATGTATTACATTGAATACAGAACCCTTCACTGTTTGTGAACCATTTCAATTTTAATTTATCATTTGATAGAAAAATCAAGATTAGGCTCAACACTAACAAATAGGCCTAACTTGAGTAGGCTATAGTCTTGATCGTAGCAATGTTCATTTAGGTAGAAGTTTCGTTTACTCAAATCCAACTAAATATCTATTCTCTATGAACATTCTCTGTAACATTCATATCTCTTTAACATTACAGAATGGTTAAATAGTTATTTTTGCGTAAGTGAAATAGAAACGAAAATCTTCAAAACACACTTAACTCTAAAACGTTCATTTAATCAAATATTGAGTATTAAACATCATTTTACATAATATTGAAGTGTTTGTGAACAGTGTAGATGTGGAATAATCTATCTCTATCGTGATGAAACATTCAACAAGTCCTGAAGGGAACGCAAATTCTGACAGGGACTGTACAGTTGGAGGCTTTACTGAGATGGCTCGATACATGGATGGCGTGATCGGATACAAGCCTATCAATTCTAGATCATCTTGTCACGCTATCCCTTCATCCCTCTTGTTTGGTCCAAAGAGAAAGAGAGAGATAGGGGGAGAGAGAGCGAAAAACATCAGGGAAGGGACTGTCCCTTTTCAGTATTCACCATTCCCATTTCATGGAACACAGTATTAAATTGTATATAGGATTTTCTTTCCTTTTTAAAACACTATGCACTCGTTCATATAATATCCACTAATAGCACTCACGTATATTACATTAACTTATTTCTCAAGTATGTAACATATTCCATTTATTTCTCATTCTCAGTAAGGTTGAGTGGTAAAATGAACCTCCTAGTCCTAACTTCGCCTAATAAAGAATATTTTTTCATTTCCTTCGTACTCAGTATTCTTTAAAGTCCTCACATTATTCCTTTCTTTCCCCTTACTTCCGATCATTTCTCTTCTCTCAGCTCCGCCCAATTTGTGAGCAGAGCTTGTCTCGAAAGCTAAGTAGCATGTTAATCACTTATGTACCAAATTTAAAGGGCCATTTATCATATACAATAATTGAAGGCTGACGACGAATATCGTAGAAAAAATATTTAATCGAGACTCATACACATAGCCTACGAGTGGAAATCTAAAAACTAAATAGAACTTTCAATTTGATACATTTGATAAGATCCAAAATATTATAAACCTTTACACACACTAGAATTACTGAATTCTGTGAACAATAGACTTCAAGCAGTCACTGGATAGATACTATTCAATGCGATACGAAAGTTTTAATATGATATAGCCCAAGACTTCAATATTATTGAATTATAATACGTTTATAATTAAATATACTTTTTAATATTATATTATTGAATCACATTGTGCCTCTCTATTATTATAATCTATACTCCATACTGGTAGAACTCTCTCTCCTCCTATTACTCCTTCTCCCACTTCTCCTATTCACTCAAATTCTTATTTCCTTTTAAACTTATTTTAATATTATTTCAAATTTATTTTAATGTATGAAAATAAAAGGCAGTCTTATCGTGAACACACATATTAAATGACTTCATACTACTAGACCTCTGCCTCCTCCCTCTTCTCCTCCTCTCACCTCAAATCCTTTTTCAACCCTATTTTCTTTCTCTCTCTCTCTCTTTTTCCTCTCTCTCTCATTTTCTCTCTCTTCTTCCCGCTCTTCTCCTTCTCACGCACCAAGTCCTGCCTAAGTAGCCAACTATTCAAGACGGATAAAGGCTTCTGCTTCGACTCCTCTGCTGTCAACAGAGGGGAACAACAGCCTTCGGGGCTTGGCAACACATCGACTTAGTCCACAACCACAGTCGTTGTTCTTCTCAACGCCATAGGCCAGCGACAGTGATGCAAGTTTCCTCTAAAATTCCATCAGTCTATAACGCAGTCCTGGCCTACAGGTTAGAGTTCACACTCTGATTTGTAATTATAATACGCATACGTCAGTTTGAAACCTTCAAAACTCATTTACTCAAATTTTCATTCAAACACCATGGGCAATTAACGAAGAAAGTTTTCTCTGAAATACTATCAGTCTATAAACCAGTCCTAGATTACAGGTTAGAGTTTAGAATTTATACTCTGATCTGTAATTATAATATGCACACATCAGGTTAAAACCTTATACAAAATTTTCAGGAGTCCAAGTTCCACACAGGGCTGTAGCGCTTCGTAAGTAAGTAGGCCTACTCAAAAGTAATAACTAGTATCGTAGATATAATATCCTATAGTTAGTCTATGTCTACTTTAAAGTTTTCAAAAAAGGGTGTTTGATTTTTATTTATTTTTCAATCTATGTCTACTGTATAGTTAGTCTATGCTGGTATAGTCTGTCTCTGTCCGAGCAAAGAAGACACTCTGGCAAGATGGGGAAATGACTCCAGCTCGATCAATGAATATTTGTTCAAAAATAATTAATCTGGTCTCAAATTGTAGGAAACATTGTGATCTACAATTTGATACAAAATTTATAATTTTTTTAATCAATATTCACCGAGCTGGAGTCATTTAATCGTCTTGTCAGAGTTTCTTCTTTGCTTGGACAGACTATATAAACTAATACTAGTAAGTACTGGTGAGTGGAGTGAGTACTCTTATTTGAGATTATAATTGGCTATGCACACGTCAGGATTATGCGCACCTACCAAATTTATTTGCTCAAAATTTTCGGTAGCCCAAGGTCCTCCACACAGGACTACGTTAGTAAGTAAATAAGTACTCAAAATTTTATTCAAACGCTTCAATTCATTCACTAACTTATACAAGCTTTCACACAAGGTTGAAGGTTCAACTTTAGTACGGTCTTTTCCCCGACTAGAGAACGATTACTTATTGCATTGGAAAAGGTACGTCTAAGCCAAAGACTGTGAGATCGAGAGAAAAACAAGCACAAAGGAAGAGAAAATTTAAAGAAAACATTGGCAGGTTGACCACATGAATGAGAACAGAAGCTCAAAGTATTATTTCCAGTCTCTTTCTTATGTTCGGGAGCTACAAAAGCTATGAGCTAAAATTGAAAACAAACCTCTCATTCGAAATAAGCTATCTTTCGACAAGTGAAATTTAGTGGAGTGGTACGGTCAGAAGGATAAAAAATATTACTTGTTGGTTTTTGAGAAGATAACTTTGAACAAGATTACTTGTTGGTCAGAAGAATAAAAAATATTACTTGTTGGTTTTTGAAAGCATCACGAATTGGTGAATCGATTGAATCACAAATTGTTTCAATTGATAATAAAAATGTTCGATCATTAAAAATCTATTTATATTATTGAGATAATTTTCCTCAAAAATAGGTGTTTTTGAAATAAAGGATATCTTTTTACTGCTCCTAGTTCGTAAGTTATACAAGAAAGAAAGGTCTACTTTAACAAGCGGACTATATACTTTAGTGCTTTCATTTGTGTTGTTATTATTATACTAGCCGGCAGGCTCGCTTCGCTCGCCTTCTCCCCTAGCCAGGGGGCTCCGCCCCCTGTACCCCCGACAGTATGGGCAGTGTCAGCTGAGACAAACAGGCTCGCTTCGCTCGCCTGCACATTCCGTTCAGAAGCGGTTCGAAATTTATTGAGCACAGCATTTCTACACCTAATCTGGACCTGTTTACCTAATTTCAACATTTTCTGCCAATTTGTTCTGGCAAAATCTAAGAAAAACTCGTAAACGAAAAAAAATAGTAAAACGCTAATATTAAGCGTAACCTTGGTAAGTATATCGGACATAGTTTGAAACTTGATTCAATATCTTCCAAATTAGTTCATCTATAATCTCGCTGAAATATTTACCGTATCCCTGAAAAGTTTCTAAAATCTGTTCTTAGCGCGCGTCTAAACGTCCAACTGAACATGCCTGCCATATTTGAACGCATTCCGTTCAGTGGAGATTTAGTTCTGGTGATGAATGAATGAATGAATGAATCAGTGCCATTTCTCTTTTATGTATAGATATTAAAAGTGTCAATGGCTCAACATCCCATGAAATGCCTAGGCCTACCAGATGTATTATATTGTATTATATAATAATAGTCGACAAATCCTTCTAACAACTGATCTCCAGAGATAATTTTAACCTTGGACACGGAAATGAATGAATCATTATCTTGTCAAAATTGCACTCGAGTTAGAATTAAGTGCAATATCAGGCAACGATGAAGGGTACTAACTTCAAGCGTTAAATGTAGCCATCGCTTCTTTCGCGGTTATCCCGTCTTTGCGAAGCTTTTCTAACCCTCACCTACCCTTGCCTGACTTACGACACCAATTTGTAACCTCCTCTTCTTGTCTGAACTCACCCCATTTCCAAAATCCTCCAACTCTAGCACGTAATTCCAGCTAAGAGAATACTCCATATCGCTCCATCATTCGCTCCGCTTTTCTTACTCTTACTAACTCTACTTTCTCTCTGTCACCCTTCCTCTCTCTTTCACTTTCTCTCACTCTCACTCTCTGCCTCACTCAATCTCACTCACTCACTCACTGCGTCTCCGGTGTAAACGCAGCTTCACCCTCTTTAATTTCTCCATACACGATTTCTCCCTTCTTAGCGCACAGGGATATGGAAACAGCAACATTACTTAGGCTAATATAGAGGCTGGTTTAAGCCTATACCGTTATTCACAGAGTAAAGCCTTCTCCTGCATTCATACACACATTTGTATAGGCTGTCCAAGCAAAGAAGAGCCTCTGGCAAGATGAGAAAATGACTCCAGCTCGATCAATACTGGTTCAAAAAATATTGATTTGGTCTCAAATTGTAGATTAGAATGTTTCCTACGATTGAGAACAAATCAATTATTTTTGAACCAATATTGACTGAGCTGGAGACATTTTCTCATCTTGCCAGAGGCTCTTCTTTGCTTGCACAGACTATATGAAGGCTAGTGAATATGATATTCTTATGCGTGACATATCCAGTGTTTAAAAATAAAACACGGAGCAATGGTGTTTAGTTTGATCTTGTTTGATCGCTTGAGTTTGATATTGTTATTATTCTGAACTAAAATAGGAGAATGAGAAGATAATTTTCAATATTGGTTTTCTCAACTTGATAATTGATACAGTAGTTCAATTTCATATTATTCTTCCTGTTATTATTACATCAGGCCTACCGTTAATAAAACTCTGAAATCAAATAGTCTATTCCCTCCTTGCTTCTCCACCCCAAACATAATACATTCTCATACACTCGTTCACTCTTGTATTATGTCTAATATTGTACAATAATATATACCTCAACTGAAATATAATTTATACAATAAAAGTATTCCACTATACAAGGTATCGCCACTGATTTCTCACATAGGCTACTTCCATTTTTTTAATTCCATGTCATGAACTTCCTGTCTTGATTTTTTGTCGGGGTTTTAAAAATAACTAAATTATTTCATACATTTCTTCTTTCCTCAATGACTAATGACAGTGACTATATAAGACAGTGACTCATATAGTCACTCTAATCAATTTCATACATTTAAATAACTAAATTATTTCATACGTTTCTTCTTTCCTCAATAGGTCCAAACTATATTGAAACTATTCATGTGGTGACTAATGACAAGCCTGGATGACAGTTGACATTGAGAGATGGAAATTAGTCAGACATGGAACACTGATCCCAGCACATAAGTCCCGTTCACATTGTCCGGTCCTGTTCTACACGGGATTACAACGGACTTCAACGCAACGACCCTCTGCGGTGTCAGCTCACTCTTGCGTTAAATCCTTCCTCATTGCACGTTCAGAAGTCCATTCGCAATTATAGAAAGGGTCTTTTAGGAGAAATGTGCAATACTTCTCAGGCTGTTTCCTTATACCAAGTAGAAAAATCCCATATAGGAGATACCCACAAAAATGCTCTGATAACGTTATATCAATGGCACTACTTCTTTGGAACTACTTTCTCTAGATGATAAAAGGAATCAGCCTGAAGTTTTATCAATTTAGTAAAGTTTTAAAATCATTCATTTATGATTGTTTATGTTGGAATTGTGTTAAAATAGGATGTAGAGTCTTTACTCTGATATTATTATTGAAAGACGGGAAATTTTGTACGAGTCTGATTGCGCTTCATAATTCATGTTTGTGAATTTCTTCTAGTAAACTTTTCTAGTGAATTTCTATAGTGCCACCTGATCATCGCAATAAAATTAAATGATGAAGGAAATTACTGGTTGATTAGATCAATATCAACCTGCGATAATTTTGTGAAAATCGCAGATTCCATGTTTATAAATTTTTCCAACGTTATTATTGTCTTGTATTCTACTTGTTATTCATATCAAGAGGTGACAAATTATAAAAAAGAAGGAGGACGGATTACGATAAATGAAGACGAATATCATTTATTGAATTCATCAAGTGTAACAATTCACGTCGGAAACTACGATCAGAAATTGATAGAGTTCAAGTAACAAGTAAGGAGATTCAACAGCATCTTTGATGAATATTTCAAATGAGAGGAGATAACCTTAAGAAGAACTGCTACTCTACCTCAACTTAACGTTCCGCAGAATTTATCAGTACAACCTCATTTTCCATGCAACAGGATTTTTTTCAAACGTATTTTTCCATGCTATTCTTCTCTAAGTACCGCAGAATTTATCAGAGCAAATTTATTTTCCCATACTACAGGAAAGAACCAAGATCGCAAGATGTCGATATACCCGGTTAGTTCGATGCCAAGCTGATAGGTTTAGTACTGTGAAGAACCTTTCAACGAAAGGTTTTCAAGGGAATTCAAAAGGTGAAAAGGGCACAGTCTCGGTCGATCTGCTCAAGGGCATGCCATGTTTAACAGATTGCTTCTCTCTTACAAGATCAAAGGGCAAATAAAATCCCTTCGATAAATCGGCTTATCATGCTTTTCCTCCAACTCCTATCAAGCAAGAAAGCTCTCACAAGCAACATTCAACATCAATTGGACGGGTAGCCTGTTCCAAGGTGGCTTGAAGAAGAAACTCCCTTGGAATTCTATTCAAGCAAGGCTATCTTGTTTTCTTATTAAATAAATACTCAATAGAATTTTCACCTTGTTTCTTGTTAAATTATTTCTCACAATAAATCGGATTTGCCATTAAGGTCTTATAGCTCAAGAAAATTAATACGGAACAAACCAAAAAACTATTTAGGCCTATAATTTTTCTGAACTCAATCCCTAGATTGTAAGGATCGATAGAGCTTTCAGAGTTTCTTTCCTTTGAAAGAAACTCATTCAAAGAAACTCTCATTCATAAAATATCTTGAGTGGAGAAAACTGTGTGGTGTGTCTGGTTGTTCGGTGAAACGGTTGCTAGGTAATTGTAATGTTAAGTCACAAACACTATGGACTGCTTTCGGATAAGTAACCGGATTGTGAGCAAGGCGAGTGGAACCTACCCTTATGGGTAGCTCTCCACAACAAAAGTCATATGCATAATTATTATGTTTTTCCCCTTTTATAGCGGAGAAAACTTGGGAGAATTTTGGAATATAATTCGGGAATTTAATGATATCAGAACTAAAATAATTGAAATAGTAGGGGGTTAGGCTATTTGCTATTTGGAATAGAAAATAGTTTTGATTGTTAATCTCAATTGATTTTCAATTAAATAGAACTAGATCTTTTGCAGGCTGTTCATCATTTATATGAAATACAATGAATTGTTTTTTTTTTAGAAAAAGGAGCTTATTGACCTACAAAAAAAATTGCAAGTAGGCCCGACTTAGGATGATACAAGCTATAGAGCTATAGAGAAAAGCTCGAACAACATTCAATGCGAATGTCAACTCCTTAACAATAGTTTTAGAGCAACAAGATTTTGTAAAACTTGTAACTGGATCGGTGTATGAAGAAGATTAGTTACAAAATTAAATCAAGAAAGGAGTCTCAAGAAGTTGTGGAGTACAAGTATATTCTTCCAATAGGGTGTTATCACGGATACTAGAACGTATTTTAGTATCAGTGGGTGTTATCACTTTATCAGAGATAACACAGTTTAAAATTTATTGCTGAATATGTCCATCATGACAGTGTCACAGATGAACAAAATGTTATTCAAGCTATTCAAATTGCAGGTCACCTATCAAGCCGCAAACTAAATAAATACTATCTAGTCTATTCTCTCTCTAGTCCATGCTTTAGCTGAATTAATAGGGTGCTCAATGCTCATGGTCCAGCTCACCTGTCTAATATTCCGAGCTTATCGTTTTACTAAATCAGGTTGATGAATGCGCCAATACTCACAAACGAGTAATTAATATGATATCACAAATAGTTCTCTGAACTGCGAGGTTTCGAGGAAAACAAGCTGTTGATAGGTATAGCTGGCGCCAAAAATTAAGGCAAATGACGAATAACTGTTATTAATTCTCAGCTCCGTTAGGACAGTCGGTGAGCTTTCTGTGAGAATAAATCGAAACGGGAGCGAATCTAGTTATATTGATTTGCTTTTGAAGACAGATGTATACTGTCCTGAGAGAGGTGAGTGTTAATAACTGTTGTGCAACAACCGCCTTAGTTTTTGGCGCCACCGATGGATGCTGAATTGAATGCGATGAAAGGATGAAGCTTCAGTGTGTTCAACATCAAAGTCAGCTGAGTGCAATAGTGATGCGGTCGTACAAGCAAAGGAGAAAGCGGAGCCGGAGAGTTGCTATTACGGGGACAAAACAGATGGGATTGTGGCGGCGCTTAGATTTCGCCATCATTGTTGACAGAGAACAGAACAGAGAGAAGCAGTGCGTTGACAAAGTGAGACGCCCGACCGGGATCGAAAAAGAATGGTGTCGAAAGGATCATCAGACTGTGTCCGACGAATAAATAAACAAACACGTGTATGTAGTAGTAGCGGCGAACAACAGTTTGAAAGGGCGAACGAGAGACCCGTGGAGGAGGTTGAGGGGAACAAACAAAAACATTCCCATCACAAAAGCAAAATTAATCACAAAATCTGCATTCAGGCACCCCGATGTCAGTGGACCGTTGCCGGTAAGCGGGCCCGGCGCTCGAAACCCTGTTAATTGCTTTCTAAAACCACCGATAGGTGTCGCTCTTCTTCCCCCCTCTCTCTTTCTATCCCATCCCATCCTTGTTGCACCTTCATTTATAATATCCAGTTGTTGAAATTTTCTACATTTTATTTCTGCTGCATAACCTTCGGAATTTTCATCCGCTGTTTTTACAACGCGAATAAAAATGAATGACCTGTCGCAGTATAAGCTCACACCTGCCATTGCTTTTATAAACCCTTTTTTCTGTCCAGTATCGACAGGGGCGGACAGTTGTTTGACAGCAGGCAACGTATTGTTCTCGGAAAAATTTTACATACCTTTGAAATGGCTACACTTGAATAAATATTCAGGTTCAGTCCCTGGTAAAATAAAAATGTATATTTTATTGTTCTATCTTTCACAAGTATTGCAAATAATACCACTTTGATAAGTTCTACGAAATACATATTGATATCTGACCTCTTCCCATGGAAGTACTGCAATGTACTCAGAATTTCTCTCCTCTTAATGGGTTTCTATCCCAAGAAGCACAATTTTATCTTGTAACGATTCACTTCTTTCTACAAGAAATTAATAATTTAAAAAATTACATTTTCATTCTACACACCTCTCTCAAGTGGAAATATCCGAAATTATATCTTGCATTTGTAAAAGCATGTAGGATATAGAGAAGTGCACTGTTCCAAGGTTCCTAACATGGTTCAAGTTAGCTTAGAAGATTGATACAATCATATTACTTTTATACAGCTTGATTCAACCAAAGACAGTACTACTACTTTAGAGTAGTTTGTTCATGATTTATAACTAAAAAACTCTGGCTACAGTAGGATTAGTTGGATGAAATGAAACGAGAATACTTTTATTTCATTTCATCCAACTAATCGCTTGAAAAATCAGTGTCAACTTGTCCATCGCGTAATCCCAATATACACCTCGAAATATTATACAGCTAATAGGATCATTATTATTCCAATAATAGGATCAGGGCCTTCTGGTGTTTCGGCGCCCTGCGCGAGATTTCTCCAGGCCCCCTCTCACCCTTATAAAACATAATATGCAATCCAACAAATAATATATTCAAAGCCAAGCTTAATTCAAGCTGCCTTTCATTTTTACAGTTTTCTCATTATTGTGATGAATAATGTATGCAATTATGTATTGCATTATGTATGCAATTTTGCATGGGATAAAGGATTTTAGGGACTTGCTTATTATAATGTATTGTTTTGTATCCTTATGTATTGGAATTTATTTGGATACGTGATAAGCAAAAGCGTAACAGAAAAAAATTAGTATAGAACATTGAGCAAACTGTAACTTTATAGCGTACTTCATCACCGAGAGCACTTGAAGTTTTATAATGCTTGGATATTTTTAATTAATGTTGTTACATGGAAGTTGGGAATGGAAATACTGTACTATTGATAATCGATAAATTTCTCAGCGAGTTATCGATTATTAAATTTTCAATTATTGATTGGTTTATTTCTATTTGTTTGCTTAAAAGCACATAAGTAAGGAAATTTTTAATTTTTTACAGAAGAAATATAGAGAATCATCTTAAATTTTGTACTGAAAATATACATGCTTTAACAAAAAAATCTAAAACTTAATAACAAGTAAACTGAAGATTGCGGCCCTTTTCACTGCTCTTTCCGATTAGCCTATATTGAAAAAAAACATTCCTAATAGTTCCAAATTCAGCCAGCAGATGGCAGTAGCAACAGGGTGATTTGCTTCGGTTCCTATTGGATACGCCTCCAAGCTCTACGTACGCCACGCTCTGATTGGCCAATGACATCGGTTCGAAAAGTTTCGAAATTCGACTAGTAGATGGTAGCAGTTGTCG
This sequence comes from Sogatella furcifera, assembly GCA_017141385.1. Lineage (NCBI taxonomy): Eukaryota > Metazoa > Arthropoda > Insecta > Hemiptera > Delphacidae > Sogatella > Sogatella furcifera. Next base: position 7,704,208 of record CM029546.1, on the reverse strand, counting down.
GGTGATGTTTCAGATTTGACTTGGACATGCCTTCATGCCCCGCCTTCTCTTTTCTGATTTGTCAATGTATTTCGTGAGTTCTTCTTTAGAAAATGGCTCCTAGAGAGAGAATGATCGATGGTGTATGTCTATCATCCACAAAACATGGAAAACATAGTGCTAATTTACTATTCACGATATTACGCTCATAAACTATTCACTTATGTATTCAAGCTAGTACAATTTTATCAAGCTTGAAGGATTTATTTATAGAATTTAGATTTAGTATTATTTTATTGTCTCATTAAGCCCTAGTATTTGGCTTAATTGAAGATCCCTTTACAGAGGGAGGAGTCCAGGGGAGGGTGTCCGGGAGTCCTCCCTTGGAAAAAAATTCAAATTTAAATTCATCAAATTCGTTTTTAGAGTGCTTCTAGTTGTGTTTTTTACCATGATTTTTTCATATTTTCAATTAAAAATAGAAACTGGATCTGACAACCTTTGTTTTCACTTACCTAAATTATGGATAGGCCTAAGTTCCACAACATCTCTGATAAAAGTGAAAATTTTATTGAAAATAGAAACTATTCTCTCTCCCTCTCAGAGGTAACATACAACATTATAGTGTTAGCTGTATGAAGCTGAGTCTGAGAATGGCAAGACAAATTGAATGGTGTAAATTGCAATGTAAAACCTTAACCCGAGGGGCTCACTTGCAATTGTGGGCCCGCTGCGAACAAGTGGCCAGTTTTAACATTTAAATGGGATTCCAATCCGTAATTTACGTGGCCAAACAAAACTACCGTACGCCGCCCGCCGTCAAAATAGAGAACTTGCATTACGAACGCCTCTAGCTTCTATGGCGTGACACTTGTCAGAACAATGAGACCTTTAGTTAGCTCTCTCTTTCTCTCACACACTCCTCATTAGGGTTGTTTGGTAGAGAGGACCAAGAGGCCTAACTACGCTCCTAATAAAGGCAATTTATCTATCTCATGGAACTAGGAAGAGATTTCTCTATCTCTCTTTTCTCACTCTCTCTGAACGTAGTTTTTTACTGATCTCAACATCTCGATCGTAATCGATAATGCAGATCAGCGTAGCAATACACTACGATAATGCAATCGTAGATCAGCTTCAGGTAAAACATAATATGTAGTCATCACTCATCATCACCCCTCTCATTGCCCACATACAAGACTAGACTTCATGTGGGAATCAATGTAACAAATTAAAAGAAAAATTACACATGATTAAAAATATCTAATAAATTTGTAAAATTTAAATCATTCAAACTTTTCTGAATTTCAAGTCTAAATGACCTAAATTCTTGCGTGCATCATAAGATCTTCCATTACTGAAAAAAATAAGGATACGATTGATAAAAATGTACTGTTACAAGTTCAAGCTTGGTCTGATTCCTTGAAGAGAGTACCTACCTCCTACATGAAGTCTTACATCTGCCACATTTGCATGCTAATAATAGGTTTATTTGTTATTATTCTAATCCTAGGACAAATTTACAAAGCTTGGAAGCTATTATCATAGTCTCTGGTCATATAACTTTATAATCCAGAGGCGGAATTTACTCCTATACTGTATATGAGGTTTTAAAATAAATGAGTTTGACGTTGTTTATTGTGCTCAGGTTTAGTATACTGTGTTATTATAATTTATGATTTTTCTAAATTATTAAATACAAATTTTAATGAGACTTAGAAAGATCCATTTCCGCAAAATATTTATCTATTGGGTTATTTTTTTGGGTAATTCTTTCTCTTTTTTGTATAGGCTATATCGTATATCAATATCACTAAGTACAGAATACTTTTCCACACAGTTTCATTTATTGTTAATGAATATTAGAAATCTAGTCTTTTGAAATCTAGTGCTCCACTTCTTGCAAGCCATTTTTTGATAGCCAAATGAGGAAAAACGTTTTATAGAATCTTTTCAAGCATCAAATTATTAATACTTATAACCACGGATACTTGTGTAGAATATTTATAAAATACGACGTATTTTAGTATCCGTGCGGGTGCTTACAACACCTACTATAGTCGGCGCAATCTAAGTTGACGAAAACCCCCTCCATCCGAGAAATAGCTACGTTGTTATTTTGCGTGAAATTGAAACTTCTCCTAACGCAAACACATTCAACTGAATATTAGTGACAGCGTAGCTTCGGAAAAATCACGCGGTGTTGTAAAACTCACTATTTTCATGATAAACCAGCTGTTCGCAGCTCGAATATCTAAGTCGATTAGCTTCAATAACTCCAATCTTTAACATACAATGATCCATGCATATACCGCTCTCCTTACTTTGAAAATCTTGAGAGGCCAAATTACGATCTTCCGACTATTTTCGACACTTGGGAAAATAATTTCAATTGTTTTTGAACAACTTTCTCGCTTTCACCACCCACTTATCATCTCAAAGAAAAAAGTTTCTAGATCATCGAAAATTTCATGTTTTCTGTTCGAGTAGACTCGACATTGGCAAACATATTCATTAATTGAAACATAACTATTGGTCGGATATAGAAAATTCTAAAACCATTAGAAAGCTTGAATTCTCCTTGTCATTTTGATATAAAAAACTTTATTTTTACTACAACCCATGATTGTGAGAGAAGTGATATACAAAAAAAGTAATATTTTCGCGATTTTTCAACTTTTTCAAAAAAATCTAATTTCCTTTGAATCCTTCCACCCAGGAACTTTTTTAATACTACTGCAATATCAAGGATAAAATTCTTCGTCTAGATATGGGGTTCAATCGCGAATTTGAAGATGTTCCAATTTCACACAATCTGGCAAAGTAGCTATTTCTCGGGTGGAGGGGGTTTTCGTCAACTTAGATTGCGCCGACTATAATACATCAGATGTATTAGTAGGTGTTGGTGCTTATAACTTTAGGATAATTTATAATATTGGGGCGAACTAGAGAAACTTTATACTGAGTAATACAGTATATTAACCAAGTAAACATAACAGTCTCTGTAGGTTGAACAAATCATTATAGCTCCATTATCTTTCCCATCTCATTCAACAAGTTGAATTCCACCAAATGTTTAGTTTCTCAGGAAATTTATGTTTATTCTAATTAACCTCAAATTTTTTTCTCATTTTATTTTCAAAAATGTATGATATTACCGATTTATTTCTAGAATGTATGTATGAGAGGAATGTGGACAGAACAATCAATTTGATTCTACATGGTCATAAATTAGAGAGGAATAATAGGTAACAATAATTTTCAATTCACTAACATTCCCAATTTTTTTAATGTCAATAATATTTATGATGGAGTGGACCACAATACTCGAAAGTTGAATTTCAAAATGAATATTGTAGCTTTTAAATAAAATTTCTCACCTGAATAATAATTATTGATATCTTACCAACTCGAATGTTGAATTTCAAAATCAATATTGAAGCTTGAAATCAATCAATCAAAATCAATTTGAAATTCCTCATTTTCTGTCTCAACTCAGAATAGGTATTACTAGAAGACTACAAAGAAATTCCTACTCAAATAATAATATGATAATTCAAGAATAATTAGAATTAATATGATAATTCGACTCCAATTAATAAAACTCCATTACCTTAGTGATAAATAAAATTTGTTTTAAAATGTTCCAGGAACAGAATCATATCAACAGACGTGGAACTAATTTGTAGTCATCTGAAAAATAAATCCAATATAGTTGCCTTACAACTTTGTTACAATAGTATTGGCGATGAAGGAGCCGCAATGCTAGCTGATTTCTTGAAGGTCACCCTTGATTTATTTCTTTAATTCAATTCATATTTTCAAATGAAAATTCAAACTTTGAGAATTCTACTATTTTTTAGAATTTCTTCTATCCAACAAGTTGAAACTCCTCATTTCCTGTCTCAACTCAGATTAGGTATTACTAGAAGAAGACTATAAATTACAGTAGGCGGTAGGTCTTTAATATAAGTAGGCTAGTATAAAGAAGAATAAAAAAATAGCCTATGAATTGAACAAAATCTTTATTTAAGAGAATTAATCTATTATAAGCTAAATGATCATATAATAAGCTACTATAACTTATTGGGGAGTCTGATCCCACTGGACGTCAAAACTGCAATCGAACGAGAGTAGAAACCAAGCAAAGGGCTATAACGCTTATTGTTAATTTTTTTCAAATCACTTTGTATGATGAAGTGGGCCATATCTCTCGAATGTTGAATTTCGAATATTTTTATTGGTAATTCCGAGCTTATATTATTTATATAAACAATTTTTCAAGTTTTATTTTCTAGGATTGTAGGAGTATAAAATATTTAGATCTCAGGATGAATGGTATTGGGGCAGAAGGTGTAAAATCGTTCCTGGATGTTGCAGAGCATTTAACAATAATTTCATTGAATCTTGCTGGAAACAAGCTGGAAAAACAGGTGAGCATGCTCTGAATTCATTCATTCTATTGCTTGATATTTCAATTTAGACAATTTTGTCATAAAAGTAGCTATTCATACTAACATGAGCATTTAATTATTTACATAATCTTTGAACAAATATTCATCATGAGAGCTTTCAAACTCTTTAAAATTACATTACGGTATATCAACTCTTCCATACTAAAAACCTACTTATTGGAGTATCATGAATACACACTGTACATAATTATAATATAATATAATAATAATAATATACACACTGTAATAATATATTATATAGCCTGTATTTGTAAAAAAAGCACCGGTATAGGCCTAAATATAGTAATATAATTGAGTAGGTACCTATCGTCCTAAGTAATTTAATTATGTATAATAAAGAACTGATCGGGTTTCAAATGAGGAATCAAATCCTTCAATTGAATTATGATGTTGTATTTATTATTGTAATGATCATCTATCCCACTTTTCATTAAGAACTGCTAGTAAATATTTCACTTTTAAACTATTTCTTACGACATTGCAGTAAATTTTTAATTATTATTTAATGAAAAACTACTACTGATGTACTAGTTTCTCATAAAATAGTATTTAAGAATTGACTGCAATATAGTAATAATATAGTTCAAGAGTGAAATATTATAATAATGAGTTTATTCTATAAATGAATGAGTTTAAGACTCAAAGAGTAAAACAGCTCTCACATCTAATAAAAATAATTTCACTTTCTTCAAGGGAGGAATCTACGTGTCTGAGCTTATAAGATTGAATGAAAAGCTACAGCACATCGACCTAGCTGAAACTGATCAAACTTCAACATCTTTGGCTCATTTATTATCAGCAATTTTTGAGAATTCTACCTTGAAAAATCTCAATCTTAGCAGAGTGGTTCCACATCCTGGTAATGAATTTGACGTGAATCATTTTATCGATTTATTGGCGAGAGTCTTAAGTGTAAGGTTTCTATTTCCACTCCAATTATTTTTAGAATTCTCAGATACCATAATTATAATTTATTACTGTAATTAAAAATATATTCCACTATATATTTTAAAATAGTATTATTATTGTTTGTATGTAATTGATTACTGTTAAAATTGAAAATATACATATCTATTTTCCTATATTTCAAAATTAATTATAATTATATTTTAATTTTTTTTTGTTTCGACTCATACTCATACTCTTGGACTTGAGTTTATAAGATTACCTACCTATGTGATATGTGACGCTGATATGATATATACCTACCGGTATGTGATTCCAGTTAAGTAATATCAGAGACAATGTACAGTATAGATAATAGTTCGTAGTCTAAGGTAATATATATACTCCATTTTGAATTCATGGTATAAACGTGAGCCAATAAACTCCTGTCAGGTATTGCTATTTAAGATCATTTATACGCTCCCCAAATTAATTAAGTAAACTACTGTACCTATCCACTATAAATCCAATATAAATTGTTTGTAATTTTAGATGATTCCCACTGAATTTTTTTTTATCATGTATGATAATTAGGCCTATTTGTAAGATACAAAGTACATCATATTTGTATAGGCATGAGTTAATTCAAGTATTTTTAACGTGATAGTGGATGAGTTTGAAATATATGGTTCAAAATATAAATAAGGCTTATTTATAAGTAAAGACATCTCTATAAAACTTTTGTTCGGATCAATTAAAATTTTTTGGCGTACAGTAAATATTATTATTATTATTTATTGTTACAATTGCGACTTGATAGCCAGTATTTTAAGCAAAGGTGATAAGTGGATGATGATGTTCACATAGTGAATGAAAGATGATGGATGATGAATGTTTACATTTCAATTTTAACTTTGAAAAACACTTTTCACTCTAAAAAATCCTGAATTTTGATATAAGTTCACTGTTAACAATAAAGATCTGATCAGAAACACTAAATAAAAATGTTTAATGATTTTCTCAACAAATTCTCGAATTTTCAGGCGAACAACACATTATGTGAACTACACTTGCAAAAAATTCACCTCACATGTAATGAAATGGAACAATTATGTGACGGGCTGCGTAGGATGAGCTCGCTGGAAATGCTTGATCTGTCAAGTAACTTGATTGGTGACGAGGGCTGCAAATATCTCGGTGAATACCTTATTAGAAAACCACCTCTGAAAGCTCTTAATCTAAGTCACAATCGAATCGCAAATAGAGGAGCAGAGTAAGTGATCTGATAAAATGTTGATAAAAATTATTTAAATTATTTTAACCTTGCAATTTTCAATGGAGCAAGTTTTAGACAGTTCTTCAATAAATACAGTACCGTAAGACATAATATGTCATGTGCCATAAATATGGTATCAGTATGCGGTACCGGTAGGCTTACACAGTATTACAAGATAAGATATGCTACCAGTAGGCCTACTCTTATTAAAAATAAAAATGCAGCATGAACATCACTGGCGGCTCGTGCCCACGAAACAGGTGAAGTGCTGTACAAGTGCTGTACAGTGCTGTACAGTAAAAGATACGAGCTCCTCACCTGTTTCGTGGGCACGAGCCGCCATTAATGAACATAAATATACGAGTATAATATTCAATTTAAGCTTGGAATATGGTACCTATTCCAGCTATTGTATTGGAAATTTAATGCATAATATCACATTCTCTTCAAATGATATGGAGACAGCATTTTATTCAAGTTCTCCAAAACTTACCATTATCACTATAAATATAGATAAACTTATCAGTTGGCTTTTGCCAGTAGCAGTTTTTTCGTATAATTTGTACATTAATAAATACGGTAGTTGAAAATAAACCTTGCCTTTAATTTGTATGAGTTGAATATATATTATTATAGAATGATTTGTGCACGAAAAGAAATACCGGTACCGTAATGATAGTGGCGGGAGAGTGGGGAACAGTGAGACACTATTTTTCAAAAGCAGATAAAAAGTTCGAAAAGGCCTTAAGTATGTCGGTTTAAGTATTAGTCTATTCTAGTCCCAGGGGTGGGGAACACTGAGACACACGATGGGGAACATTGAGACAAAAATTTTAATACAAGAAAAATGATATATATATACCAATGTTTTTCCAATATTCAAAAAGAATCAATTATTAAAAACCAGTATAGTTATCTGTAACAAACAAAAAGAATGTATAAGCTCCAAGAAATTCAATTCTCATACTGGGGAACAGTGAGACACTTCAGAAAATAGGCGAAGTTCAAAAGGAGGTCTGGCTCTCCTAAAATTATTAATACACCTTTAGAACAAAGGGTATTGAATAAAATGATACCCCTATGGTGAACTGGCCCCCCACAAGACAGAGTGGTAAACTCCGCCCAAACGCCTATGCTTTCATCATAGTCTCACTGTTCCCCATTCTGTGTTCCATGGCTTTTTAATTTAAAAAAAAAACCATAACCTCAAGATATTATCAAGTGAATTACATCTGCTTCAATCAGCATGAATAACTGTATTGAGAACATCCTTGGTTCTTGTCATAGTTCAAAAACTCATTTTCATAGAAGAAAAAAACTAAAGTGCAGAAGAAATTATTTCCGTCAAAACAGTACCTTCAAAAAAGTTTGAATTACATTGAAACAATTCGTCGTCGTGAAGCTATCAAACAGGGGTGATTACATCTGGCACTCTAGTAGAAGCTATTGCCACTGAACAGCGCCACTGTACGGTGTCTAGATTTTTTATTAAAAATCTTGTCTTACTGTTCCCCACTCACCCTTACACTTACTACTATTAAAAAAGTGCTTGCTTGATGGAATGGCTGCTATATTGTAATAATAATTATTCTTGTAAAACTAGCTAATAAGAAATTGTTGTGTTCAAGCTCCCTAACAAGATGTCTGGTATTTTCCGATCTTAAGTATCTTGATCTCTCATTCAATCAAATAAAAGATGGTGGAATACAATTTTTACTCTTCAATATACCAAAGTATGAGAATAAGAGGCTACACTTGATCTTCTTGAGAGGTAATGAGATCAAAAATCAAGAAACACTGGCTGTAAGTGACTTTTCTTTATTAAATTCTTCATAATAAGAATGAATTGTAGGAAGGAAGGAAGGAATAATAAGGAATAAGGAATGAATTGTAGGAATTGTAATAAGGAAGTACTTTTCCATATAATTTCACAGGCCTATTCAAAAACAAACAATAAAATTGATGAGTTTCATACCTAACTTACTTACCAATTCATCTTGACAGAACAGAAATTGATCACTTTAACTCTTCTTTATTTTCTCTAATATTCTTGGAATGAAAGTAATCTGTTATTAGGTATTCAAAAAATTTTTTATCATTTATTAATAGATTTCTTTTACTCAATATTGCCATTACATTCTTCTTCCACTACTGTATCCAAGTCCTTGTCGAATATGCTTGAACTTTTAAGTATATGATATATGCTTAAACATAATATGAATTTTCACTTGGCGAATGGACTGGATAATTCGTTTATTTATACTACGGTACTATAGTTTTTTATGATTATATTACCTATAGTTTATTTTCTATTGTGTTGGATAGCAACGCAATAATAGTCAGCAATAAATTACAAGTTAAAGTTTTATTTGTATGAGGTGTGATTTTTTTTCTTCTGTTGCAAAAATATATATATGATAACTCATCTTGACAACTCAACATATATATGTTTACATATTGAATATAGGCTAAGTTATATATTATCATTCTCAAATTGCATTAATTCCAGCTTTCCTTTTTAATAATAAATTTATTATTAGAAAAATCAATTGATTGATTATGTGATGAAGAGTACCGTATATGGTACGGTATGTAACAATAATATAGATCAATTAAATATAAAATCTAATTGGCGCAAGTTTCCTTTCAAAGTATTTGACTACAAGATACATATGGGCCCATTAAATTATTTATAATCGAGGAAATTTTGTATAATTTTGTTCAACAGGTTCTTCTCACCCTTATTGAAGCCAAGGTTATAAATTCAGAAACTTGCGATGTGATTGTCTATGAAGCTCCTGGAGAAAAAACTTTGAGCTTGGCACATAATCAAACAGTGGACATTTTCAGAGAGGAATACTATTCCGTGTCGAAGGAGACTGATAACTTCAGACAGCAATCCATAAGAGAGAAAAATGCCAGAAAACGTTTGCATTTTGTAACATCGTGGCCAATGCCCCTCTCAATAATTGCAGAATTTGGAACTCCCTACCTAGATTGAAAATATGGAAGAATATTTTTTGAATTAATTATAGAATGATAAAATTTTTACAATTTCCATGGGGAAGATTTCAAGCAATAAAATTCAAATAGCCTATCGTATGCATTAAACTGAGTTTTTTTGTGAAGCCTAAGTTAGGTATGTAACTTACTTACTTACTTACTTTGCATTGTACTTTATGATTGTATGAAAAAGGATAACTATAAAATTTCAAAAATATAGATCAACAGAATACAGAATTATGTGTCGTGTAAGGTCTTTATTCTAATTATTCTTGAACTGAATATTGAACCTTCAAATAAGTGAATTTTCTTATCTAATCTTCACTATTCTGCTACTTAATTCATTAGCCTATCTTATCGATTTAGATTGAGGTTGACTTCAATCATAGAATGATAGAACTCTCGAACTCTACAATAATAAATCCTAGAATCCTCTTTGATTCAATATATAGCGACTACCGTATTGAAAAAAAAAAACTATCAGCATAGGCTAATACAGTACCGATATTAGAATAAAATTACAGGCTTGAGCTTTTGAAACGGCAGGGGGTGGGGTGTTTTTAGTCCAAATTAGCAATTCAGAGCACTGTTTTTGATTGCATAAAAATATTAATTTGGTCTTTATTTAGTTCAGCCCTCAGCAATTAGCTCTCCTTAACACCACTGGAGATATTTTTAATTAGGTAGGTATTTTTTAGTGCCAAACTATTAAAAGCTTAATCTCTGAAGGTTATTAAAAAATACAGATCCAAAAACATTCCTAGGAGATTCTCAAAAAGTCTCTATTACGAGCACGGTGAACATGTCATCAACAATGGCTCAATCATCATCCCTCTGATTATAGTCTGCCAAGCAAAGAAGACCCTCTGGCAAGTTGGGAAAATAACTCTAGCTTGGTCAATATTTGTTAAAAAATTATAAATGTGGTCTTAATAGTAGAACAAATTGTTCCTACAATATCTGAGATTGAATTGAGAATTTTTGAACTAATATTAACTGAGCTTAAGTCATTTTCCCATCTTGCCAGAGGGTCTTCTTTGCCTGGACAGACTCTTACCTACGCTCAAGTATAAAGGACTAAAGGTAGCCTATTGAACTTTGATAAAAAAAGTCTGTATGAGTAACTTACTGAGTTGTTTGCTTTGATCCTGTATGCAGGGAGGAATGCAATTTTCAAAAGAAAATTTATTTAATTTTTGGTGCAGAAAAAATACGAATAGATACCATTCCAGGGTTTATGACCTTTTTAAAGTTTAATTTAGCTGTTCACGTCTCAGCCTTGACAAAGTTGGCCCAGTCTGTCGCTGGCTGCTTTGTCGTTGAACCACTTTAACGCAGTAAGTTAAGTAGATAACAAGTGTAGCTCAATTGACATTCCTCGTCATATATATATATACTATTAGTAGTTTACTAAAACATTATAAAAATCAAATTCATAATAAATTTCTAAGATCCTTATTCAAAAGAAAGAATTTGATTTTTTGTGACAGCAACTCATGTCATCTGACATCCACCACTCTAGATGTTAACTTATCATTGTGATCTTGCAATGCTTCTGTCTGTCTGTGATCTGTGTACATGGCGGATTCTGCTGTCATAGAAATATTCGTGTTATGATATCATCAGGGCAGGGCACATAGTTGCGCATTTAATTTATATTTGCACCAGTAAAATTTCTATTGAATCTATTAGTGTGTCTATAATGATCGATTCGTTTTTCTCTCATGAATAGATCAATCCACAAGTCATCGCAACAGAAAACAAAATATGGGTGAGTTTAAACCTAAGTAGGTTATCCCTCTTCTACTACTCATGCCCGTCTAAATTATTTATTTGTGTACTTCTTATTGGCAAATTTGGCGTTTCGTCCACTTCAGTTTCTTGGTTTTTATCTTTCAGCTGAAGCTGTGGCTCTTTACGATTATAACGCCCAAGAGCCCGATGAATTGACTCTACAGAAGGGAGATATCATAACTGATATCATCATACAACCTGGCGGTTGGTGGGAAGGAAAGCTGAAAGGAAAGAGGGGCATGTTCCCAGATAATTTTGTAAAGGTAAATTGAACACACCTCATAGGTTTTACTTTGATATCTGATGATTTTTTTATTAGATAATCGATAACTTACCAGTTTGTAATGCTTTATACTCAGTAGATTATACGGTTTACAAAGCTTGAATTAGAATGCTGGATGATCGTCTAGAATGTAGACCCTCGGCTTGGATTAGATCTATTGAAATTTTTTGAACCAATCCACAGACTTTCAAGGATATAAAATAGGAGACTAGGAAGTTGATTTACAATGCTAGGTTTCTTGAAATTTTTATTGATTTTAATTTCTATTGTGGCTATTTCTCATCAGAGAATATTAATACTCCAATTTTTTCACATTGTTGTCACCTGAGCCTGGTTGTAGAAAACAATTATTACAAACTGACATTAGTTGATAATTGTTTTTCATTCATCTGATTTTTTTAAAAATGCGAGATCATCAATTGAATCATGTAGTCAGCTATACTTGGGCTACATCAGAAAAAATGATCCAGTAACTTATGTGATCATCAGAACTTGTTTGGAGTAAGTTATTATAAAATATTGAAGATTTTACTAATAGCCCAGGCAAATTAGACTTTTGCCTCCAAAAAAATAAGGTATGGCTGGAAATCGTCTTAATCGACTTTGGGCATCCTAAATAAGTTTACTATGAGTTTGCGACGGATACCGAGGTGTGCATAATACAGGGTGACTAGAAAACCACCAAATTTCGGTTCTGTTTTTAGTTTTTCGCAATTTACGCCAAAACGAAGCGTCTGACAGAAAATATCATTCTCATACTTTTTTTAGCTAATAAAATTTCCAAGAGATTGGTATCAAACTCAACCTCCTATCTTAAACAAGGACCGAGGAATGAGGTTTCAAAAAAGTGGCATTTTTCGAGAAAAATGAAAATTTTACCTTATTCAGTATTTTATTGTTCATATCTTCCGTCTGATGAGTTAGAAAGGTGTATTTCAAAATCCCTCTGGGGATAATTTTATTCTCTACAATTTAAGACCAAGAGAGACTTCCTATATTGTATATTTTTTGTGTTAGGGCTTTCAACATGTTTCCTTGCACAGCAAAAAATACCATATTTCCACTATTAACCTCCAAAATTAGTCTATATATTCTTGTATTGGAGTTTTATCACTAGAATATTTTTTCTTGTATAATGTTTTGAATTTAAAATTACTACACCACCCTGAATTTAGGTTATTACCAGTTACTACCAGTAGGAAGGACTCTCCAAGGATAATAAACTAAGGACCTCCGTAACTTTCGTAAATATTGACGGATCGTGACGAACTATAGCTCATTGTTTTCAGCTTATCAAGGCGGTCAAAATTCATATATCATTTATTAAATTCGATCGAAATTGAAGAATTTTACTACCTTGAGTACTTTGAGTTATTTCTCATATACCGAGAAAAAGGGTACTAATTGTGTTCAAATGCGTCTATCTTGAAAACCATTGTTGGGAAATGGTCGCATTTGGGCTCAAATTGTAGAAGATAATCTCCTCTATCACTTTATGTGTAGAAATAATGAGTCTAGGCAATTGAGGTTAATTTTATCCTCAAAATCAGAAAAGGAGGAATCACTTTTTCATTATTGCTTACTATCACTATCTCTAAAATATGATTGCATATCTAGATCAATTCAAGTTATGAATGCATCTTTAGGCTTAAAATGTAGAAAATTCAATTCTCTACTACCACAAAAGAATTTTCTCACCCTCCAAACCTCAAGAATACTTGAAAAGTGGCGTGAAGAATAGAGAAGAAACTTTATGGTGATTTTTTGATTTACAAAAACCAATGTTCTTGACCTGAGAATAGGATATTAGGAACGTTTCTACATATAAAATTATAGAGGTGATTGTGTTCTACAATTTGAGCTCAAATGCGACCATTTCCCAACAATGGTTTTCAAGATAGACGCATTTGAACACAATTATTACCCTTTTTCTCGGTATATGAGAAATAACTCAAAGTACTCAAGGTAGTAAAATTCTTCAATTTCGATCAAATTTAATAAATGGTATATGAATTTTGATCGCCTTGATGGGCTGAAAACAATGAGCTATAGTTCGTCACGATCCGTCAATATTTACGAAAGTTACGGAGGTCCTTAGTTTATTATCCTTGGAGAGTCCTTCCCACTGGTAGTAACTGGTAATAACCTAAATTCAGGGTGGTGTAGTAATTTTAAATTCAAAACATTATACAAGAAAAAAATATTCTAGTGATAAAACTCCAATACAAGAATATATAGACTAATTTTGGAGGTTAATAGTGGAAATATGGTATTTTTTGCTGTTCAAGGAAACATGTTGAAAGCCCTAACACAAAAAATATACAATATAGGAAGTCTCTCTTGGTCTTAAATTGTAGAGAATAAAATTATCCCCAGAGGGATTTTGAAATACACCTTTCTAACTCATCAGACGGAAGATATGAACAATAAAATACTGAATAAGGTAAAATTTTCATTTTTCTCGAAAAATAATGCCACTTTTTTGAAACCTCATTCCTCGGTCCTTGTTTAAGATAGGAGGTTGGATTTGATACCAATCTCTTGGAAATTTTATTAGCTAAAAAAAGTATGAGAATGATATTTTCTGTCAGACGCTTCGTTTTGGCGTAAATTGCGAAAAACTAAAAACAGAACCGAAATTTGGTGGTTTTCTAGTCACCCTGTATTATGCACACCTCGGAATCCGTCGCAAACTCATAGTAAACTTATTTAGGATGCCCAAAGCCGATTAAGACGATTTCCAGCCATACCTTATTTTTTTGGAGGCACAGCCTTTTTTCGATCTAATTTGCCTGGGCTATAATAGTTTTCAGTATCAACGTTCAGGTAGCCTAATTGGAATTAAACTAGCCTATTACTTTTCTTCACAAGAAAATAAAGATAGGCCTACGCCTATTCTATAAAGTTGGTTGACGATTTTTTATAACTTAAGTTAGTCAACCAGTTCTCTTTAAGTTGATTCCTATTTGAATTTGTGTTATTCAAGTTATACTGGTTTAATGGTTGTTATTCTTTAACATAAATTGAAATGGAAGTGTCATTCTCTCTAATTCATTGTCTTTTTTCCTGCAATTTGTAGGTGAAAGGAGCAGATGGAGAAAAAGTCAACCCTGAAGTTACTACAAGATTAGGCAAGTAAATTATTTATTTAACTTTTCAGTCAAAAATCAGTTGCAGTATTTTCAAATACTGTACATTATAAAAGCTATAATGCATGTCTCAGCTCGTACATCTGATGCAGCTCTTTCCAATTCTTAAGGTTTAGGGTTAAATGATTTAACAGACATTAAAATACCGGTTCTCATGCTCTCTCTTCCTTCGAATCGCTTGATAAATTTGGAATAGAAGCTTATTTTACATACTTTAACATTGTAAACCGATTCATCATTTATATCCTAAACCAAGACGTTTCAAATTTCTAAAACCCTCTTCATCTTTAATACTTTCAGTTAAACTATCACTATAATCTAGGTGGCAAGATGCTAAGGTTAGGACTGTTGAAATACGATTCCCAAGCGGCAGCTCGAGCTGTCGCGGTTTTAGCTGCGCTGCTGGAGCTGCCACTTTCTAGCTCCCCGGTTCTAGCCATCACAACTCTATTCACATAACTATGTATTATAAATGTTCACTATACTATTAGGGCTACTAATGTATAATAAATTGATAAATACTTAGTGAAATTCACTTGAAAATGACTTGAAAAGGGTGAATTTTACTCTTATTAATTTATTATACATTAGTAGCCCTAATAACATGGTGAAAATTTATAATATAGTTAGGCTATGTGAATAGAGTTATGATGGCTAGAGCTGGGCAGTTTGAGTCGCGTGGCTCGAGCTGCCGCTTGGGAACCGTACTCAAATTTATTTCTATTGAGTTGTTACAATTGAATAGTAGGCAGCTACTAACACAGTAAGTTATCTGAATAGTTCAAATACGTTTATTATACTATGTACTTCATTCTACTTGAATTATTCACAATAACCATAATTCTCTAATTCACAATTGAGAGTATACATCAGGTTCTCTCCCAAAACTGATACTACTGTAACTTAACAATGATAATATTGTGTTTTGTCATTCCATTCTCTTTCTAACTAGCGAATGCATGTAGGCGTAAAGTAATTTGAACTAAGCTAGTTCTTGCAAATATGGATTATCGGTTTTGAAAAGAGCCCTTCAAGTTACTCAATTAATTTTGTGTTTTATTACTGTTTTACAGGTAGTGGTAGAAAATGTAAAGTGTTGTTCAGCTATAACCCAGAGAATAGCGATGAACTAAAATTGAAAGTTAACGATATTATTGAAATTCTCGATGAAGTAGAAGAAGGCTGGTGGAAAGGGAAGCTGGGAGATGAGGTAAATACCATATTCACTTGTTTTTATACTGAATTTTATTTTTTACTCAGACATTCATAAATTCATATCGATTAAAGCATTTATATTTTTGTTAACAGTTGTATAGATAATTTTTTTTAAAGTTTGCATGAGACCAACGCCAGTCCGATAAGGCACTCCATTACAATAGGCAACATTGTTTCGCAATAGGCATTACAGTAGGCAAACAGTAAACATTGTTTCGAAACTACAGTTATTTCAACCGAAATTCTTTCCAAATTACTCGCCAAAATGTTTGGATTGGAAGATAATTTAGAAATGTAGTTAGCTGCTTTGCTTATCTTAAGGTACGATTCCCAAGCGGCAGCTCGAGCTGCCCGGCTCTAAATTCGCTGCTAGAGCTGCCCAGCTCTAGCTGCGCTACTCTTGCCATCACAACTGTATTCACATAACAGAATTATAGATGAAAATCTATTTGTTTGAATAAGTTAATAGAGTACCATCTAATTATAATATTCTATTATTCATCAACTTTCATAATTCCAATATGAACTTGTTTGGAATTAAAATATGATTTATTTACAAATATGAAATCAATTATTTTTCATTTTCAGGTAGGAGTTTTCCCCTCAAATTTTGTGAGTGAAATCAGTGACGCTGTAAAAGCGGAAGCAGAAACGGAATCTTCGGAAATGAAGAAATCTAAACCCACCCAAGTAGAATCTTTGAAAACTAACGGTAAGATTCAGACCATCTGTCGATTCTATCATTCAGTTAAGTTTCAATCGATGTTGTATTTACTGTACTAGAGAAATTAACTCAATCCACTGCTATTGGTGCTGTTCTATTAATTACTTGGATATTATCAAATTTCAATTATTAGAATTATTAGTGGCTTAATTTCTGGACAATATCGAAGCTCTTTTTTAACACTATGGTTCTCTTTTATGACAATTCAATCTACTTTCTATCAAAATTGGAGAGTTTCTAGTTGGTATTTGCTTCGTACTTATATTGTATATACTTTCTAAAACATAAAACATGAGTATTGAAAATTTATTCCTAATGGTACACCTTGATAATTTTGTTCTGAAAATTCTTCGATTATTCAGTGCTTTGCTAAATACAGTACAGTATTAAACTTGGAAACTGAATGGACGTAATTTTACTTTTTTCAGAAAATACAACGAACCATAAAGATGCTTCACTATCATCGTCCAGATCTACCTCGGTTAGCACTGATTCTGAAGTACCTCTACTCCCTCCAAAACCAGGTAAAATATCCGAAGCATTCAAAATCCTCAAGTAACTTATTTAACTTGAGTTAAATTAATTGTTAGCCGCTTGAGAGATTCGTTAAAATTCTAAAAAAACCAATCGCAGCAATTGATCTCAATTTTATCAGAAAATAATAATGGATCAGAACAACAAATAAAATTTTATCAAAATATCTCAGATCAATTGCGTCTTTTTCGTGTACCCACAAGCAAGCATAAAACTAGCCTGTTTTCTGCTTGGTTAACAAATTTATATACTTAGTTATCTGAAAGTCAAGTGATTTCAATCACTGTGAAATTAAGTCATTGAATTGAAGTCAGATTGGTTCTATTGGCTCTGCTGGATGAAGTTGGATCTACTGAAGTTTATTATTTAGATTTATGCAACACTTGCCGATCGAGACCTAAGTTTAGAATAGAATACTAATTTTCATGAAATTTACTGAAATGAATGAAAAAATTGTTAATCGAGTGAATTTGAACTATGTTGAGGCTGGTTAATGCATTCCATTCCATACAATTTCCGTTTTTTACAATAGGTTATTAACTGTACATCTAGTATACTTTGGCACTATATTGAAGTCATGCTCATTGCACAAGTATCCGAGTTCTCTATAAATCACCAGATATATCAAGGGAAAGGGAAATAAGATTAACAGTATTTTAATCAAGTTTTAATGGGTCAATTCATCTTTTAAGGATCAAACTTTGAATTGCATCCATTTTTGAAACTCGTTGATGTGATTCAAGACTTCAGTAATCTAAAAAATTATATTTAGAAATAAATTAACTTGGTAATGAATTGATTAATATTGTGAATTATACTCACAACATATTAGGGTCCACATCCACTGTCAGTTGGAACTGTCAGTTCGATCGTCCACAGCTGATTGTCAAAAGATCGCACTGCCGGTTTACAGCTATTTTGGACTGCCGGTTTCCTCATCCACAAACCGAACTGACAGCGGATTTGGAGCCTACATTAACTTCACAATACAATTTCATTACAAACGTGTAGTATTTTCTCTTTCAAATAACGTCTAAAACGTTTTTTTCTAGTTAAAGAAATGTGCAAAGTGATATTTCCGTACAAAGCGGCCAATGACGATGAGTTGAGTTTGAAAGAAGGCGATATCATTACGATTCTCAGCAAGGAAGTGCAAGATAAGGGATGGTGGAAAGGAGAGTTGAATGGTCAGACTGGTATGTTTCCAGATAACTTTGTGCAGTTGCTGCCAATTGACGAGGTAACTAGAAATCACATATTAATAATTGTTTTATAGATAGTATATTATTCTTATTCTATTTTGAACAGTAGATAGAAAAATAATAGGTTATTTGTGTAACCTGGCTGGCTCAGGTCTGGTGTCAGAGTTTTCAGGTCGCTCCTGATCAATTTCAGGGCCTCTCACATGACCTAACGACTGCTTTTTAGGCAGCCGGGACCGACGGCTTAACGTGTCTATCCGAACAGTAGATGAACATCATATATTATTCATATTCCATTACAAACAGTTAATATACTATATTACACCAGAAAAACTCTGTCCTTGACGGAATAATTATATTAATAATAATATCAATTGATACGCATGGCATTGTGGATCAAGGTCAGGTGATGACAGCTTTTTACATGGATGTGAGGAATGTAGTGTGGTCGAGCTGAGAAGACATTCTGTCAAGTTGGAAAAATGACAACAGCTCGGTAAATATTGTTCCAAATCGGATTGAATTGAATTAGGTTTCAAATTGTAGAGCAGAATTCTCTCTACAATTGGAGGCCAAATTTATTAATATTGAGCGAACTGGAGTCATTTTCCCATCTTGCCAGAATGTCTTCTTTGCTCGACCAGACAATACCCGATTTTATTGAAAATGTTTGAAATAAACCAAACATCTTCATACCGAATCAACACAAGCAAGTCTTTATCGGACACAAACAAGTAGAATCGCAATAAGGCCTTATCAAGTCCTTAATTTCATTCAATAAATATGATCAACCTAGGTGTATTGGTTAAGTGGTACAGTATAAACTAATCTTGAAGAAGTAACCGTATTGCAAATAAGAATATTATGGATTGAAGTGAATTCAAGAATTCATATGAATTCTTTCCCAAGCTTGCTCTTTTGGGGAATTAGTTACTCATGTTTATTTGCATGTTGTTATTGATTCATTTTGCTGTTCTATTTCTACATTGTATATTATTGTGAATTTGTGATGGTTTTTCAATGAATAAATAAGTGTAGATATAAAATTTGAATTACTGACTCTGTTCTATTCCATTCATTGATTTTTACCATATAAACTCTGACCTTGACGTGATAATTATACTCATCAATGGTCTTCATGTCTTTGATTAATTTAATTTAAAATGTCTTGAATTACTTTATGTCTGATAATTTATGACTGTACGTGTGCACTAGGTACCACTACCATCGTAAAGTTTTTTATTTTGCAGGGTTTTCTGTATTTCTATGTTTAATGCTTCTTGTTGTTATTGAAGACAAAATTATATTAATTAATTGATATGAATAATTGTTTCTTGTTTATTGAAGAGCTCGAAACCAGCACGACCGCCGGTGAAAGGAGCCACAACGAATCGCACAAGAGACTCTTTGACAAAACCTGCAGTCAGCAACAGCAATAGTTCGTCCTCACTGCCTGAAGTGCAGCCAACGGTTACATCAACCCAATTGCCAGATACTGCCGAGCCTCCTTCGAAAAATGGTGAGCATGCAACTTAACATTTTTAACGATTGTTCAAATTTTATTCTAAATTTTTGATCCTCATTTTTTCCATACAACTCTTATGCCGGGGTTTTCCAAGCACACTCAAAGTTGAGAGACCCTCAAATTTTTATGAACAGCTGACGTTTTCTAAGATAAGTATAGGAAATGTAGTAAACTGTAGTAAACTTGAGGGTCCCTCAAATTTGAGTGTGCTTGGAAAAACCGGGCCTTGGACTGTTCATGTAAAGTCCTCAAATTCACTATGCACATTCTTCTTTATATTTTAACGAATCATTCATTCATTTTATTGAAAATACAGTATTGAGGAATAGAAAGAACAAGTTTTTGTCCAAAACTTCATTTCCAATTCGGATAAAAATTTCCAAAGTATTTTAACAATAAATCGTTCAATTATAATGCCTCTTTAAAACTTTCTAGCTATTCTTCATCAAACAATTAATTATTTTCCTTATTATTCATAAATAATCATATAATTTATATATCAGTTTCCTTATAACTTATAAATTAAATAATCAGTTCCTCTTCCTAAAATAACAATCCCTCTCAAACAACAAATTATTTTCCTCATTATTCATAAATAATCATATAATTTATATATCGGTTTCCTTATTACTTATAAATTAAATAATCAGTTCCTCTTCCTAAAATAACGGAAAAAACTAAAACTAGTATTTTCCGCAGTAAAGATCTCTTTGTAAGAACAATCAAGAAGTGGGCTTAGAATTATTGTGCTTAACCGTAGTTTGTGTCTAATTCTTTATTTTATTACTTTTTTCCGAGATGGCTTGTCTCCGGTCTGGTGACCTATTCCTGTTGGCATTGTTACAATGAATTTGTATAGTCTGTCCAAGCAAAGAAGACATTCTGGCAAGATGGGAAAATGACTCCTGCTCGGTCAATATTGGTTCATAAACTACACATTTGGTCTCAGATTGTAGAAAACATTCTGATCTACAATTTGAGACCAAATTAAAAATATCCGGATGAATATTGATTGTGCTGGAGTCATTTTCCATCTTGCCAGAACGTCTATTTTGCTTGAACAGACTATACAAAATATAAGATGGCCGTCTTTTCTAAATGCTTATGATGCCTATAAGTTTTCTTCTATCAAATGATTCTGTGAGTTGGTTGGAGGTTTTATTGGCATTCACTTTTACATTGGGGTGGATGATTCAAAATGTCTCCAGAAATTTTTTATAGACCTATAATCTCGAAGTTTTTTCAAGATGTGATAAATTAATTATTGTTTTAGTGAATACCGTAGCCTAGTTCAAAAATAGAACAGAATGAATCCTTTATTTCACTGACGTGGCGAAGTTTGTACAGTAATGTCCACTCAACCACGCCTCCTGTCACTTGAGCATTTGAAAATCTTTCCTGCTCCACCCTCCTGTAATATAATATGTAATTGCATTAATTGTTCTTCCTTATGTTCTATAAATGATTATTAAATAGATTGAGAAGAACAGTAAAGAGTAGCTGACAAACATGACATAACTAATGAGTGGCAAGGGTATTCATGATGTAAAGAATTGCATAATTATATTGTGCTCGTGTAGTGAAGCCTTTCAACAGCAAACCTCTGCATTCGAGAAAACAAAATAGGCTTTCATCTGTTGCAACAGCCGTTCTTGAAATACTTATTGTTATTGATTTTTTTCTTCTTGAGGTCTTGAGGTCTCAAACTGTGTGCTTTTAAGCAGCTCGATAATGCGGCCCAGTTTCAATTACTCGTTTCGTAAGTTTGAGTGTTTTACTTTCAATAATTTCTATAAATACAAGCGGTAATTAATTATATTTAAGTTATAATGAAGTTTCTTTTGAAATTGAATGGTAAATATTTGTTGTAATCGGTTACCCACCATCTTAACTAACAACTTAATCGTGCTAATTTATTAAATATTGTAGTTATAGATACCGAGGAAGATACTCTAATTGAATTCATCCTCTTTATTTCTCAATATTTTAACTTTCTTTGGTAATATTAAAAGTAGACTTTTGCTTCAGAGTTTCAATAGATGATTGTTTGTGGTTTTATTAGATAGATTAATTGTTTATTATTATAATTTTGGTATGTTTTTAATACTTTGATAGAATCAGCTTACTTTTTAATATGGCAGTGATCCATGAGCATTGCAAATATCTCGTATCAACGAGCTTCCTTCCTGTATCAATTTTGGACTCTGTATATCTTTTGCATACCAGAAATGCGTCATACCAAAAAACTGAAACCGATATCTCAAATTTCACTAAATATGTTGTTATCAATCAATATTATCTTTTCATTCAGCTCCCATACTTTTTTGAAATATATGCTTGTAATAATATTCATCATTACCTACGAAAATACAGATTATTTTTATCCTAAGTTGAAATCTTTTTTTTTTCAAAGAAGACAAGTCAAACTTGCCAGGAATAGTGGGCAAGAAGCCTAGTGTTCCGCCACCGCCCACCAAGAAGCCGCAAAGAACGCTGAGTGGCTCAGTGAAGCCCCCCGCCCCCACCAGTCCTACCCCCTCTGCCGAAGCGACCAGTCCTCGTACCTTCAAGTCGTCTGCCGATACTTCACCCGCAGGTAAATGTTAATCATTTCTCTCCAACTATCAACATGAAGTAAGTATTAATATTATCATAGCTCCCTTTAATATAAGGCCATGTCCATGCCCTTAAAAGTAGCAACTATGAAAGTCAGTCCATTTGAAAGCATTGAAATCTTTTTTCAATCAGCGTTTCTTGTGTGTATTCTCACATTTGACTTGCTACAAATAATAGATGTCTTGAGACCTAATTGTCTATTTTCAATCTTTTCTGCTAATCTCTATTACAACCTAGTACAGAAAACACAAAAGGAATTCTAAGTTATACAAAAAGTTCCATGAAAATTATGCTCAAAAGAGAGAAAAACTAAGTCAACATGCTTGATTTGTAACTGTACTCATTGCTTTCATATGGGTAGACTACAGTGCAACATTGCCATTTTATTAGGGCAGGGTCTTCTATTAAAGGAAGATATGATATTATAGAAAGATACTTCTTCAGCACTAATCATCATGTTATGTTGCTCATCAATTTAAATTGATTATTTCTGTTTCAATTTTCATCAGAAAATTGACAATTTTCTGTTTAACTACAAATCAACCAATATTAATTCTCATAATTTTATCCAATTAAAGTTCTAATAATGTATATGTCCCTATAATATAACCATTTGAATGTTCAAGTACAAGGATAAATCACATTACAAAACAAAATTATTTTGTAATACATGTTGATAAATTCAGGAAAAATACAATAAATAACATTATTGATAAAAAAGTAACCTCAAATATATTTTATTTTCCAGGAACGAAAGCCAAATCACCAGTGCCATCAGGCGTCAAGCAGCCGGATGTCAGTCCGCTGCGCAGCCCACGTCCAACTCCCCCCTCTCCCCTCCAATCGGAAGTGGACGGCTCGTGTCTGAGCAGTGCGCGGTCCTACCATCTTAACCACAGCGACGCCAATAGCACTGCTGCCAATCACAACGACGCCAATAGAAGTGCTGGCAACTACAACGACGCCAGTAACAGGGCTGCCAACCATAGCGATGTCAATAGCAGTGCTGCCAATGATGTCGACATGGACTTTAACGCCATTGGTCGTACGGCCATGCTCACGCACCCGACCGCCTCGCGCGTGCGTGCGCCCCGCCGTAGACCGCCCAGCAGCATCATATCCAAGGATGTGAGTTGAGTTTTCAATGATTTATGTCGATGAATACACAAGAAGTATAATTTTTATCCAAGGATGTGAGATGAGTTTTAACCGATAAATGGTTGACAATGAAAGAAAGTGAGAAAGAATTATTACCAAATTTGTAAACAAATTTCATAAATATGGAAACAGAAAAGTTTCGTACATATAAAAACTGAAAATTGAAATAGTTCCACCTTTATGCCAAATTGACTCTATTCAACGTTGCTATTAATTTCGACATCAAATTGAAATTTGACGCAGTATGACAAAGAATATGCTGTTTGAAGGCGAAGATAATGTACAATTTGAATAAATAAATAAATTTGCAATCTCTATCTGGTAAACTAATTTTGTGATAATTTTTGGGAACTTTTCAGAAGTCATGTACAACAGTATCTATCTTGAATTATTCATACACTGCAAACCGAATCTTTTTGTTATTAATTTGGATTTTGAGAGCTCTAATGCAACTCTATCTATATATATTTTTCTCATGAACTAAAAAGTTGGATTTGTTGCTTAGCCTTTGCCATTCAGCCATTAGACTTCACTGATTCTACAATTGAAGATTGATTACAAGTTGAGTCTACTTGATCAAGAACGTAGTTGAATAGATAGATTGTTGCAAAAAGAAACTAGGCTTAATCAAAATGAGAACTAGAAATCATATACTTGATATTGATACTAAATTTAATATCGATGAATATACTAATTATTAATTCTAAGAATAAGTTGTTCCTTTTTCGCGTCTATTTTCAATTTTTTATCCTTGCTTGTTGCTATTTTTACTATTCTATCAGCCACTCTACTATCTACTCAATCCAACATATCTTCCCGATCAGGTCAACTTGACTCGAAATCGACCTAATGTGATTTGTCATAAAGGCAAAAATATGCAAACTATTGATAAATTAATATAATCTTTTAATACTTGGTACTTATTTTATTCACATTGATAATGGGCTGAGTCCCGAAACATGTATGTGGAATAATAATTCTAAAGTTTTCTAAAAAGGGTATTTGATTTTTCATTTAATTTATCAATGATTTTAAATAGCTGTAAGTTTTTAGTTTAATTTTCATATGCAAACTATGTTTAGTAACTAAATAAGGCAAATATGTTTTGTATTGAACGACTGTATTGTATCTAGTTTGCTAGAAAATCATCGATTTTGGTTTCGTTTCATTATAAATCTTGTATAGCTGGCCCCAAAATTTAAGACGGTTGGTGAATGACTTTTGTTAATGCTCAGCTCTGTCAGGATAGTCTGAAGCTGTCTTAGAAAGCGAATTAGTATAGCTGGGGTCGTTCTCGTTAAAATGTACTCTGGCTGACAGCTTTCCAACTGTCCCAACAGAGGTGGTAATTGAAAACAGTTATATGCCATTCGTCTTAATTTTTGGCACCAGTTATATTTCTTCTATGTTGTCAACCACCTTTTTATAAATAATATTCCAGTTTGTTTCATCTTGTATTAGAGTAATATTTAGTGTAATGCATTTCCATCCGTAAGTTATTTTTAACAACGCTTTTTGAAAACCACTTGGTTGAATTGAATTGAATTGCTGGCTTTATTTTTCCTTGGAGGGCGAAGTTGAAGCGCAGCCGGTCCCCTCTTGCACTCAACTCTCAAGCTGAGATAGATTCTTTGGAAAAACTTGTGATTATGCGGAAGATTGGGGTCGAATAGAGATTCTTATTGACAGGGAAGTCCTACTTATAGAATCGGGGTTCTGATAGTTATTTTCATTGACAGGAAAGTCCCACTGGAATGATGAATGGGAGTGCGGACTCGCATCTGGAGAAGCAGCCGACTGCAGCCATGTCATTGGTGGAGGAACTGAAATTGAACTACGCTAAAAAACAATCCGGCCAAGGAGCAGTTGCAGGTACTGTGCTAATTTATATCTTCAGCTTTTGTATTCGATTACTAAACATATCAAACAAAATTTGACTGAGTCGTCGATGTTGTAAAATCGTTTCATAATGAAATAAAACACACTGATCTTGTCAATTCTAACATTTATTTTAATACAGGACCATGGACTAAAAAATTTAACCAGTAAGCTTGAACAAAATTTGCGCTTAGAATTTGTTATCTTTACTGATATGCATGCATTCGCTCTTCTCTAAACCATTAAGTATCTAATAAAAGTGTGTATATTTTCAAGAACTTTATGACAAAAATGAAGATACTTTTAATATTATTTCTATAGAAAATGGTATAAAAATTATCATATTTCAGTATTACCGAAGTATTATTTATTTATGTATTATTAAAAGATTGATATACAATAGGATTGAAACACAGAGTCCAAAACGTCTCTTCTTCCCAATTTTGGTTGAAATATTCAAAATAGAGGTTATGTCCACACTTGAAACTTAAATTATACACAAATTTCAACTTCTGAAGGTAAAAAAAACTATGAAACCGTAATTTAGAATTTGGAAGGTTGTTAAATAAATAAAAAAAACTAATAATATTATTCAAAATATTAATTTTCACTTCAAATTTTTAAACCCAAAATAAAATTCCACAATACTCTTCATTCTACAAACTCGTTTAACGTGGGATTGGAAAATATTAAAATTTAGATAATAGATAAATATTATCTCTTCTAAACTTACTGAGGATATAGTTTTTTATTTTTATTGCATTACTGTAACGAATATAATTTTTACTTTATCGTTTGATTGTCTCACTACTAACTATTCTCGACTTTGATCATTTAATTGTTTCAAGTGATAGTTCAAATTTAATGATAACCTTTTTGCCGTTAATAGTAATGTTCATTTCTGTACAGTTCTGTAATGCTTAGTTGTTTGAATGTGATTCAGCTTGTTTTCAAAAGTGTATATTAATTCCAGAAAATAGTGCAGTGTTTATAGATTAAAACCACACAATTAATACTACTACAGCATCTTTAATGTTAGGTAATTTTAGTAATTATTCATATTGTTGTTGAAAGCTAACATTTGTAGGATTCATTTGAAACATTGTAATGGGATCACTCTCTGTCAAAAATGTATATCAATAGAAATAATAATTTGTAAAGAATTTCTTGATTTTCAACAATTGAATTTTTCAAAAAAATGGGAAGGTAAAAATTAATTTGACAATAATTGGGAAATCAGCGGAAACTACGAGTACCAGGGACCAAGATAACAAAATTTGACAGCTATGCTTCAATTTTGAACAATTATAGAAGTTATTATGAGAAGTATAGTAATGAACAGTACAAAATATCTTATGAAAATATAAGATAATCTGGAAGATGGCCGCCTATCCAGATATTTAAAAAATTTATATTATCAACTTTAAAGGAAAACTTACTGAGAACTAATAATTATTGAGCATTGAAGACTATTCTTTCGGAGTTCTCCCAGAAATGCAAAAATTTGGTTCAGATTAATCATTGTATTGAAGCAGAATAACAATGGAGATCATAAGGAAAATAATTAATACTGTACAATATTGGGTTGCTCAATCAATCTTTATCGTAAGAAACAATAAATAAAAAATTGATAAATCATTGTGCTCAATGACAATTTTCCCATGTTACCGCCTAAAACTTTTTCATTAATTAGTAGAAGTTGAAGTAGAACTTCAAATTTTGTGAAAATTTATTATTATTATATTATTTAGTGTTATTACTAATGAAGCGATACGATTTTTGAATTAGCGAATGTAGTCTTGGTCCTTTGCTTCTGCAAAATAAAAAAACATGAATACCGTACTTATATACTTATCGATTTGAACTACTCTAGTAAATTTTTTTTTAAATCTACCATGTGCTTGGGGTCCAGTCCATTCAAATACGAAATCAGAGACTGACCACTGACATTTGAATGTTAGCTTTTCACATTAGAATGATTGTTAGCCTCGCATAATAGCGCGAATCGAAGCACAACAAAGCATGTTTTTGAAATGAATAAGAGCAGATGACCCAGCTCAGCCGAGTGGAACGCGGCGTGTTCCGCACGGTAGATCGCTCCCTCTCTTTATCATGCATCGCTTGTAAGTTCATCAGTTGGCCGTCATTTACTGACTGGTAGTGAATACTTACATAGTATTTCTGACGCTGACTTAGTGGTTTTACTGACATAGTGGTTTTGCTGATATAGTGAATTTATTGACATACAGTAGTAGATTTAACGCTGACATAGTGAATTTCAATTCACTGATATAGTGGTTTTGGCGCTTTCAGTATTCGTGTGAAAATTACAGAAACATGAATATATTTTCATCAGGTTTGAGAATTTAAATTTACAGTTCAACTGTCTATCACTTTATTCAACTTTCGATAAATGACTTGAATCATTTAAATAAACTGTTGTTTGAATATGTTTTAATCAACACTTGTTGATTCCTCTCAGCTCATTAGTTTAGTCAGCTTATTAGCTCATTAGTTTGTTTTTTGTACACTTTGAAACTTTAAAAATAATTTTAATATCTTCGGTGGAAATTCTGAATATTCAGAATTCTGAAAGTGCGCTAGATATTTTATACATCATCTTTGTGCATTATCGGCCCTTTTATTCATTTATTTGCATTGCTGTTTTACATTCATGTAAATTCTTTTATACAATACATCAATAAAAACCCACAAGAATTAAGGGTACATATTAAAACATTAAAAATTACAGAAAGAACAAATCATTGCATATGTTACTGGTAATACAATAATGTAATTAACTAATACAAAAAATAGATGGAGGTGTTAATAGATGGAGAAATGAATGTAAGCCTCACAAAAGCAAAGCTTGTGTGTGGGAATTTCCTGTTACAAATAATCAATTTAGAAGATAGTCAATTAATCAATTTAGTTGATTGAATAAATTTGTCTAGAAAGTACCTAGTTGAGTTTTTAGTTAACTTCGATGTATGTTTATTTATAAAATAAGGTCAGGACGCAATGATGTCATATTGTGAGAATGTTTTAGAAAAAGAATATTTTGGGTGGGGCAATTAATTTCCCGAGCAGTGATTCACTACAGCTAGTCCAGTCATTTTATAAAAAAAAACCCCTTTGTGGGGAAAAATTCAGGACGCTGCGACATTTTCGTGTAATGTTCCTTGGTCCTTGGACAACATATATTAAAAAAGTTGACCTTGTAAACCTTGTGCTTAATACAGGGTGCCCCAAAAACCACTAAATTTCGGTTCCGCTTCTAGTTTTCTGCGATTTACGCGGAAATGAAGCGTTGGACAGGAACATTTAAATCATAATTCTTTTAGCTTATAAAATTCCCAAGCGATTGGTATCAAATTCAACCTTCTATGTTGAATGATGACCGAGTTATGATTTTTCAAAAAAGCAGTATTTTTTCAAGGAAAAAGAAAATTTTATTGTTTATAACTTTCGCCTGATGTTTTGAAAATGTGTAATTCAAAATCCCTCTGGGGATAATTTTACTCTTTACAATTTGAGACATAATTGACCTCTCTATCTTGAATAGTTTTTAAGCTACACCAGTAAACAAATATCCTTGCATTTCCAGAAATCCACTTTCTCTTGCTATTTATTCGAAAATCAATCTTTACGTACCTATATTGAAGTTTCCTGTCAGAATATTTTGAATTTGATCATTTTCCATCGAATGACCCAACAACCACACTCAATCGAGGTCGTTTTCTAGCATAAATAGTCCTTAAAAGATCCTTGAGGATCATACGCTAAGGACGCCTCTAACTTTGGTGGGAGTGGACGAAACTTAACAAATCATAGCTCATTCTTCTCAGCTCATCAAGGCGGTTCAAATGCATTTATCAAAAGTCAAATCCGGTCACAATTGAAACATTTCGTTCCTGTGATGAAAAATCATAACTCGGTCATCATTCAACATAAAAGGTTAAATTTGATACCAATCGCTTGGAAGTTTTATAAGCTGAACTAATTATGATTAAAATATTCCTGTCCAACGCTTCATATCCGCGTAAATCGCAGAAAACTAGAAGCGGAACCGAAAATTAGTGGTTTTTGGGGCACCCTGTATTAAGCACAAGGTTTACAAGGTCAACTTTTTGAATATATGTTGTCCAAGGACCAAGGAACATTACACGAAAATGTCGCAGCGTCCTGAATTTTTTCTCGTGCGAAAGCTAAAATGACTGGACTAAGTTGTTAATATTTCAGACTCATATCAAACTGACTCTTTAATTCAATTCAATTTCAATTTATTAAAACACACAAAAGACAAAATAAATACAATAAATTTCAAAAACAAATATACATAACAATGACACATTAAACAAAAACACAGGCTTCATGGCTGGGTGTGCTGGGAAGAAAAGAGAGAAGAAATAATACCTAACCAACTATGGTTTCCCATGTAATAGGCAGGTAGGATGAAGAGATAGGAAGGAATGGGAAGGGGTAAGATGTTGAGAAAAAAAGTAAGGAAGAAAGAATACAGAAAGAAGAACAAGCAAAAAGAATGGTGAGCGAGTCCACTTTAAACCGAGAGAAAAAAAAATCATAACTAAAAAAACAATGCAAAAAAAAAAAGTTTGCGCAGAAATCTTGAGTCTCATAAATCTAAATTGAAGAAAAAACTACTATTGGTCCAGTTTTTTATATCTAGTTTAGTTTTTCCACTGATCTTAGAGTTCATGAGAAAGTGATCTGGAATAAGGTTTAATACTTTAGTACTTATGTAAATCAACTGCCTCCTTATACATTCAATATTAGTATTATATGTTACATATTTGTTAGCAGTATTCCTCAGATTATAATTATTGAGTAAAGAGTTCAATGTTAGAGGAAAATCAGATTTATATTTTATTAAGTATTCTATCACGGTTTTTATGTATAATTGTCTTATTGTCATGACCCCAAAATCACTAAAAACCATATCAGTTGGGTACAACCTAGGTTTGCAAAGAATAATTTTGATAATCAGTTTCTGTGCTACAAATAATTCATTAATATGACAGTTGAAACAGCCACCCCATACAACTATGCCATACTGTAGAATTGATTTAACCAAAGCATGATATATCATTTTCAGATGGTTCCTATTTAGAATTTTGTTTACATGGTAAAATTTGAAAGATAGATATCTAATTCTTCTACAGATGGATTTAATATGAACATCCCATTTAAGGTTTAATGAAATACAATCAGTAGTTATTTGAGCCATAGCTTTGCTATGGGGAATAGCATAGCTTTGGGGAAATCTGTATAGTAAAAAAAGTAAAATATCCAATATCATAAACAAAATATGTTTGAAAAATTACAAAACATGAGGCTCAATACATAATACAATACATTATACAATACACCAATGTGAAAGCAGGCTTAGTTTCGAAAATCTTTTGTCTCATCTAGTACGTCTATCATACTACATCGTCTGGTGTATCGTCCTAAAAGGGAATTGAACCGTGATCTCGTTATTCCTATTGGGCCAAGTCTTGTACCGATCACTGTAATTCGTTATTAGAGACATCCACGTCGGCGTACAAGTTTTTTTCCGACGTGTGACTCAAAGACGTACTTTTGTTTTGAATTGTATTTTGTATTTATTTTGGGAAATAAACTATTCAAATTGAGACGTAGTAATGAATTTTGATCTCTGTTAGCAGGCAGGACGCGAGTTATGATCGGTGCTGGTGGCGGAGACGGATCTCCGGAGCCGTTGTCTTCCGGAGCGGCGGCGGCCAAGTCTCCGGGTGGATCCGTGGGTCCGGTGCTGTTCCGGAGCTCGCCGACCAGCACTCCGCCGCGGCCACAGTCCATGTACTCCAGTCCCAGTCCGCGGCCGACGCCCTCCCCCACCTCCGCCGCCTCTCTTGCCGTCACACCCGACACTGTTACGCTCACTGTCAAACAGTGGACCGATATCAATGACAAGGTAAGGATGCATTCAAATGATTCATCCATTGGATGATATACTCATTCACGTAAATTACAGTAAAAATTAAAATTTATTCATGAAATTACAATCACGTATTCATGAGATGGATACACAGACACTAAGAGTGCATTGATTGTGAGTCAAAAAAGAAGCTTAATAAAAAATCGGAAAGATTAAAATCTGAAGCGGAAGATGAATCAAAAAGGTGGAACGAAAGATCAAATCGAAGTTGGAACCAAAGAACTGTGATTGGTGCGTTCCCCCTCCATAGAGAATCTTCGATTTTATCTTTTGATTCATCTTTCTATTTTGACTGACTTTTAACCTAAGGGTGCACCTTAGGTTTTTTAGTGAAGATGAAGATGTCACTAAAGTTGTTATTCATGATCAAGAATCAGCTGTAGTTATCAAGCACAATGTAATAAATAGAAGAGATTAAAATTAATGAACTTTATCTTTATCTTTGAACAAAGCCGGAGGTGTGATACTAGTAACGCATATGTTCAACATGAAAGATTTCCGACATAAGTAGGCTCCATAGAAATAGAAGAGCCAATATTATAAGGTATTACAGTTGGTGAACTGGGATCGTTTATCACAACTCCGACATAAATCCACCCCTAAAGAGGTGCTTTCCGAAAATATGCCGGCGCCCAGCGTACAATAAAACCTACGTATGAACTGTAGAATTTCTGGTAGTGCTGCTATCTAGTGGCACGGCTCCAGAACCAGCCAGTTTCCTTAAGAGAAAAGGCTATGTAAGTAATGTAAAATGTGTTTTTGTAGATTATTCTGATAAGAATTTTGTCTGTTGCAGATTTCAAATCTTGAATATACAGTGGAAAGTCAACGAGACCAGTTCTCAAAATCAATAAAAGAACTAACATCAAAAGTTAATGAAGTTACTGAAAGACTTTTGCAAATGCAGATGGACTTGGAGAAGGTAACAGATCTTGTCACCCAGGTTTGAGTTTCAGAGATATTAATTAAGTCTGTCAGTTGATCTGTCACATTCCTAGTATCATTCCAATCGAATTCAGATTCGAAATTCAGATTCCAATCAATCTGATTTAAACTCAATCGTCTGGGTTGTCTACACTGACATTCCGATTTTAAGTGATTAATTTTCTATTTATGCAATGATCATCTAGTATTTATTCTAATCAATTTGGTGAGAAAAATGTAATATTAATTCAAAATTGTTATAGATTTTTGAATAGGCAATAAATTGGAAACAATATATTATATGAATTTGTCATAATAATACTCATAAGCTTTAAATTTTTTATATTTAAGATATAGATAGGAGTAAAATAACTTAGCTTATTGAATTATAATTATTATTTTATTCAAAAGAGATCAAATTAAAAATATGACCCATTGTGAAAACGATTATCATAATAATAATAATTTTTCTTGAAGAATCTGGTCAAATTATAATTATTACATTAAAAAACATTAAAAAAATACTTGTGTTATTTGTTAGTAATTTTATTAGTCAGCTCAATATTTTTGTCTACTTGGATCATTGAAGTAAATTAATTATCATTCACAGTTCATGATAATTTTTGCATTGATTTATTGCAACTTAATAATTATTTTTTCTATCACGAGGAAAATATATGTGCCATAATATCAAGTTTTTAAGCATTGCAATTTGTGTATTTTCTAATAAATTTATTGAAATGACTGATAAAATTTTATGAGTTGTAAATTTTTGTAATATTCTTAATGTTGTCTAAAGACAGTCCCAAGAAGTGTTACAATAGGAATAGCT
Source organism: Sogatella furcifera (assembly GCA_017141385.1). Classification (NCBI taxonomy): domain Eukaryota; kingdom Metazoa; phylum Arthropoda; class Insecta; order Hemiptera; family Delphacidae; genus Sogatella; species Sogatella furcifera. The sequence continues at coordinate 7,670,773 of CM029546.1, read as the reverse complement.
TTCATAATTTATTAGATGAATTCCACTTTTTTCGATCTTGATTTTTTACCAAATATATTTTATCCCTATGAAACTATGCAACGTAATTCAGTAATAAATTAAGACTTTATAATATTTTCATTCCATTAAAACTCAACACTATCATTCCTAATCAAAATTCATTTAAACATTGAAAATCCTGTATTCAATACATTTATATATCACTCTCCACTTTCTTTAGTTATCTTGAAAATGATAAATATAGATAATCCTTGTTTAAATAAATGATATTCGAGTAACGCAGAAATAAAAAAAACATTTTCAATTCATCTTTGGTTATTCTCATTAACGTTTTCATTTAGGTCATTGATTCACTCAATATTGATGAGTGATATTTAATCATTCCTTCAGACTTTCAGCCCAAACTGTTCTTCATTTGAGTATTCAATTATTATTTATTAGATTTAAAGTCACCTACTGTGACGAAGAATAAAAGACGACTCCTAAGTCATTAGACTGTCAGGAGGACCACTACAAGTAACAACAAAGTAATAAGTAGCAACAAATCTATCTTGGCTTGCGATGTATCTTTTTGTAAACAGATGAATTAGTCCTCTAATATTTGGATTACTGGCGAAAAGACTTGATTTTTTACAATTCATTACCTTATGTACTTGACTTCATAAAAGATATTTGAACATTTTCAAATGAGCATTTCTTCGTAACTGTTGTTTTGTATTTGGTTTTTGATACTTATTGAAGAATTTATATTCATAATTTATATGTAAATGTAAGGCAAAGACTCTTAAATAATGAAGACACTATATTTATATTAGTGATGCAATACTATTGATTATTACTATTGGCATCGTACTTATCTGCCAATAAGAAAAGGTACCAATTGACTGTTCACAATAATTGTAACTGTAACATAATACATATAACATCGATTAATGTTGATTTGTAGATTTTCAATAATGGATAATTTTTCTGGAAACTGGAAAATTAGGATTCCAGCTTGTTGATTTGAACTTGAATTTATTAATCTTGGAACGCTTCTGATGGACTTATATAAACGCTTTTCGGCTTTCTATTACACATCACAATAGTCATCAATCTACCGTTCTCTTTATATCACATTGAAAATTAATATTATGGTGCTTATTAGTCTTTAGTCACTTATTCCTATGAAATTGATATTACCTACTAGCTGTAGGCTACTGTGTAACTTGTTAACCTCTTGACAACTTCAGTTCTTTGCTCCTCAGGGTTTAATAATATTCAATATTGGCAAAAGCAGTTTGAGCCAACAGTACCATATTTTAAAGAGAAATACGAACTTTGAATTAAGTTTTTGATAACAATGTTTCATTTTCTACTAATAATGTACACATTCTTAGATCAATGGCATAAATTTCCGGTTTTATACCATCACAACTTCAAATTTTATAAAATTGTAATACAACTAATCATATTTGTAAACTAGTAGAAATGAATTTTAAAAATTCTCTGACCTTTTATAAAGTTTTATATCATTTTTTTAAATGTTTCACATGTATGTGTATACAATGTATGTTTTCACCGGTCCAGTATTTGATAATCTCTTACAAAAATTTCTACAGTCCTAAAAACAATTTCGTACTGTACTCATAAGGTGCTGGCATTGCCAAAAAGAATGACAAATATTAATTTCCCAGTTATATAACATTATTGTCCTTAGCTTATCATGCATCCGTCTCATTGTGTATAAATGTTATTCTCAATGATGGAAAAATCACGGCACCAAATCAATAGCATTTATAGTAATAAATCAAGTACTAAATAAATAAATCAAGTGAAAGTTAATAATTTCATTTTAATAATTAGCTACTGTTGTAGAACTTCACCTAGAAATAACATTTCCTAAAAAACTGTTTTATTTAAAAGTAGTGCATAAATATTGCGATAATATTAATCGTTCAGTAAGCAAAACCTTCTCATTGATAGAAAAAATAGAATGTGGTTGAACCGTTTTAAAAATAATTATTATTGTTTGTAGACTCATTATATTTTTGTGGTTTGTAATCTTGATTTTTTAGTTGTGAAAACGTATCAAGTTTTTCGGACTTACAGAGCAATTAGCTCATAAATTATTGAATTTGCTCAAATTATATTGCCAATTTGGAAAACTTGACAAACTGAATCAAACATTTTTTCATCGATAAAATGAACCAATAACGTTCTTTATCATCGTTCAATAGTTTTTCTATTAAGTACTGTATAACAATAATTCCACTTGAAACTGTAAATAAGCTTCTATGAAAATTAGAGCTTTTTGATAATGGGAAATGCAATTGGCCATGTCGAAGGAAGTTTAATTCCTTGGTCTGTGGTTTTGAATTCTCTGCTTGAAACAACCTTTTTCTACTAGTCATGAAGTATCATTCAGATGTGTACTAAATTACTTTTGAATGCATATACAAATTATAATCAACATTATTAAACAATGGATCAAGTTTAATGGATAGGTTTGATCAATACAAGGATTAAACTTTCCAAAATGCATTGAAGAATATGATTAGCCTAAAAAATCAGAGAGAGGAGTAGTCGAACAATTACTTTTTTATCATAAAAGACATCATCGGTAAGCGCTTAAATGTTTTCAGAAACTTTTCTTATCTTCCACATAGAAGGACTTGGGATTAGTTCACAGTTTTCATGATTGCTTATCTGTTTTCCGATTTTAGGAAAACCTTGGGAAATCAATTTCATTTTAAATTTCTTGTACTGCAATATTGTTCATTCCAATAATTGATTTTCTATTTATTGTCAAGTCATAGAATATTCCTGCATTTTACCGTACTTTATCAATCAAGAAAATAATAATATTGAGCATTTTAAGGCTCATTTTGCCATATTATTTTTAAAAGTATTTTTGTATTGTAGCTTTTATGTGTTGTATGTATATAATACTTTAGGTAGAGTAATTTATGCATATATTCTTTATCAATATTTTATTTTCCTGTAAATACTGTAACTTATCAAATAAATGTGCTATGCCTAGAGAGAATGCTTTTCAAACAATTCTCGCACATTGTGATTGAATAAGGTTTATCAGTGGGATTCTATGATAAACCTATAAAACTACATTCCAATTTTCCAGTATATTTGTCAAAATGTGTTGATTGTAATTATTTTAAATATTTATAATTTGATAATTTTATGACTCAAATTCATGCTAGAAGCATTCCAATTACAGCAAATTTGTCTTGATTTCATCGTATAGTTCAATTAAACGACAATATTTGAAGCATTTGATTTAATTTTGCAATTGTATGTTATATATTTTCAAATAAATTATTTTGGATGAATGAGTGTTTTGCAAATTCCCATGTCAATCCTCTTGTTTCATTGACAAATATGAATTTATCATTAAGAAATTTTGTGATGACACCTCAGACGTCTGGAATTGAATTCTTTTGTAGATTGCTTTACCTTCTGTAGCAATAAATCTATTGATCTGCTTCACGTGCCAATTATGGATAATGTAACTTTATCAACTAATTCACCACATGTATGCTACAAGCTTGTATGTATTCACTAAATCTACATGTATTCACTACATGCAAACATACATGCTACATGTGACTGAACAAGCTATAAACTAAACAGAGCTTGTGAATGTCACCCTTATATATTAAAAGGTATCAAGATGGTCCTGGGTTTATTCACAATTAATATGAATCAAGCCTCTCATTTCAATCTAAAAGTAATTTAATTAAAAAGTAATCTAAAAGTAATTTAAGGTTATTCTCTGTTCAAATTGAATTATTTTTAGATTGCTCGACTTTTTGAAACAATAAATCAACACGTGCGGAATATGGATAATGAAACTTTAATTGGCCAAGTGCAAACTTCCTACACGTGAATAAACAAGCAATAATAGACCAAAAATAATTCATTGCGAGTGGATATATATATTGGACGAGTAATTTTGCCTCCTTGAAGCAATTTATCAAAAGATAATTCGCGTTTTTTCACGCTACTTTGCTGCTTACTAGTACGGATCATCAATTATCTGCCTAATACAGGTAAGTTAATATCTGGTTAATTAAATTAAATTTAAATGACGAAAAATGTCGTCCGTCATTGAACGCAACTGATGATATGAAATCCCAAATGAAATAAGATGTCAAATGATTTTATTATGAGGTCTTCACATTTATTAGTTTTGGCCACCTTTTTACGCTTACATTGAATTAAGTTATGTTATAATTATCTATTTCATTCAAAATACAATATTGAAGAATGAAAAAACAGGCTTTGGCCCAAAACTTCTTCTATTTCAATATAGATGAAAATGTCCAAAGTGGTGGTTGAGTATAAATATACGCGTTGACTGTTCGAATGGTTGCAATATTTCTATAGTATGAAATAAGATCTGACCAAGTTAAGAGAGATTCACAATAATTGTCTAAAAAGATTGTGGAAGTCTTTCTCAATGTTAATTTTTTTCCAGAATGAAATTCCGTGGTCTGGTATTGTTGGGAATGGTTTTGGTTATTATGGTATGTTGAATAGAAGATATTAATTTAAATATCATTCATAGTACTAAGAATATTCAATTTTAATATCACGCTGAGAATTTTCCTAAAGATAACGAAATCTGATGACAATATAAGATATTAAAAATACCTCCATAGAACGAATAAGTGAGGTACCTATTGTCTGTCCAAGCAAAGAAGACATTCTGGCAAGATGGGAAATTGACTCCAGCTCGGTCAATATTGGTTCAAAAAGTATAATTAAACTGATCAATATTGGTCTTAAATTGAAGATTATAATGTTACCTACAATTTGAGATCAAATCAATAATACTTTTTGAACCAATAATGACCGAACCGAGCTGGAGTCATTTCCCCATCTTTCCACAATTTGACCGACCATAATTTATACACCTATATGTTTCCAATTTCTACTCAAGGACGTGTATAGAATTCGCTCCTCTTGATGAGGACCCAGAACCAAAACCTTAAGGTTTAGCGGAACCATTTTTTTGTAAAGTCTTTTTTTAGAGTAGTTTATCTTGAAAGTATAAATTCCATTTATTTATCGATTAGCCTATATTGATAGTAGCTATAGTTGCCCTAGACAAAGCAAATATTGAAGATTTCAATAATACTATACGATATTATGAAATATTCAACTGTTGACCATATTCTTTGCAAAATGCAATTTTTTAATATTAATAATATTTTGCAGACAGTTGGTGCTGATAGATTTGGTGAGTAAATTTTGTATAATATTTTATAATTAGGCACCTGCTGAAAAACCTTAAGGTTTAGCGGGACCATTTTTTGTAATGTCTTTTTTAGAGTAGTTTCAATAAAAAATAATAATTTCAATACTTTTTCATCAATTTGCAATTGCGCGGTTGAAAAAGGATTGAAACACACGAAAATGAACCATTAACCCACTAAATGAACTATATTAGATGTTTCTTCAGAATTGCAGTATTTGGAAGCAGTAGTGCTGTATTTCTATTTCAAATTTCTATTAGTAACTTGAATGTTGATATGGAATCTAATACAGCAATCAAATTTATTCACAAAAATACATTAGTTTGCACTATTAGTAACTATTAGTACATAGTTTTGCACTATAGTTTTAGTAAAATGCAACTTCACACGGATGAAAATTTATAATTACGGTATATAACTTGTGAGACTCGAGATCTTGTCTCGACTGGGGAACAATTCTTTGACCACAGCACAATCACATAAATACGGCCAACCGGTCTTTCGGAGGTAAAAACGTTTATAGGCTATATCTAATTTGTCATATTCAATGTGAAACATTTTTTAGGACTACTATAATAATTAAACGTTTTTTATTCGCACTCGACACTTCAAAATCACTTACAAGAACGAAACATGTGTTGAAATAAATAATATAATTAGGGTGCTGTGATCTCCAATTTTCATTTATATATTATAGTAAGTAGTACGGTATCATATTTGTATGAGTTATTACATTACTACGATTCGATATTTTTGAACTCATATACGGTAACTTACTACTGTAGGCCTATTTTTGTCAAACAATTGAATTCCAAAATACTGTCATAACTCTTCTTCTTATTTTTTCTTCTTCTTCTTCTTCTTCTTCTTATTCTTATTCTTCTTCTTCTTTCCGTTCCTATATACGGGTCGCTGTTTCTGGTCAGTTGCCTCCAAGTGTCTCTGTGTCTCTGTCCTCATATTCACCGCCATCCAGCTCCATTCCTCTGCTTCTCAAATCCTCTCCACACAATCCCTCCAGCGTCTCTTCGGCCTTCCTCTCCCTCTTCTACCCTCTACTATCATATCAGATATTCTATTTCCTAGAAATTGTTGATCTCTTCTTTTAACATGGCCTTACCATTGGAGCCTCTCCTCTCCTGTACCTTCTTGGACACTTCTACCACCTTAGAAAAAATACTAATTAATTATTAATATTTTATTTTTGGCAGATTTTTGTACATTCACATCAAGTGGGTCACTTACCTCTGATGACATATTCGAATTAAGAGACAGAGAAAGCAACGAAGAAAGCGACGGAGAAATAGACACTTTTGAACAATACTGGCCTGCTGGGTCGGATGAAAGAAGTCAGTATGGAGTAGAATATCTTAAAAATAGTAAATTTCGTCAGTAAGAGTGGGTGGTAGTGGACGGCATATTGCCGAACGGCAAAATGAAGCCCCATAAGAACAATGTAATTTTTATCAATCTCTTGGAGCAGATAGAGCCTCTATTTATGGACAGAATTTCACGTTCTTTATGTCATTGGAAAGAGAATTTAATTCTCCAGGGGCGTTACTTTTTACTTTTTCGATTTTCGGTTTATTTTAATAATTATCGCATAATTAATTAACTAGAAAAGTATTGAACTCTAATTATTGAAATAAACAAAAAATCGAAAAAGTAAAAAAGTAACGCCCCTGGAGAATTAAATTCTCTTTCCAATGACAAAAGAACTTGAAATTCTGTCCATAAATAGAGGCTCTATCTGCTCCAAGAGATTGATATAAATTACATTGTTCTTAATTATGGGGCTTCATTTTGCCGTTCGGCAGTTTGCCGTCCACTACCACCCACTCTTAAAATAGAATAGGCTATTACTATTTCACATTTTCGTTTAATGTTCCTTGGTCTCAAATTGTAGAGAAAAAAAATTATCCCCAGAGGGATTTTGAAATACATATTTACAAAATATCAGGCAGAATTTATAAACAATAAAAAGGGTTGTCAGATCCACAAAGTTTATTTGAAAACCATACTTTTGTTCCAATGCTCAGGGCATCATCAGCAGTAGAAAACTTTCATCAGTGGAGCATTGAGACTTAGGTATGGTTTTGAAATAAACTGTAAATCTGACAACCTTTGTTTTCACTTACCTAAATTATGGTTCCACAACATCTCTGATAAAAGTGTAAAATTTTCATTCCTCTCGAAAAATATTACTTTTTAAACATCATAACTCGGTACCGTACAATGATCCAATATGGAAGGTTAATTTGTTATCAATCTCTAGGAATTTTATAAGCTGGTGTTTACTGGAATATTTTTTGCGGGGCTACCGTATCTGAAAACTGTAGTTTTCACCAATCATCCGAGTAGTCATTCTGGCAAGATGGGGAAATTACTTCAGCTTGGTCAATGTTAGTTCAAAAATTATAAAATACAAATTGTAGAAATATTCTGCTCTACAATAATTTGAGACCAAATTTCAATTTTTGAACCAAATTGACCAAGTTGCAGGAGTAATTTTTCCATTGTCAGAATGTCTTATTTGGTTGAATTGGTCACCCATCCAATAACAGTCCTCAATGATCGTAACTTAACTCCACGATTGTCAATAGCCACCCTTACTGAGTGGCCAATGCCAAGTAATATTATTAATATACTATTTAATATTTATTACTCTATGTAGTTCATGGTATAATAACACTTGGCAGATAGAGAGGCTATAAACTTACATACTCCATTCAATAAGTATCGAGACTGGTTCGCTGTAGCCTCAACCGAGCTTTATAGAGGGATCCGACCAGTGGGAATCGATAGATGGGATCTTCAAGATTAAGAATCACTGTGGTTCAGTCGGCTACGTGCATTAGTTGAGGCAGGAAGTCGATTTCCGCGCCGAGTGTTTCTACCTCTCGTGTCGCAGCACCAACATGGAACTTATATTAGTGATGTGGGTCGGGTAAATAGCCAGTGGGTAGGTAAATATAAATTGGGTATTTATCATTTTTATTGAATTTAGAAAAGATTTAGTTGTCTTTTTGCATTCAAACGCCTTCAATGATAGTGAAATGATGACAAAATGCAAACAAAAATGTTTTATATAGTGACAAATAGGATTTAACTTCCGAGCATCGTTGACATAAATACCCGGGTACTGGGTATTTATGATTTAATTTGTTTCTGTGTTGTTAAATCTTATTGAAAATGGCTGGAGCTCACCATTGAGGAAACCTATGCTCTAATTTTTCGCTTTTGATTTCACTAATTTTTGATTTCACATCAAACTCTGCGTCGGAGAGCCTCTCCCTGGTTGAAGAGGTATTCGAAGAAGACTCATCGAGTCGCTCAAGAGTTTTTCAGGGGGTAGAAAATGTTTCAGGAAGACCAAGAACTCGTTGATTCAAGTTTGGCATTGGACGCCTGACAAATGCTTGAACTGGGGCTTGGGTGGTGGAAACTAAAAAAATTTGGTCTCTGACAGGCGTTTAATAGTCGCTCTCATCAGTAAGAAGATTGGTCTTGTTGCAGAAACCATCCACACTATCCAAACAGTTGATTTGGCGATGAGAAAAACTGTGAGGAATTTTCCAACTGTGGCGCTGTGCCACAGTGCGATTGTCGGGCAGCATCTACTGGCGGAATTCTGCGTTGCCAAGTCATATCAACCCCATAAACAATCCACTTGGCTTTGGCTTTCTTCTTACTTCTATAAGTGAAAAGACCGCTGTGAGTGCAGGGGTTTGACACTGATAGCTTGACTTTGGTTTCCAAACAGCTGCGACCCGCTCTCAAAACACTCGGCGCGAAAATCGACCTCCTGTCTCAACAAATGGACTTGAGGCTAAACCACAGCAGTGCTCCTGAACGGTAAAGAACCTCTCTACTGAGCCCAACAGATTGAACTTCCCTCCACGTTTCTGTTGAGACTACAGAGAATAAGTCTCGATACTTACTGAATGGTCCTTGTATATCTATATGAGAGTGAAAAAGGATTGTAAAGACCTGTAGATCGAGTTGAAGAGTATTCAAGTATGTATAACTTTATTATTATACCTACTACTACAACTGTGTAGTTATATACACGTATTGATAAGCTATCTGTATTTATAGCTTTTTGAGATTCTTCTGTAGAGCTTTGAAAATTGTGCAGGCCTACTGTAATCAATATGTAAATTATTGTTGTCCATAAAAACGAGGTTAGTGAGTTACTGTAATCAGTGAGATTAATGCACAATATTATTGGTTATTTACTATTTTCAAGTAATGTGTGCATAATTTATTTCTTTCCAGAAAATATATTGGATGCACTGGCAGATATTATTGAACTCAACGGTGGGGAAATAGATCAGAACACATTTAATAAGGAGGAATTGGAGACACAGTAAGTTCATATCAATTATATAATAATTAGAAATTCACAATAAATGATCAACCGTTGATTATGATTTTGTTCAATTATTTGAACCAGTGATGTTATAGAAATCCTATTCAGCCTACCCAGATCGACTCTCTCACTCTCGATACTAATTTATCAGCATTAAGGAAGCTCTCAATCAATGCTATCAATATAAATTAATCTATATATCTATAAAAGCGAAATGTCACTCATTCATTCACTCACTCACTCATCAACAGAACTAAAAATTTACCGAACCGAATTCGTTCAAATTTGGCAGGCATGTTCAGTTGGACCGTTAGACGCGTACTGAGAAAGGATTTTTAGAACTTCATAAGGATACGCCAAATATTTGAGTTTTTCTGTAGTTTTTCGGCGTTTTCTTAATTTTTTCGAGAACCAATCGGTAGAAAATGTTGATATTTTGTGGGCAGGTTCAGATAAGGTCTAGAAATGTTATGTTGAAATATTTTTGAAATCCGTTCAAGATTACGCCAGTAATCAGGTTTTTCAAAATTGTCAATGTATAGGTATTGCGGGTTGTATATTATCTTCCGCCTTGATACGACCAATTGGCAGAAAATGTTGAAATTTGGTAAACAGGTCCAGATTAGGTATAGAAATGCTGTGTTCAATAAATTTCGTAATCCTTCGGAGGTCACGCCTGTAATAAGGTTTTCCAATGTTTGGAATCTGCACTATTGTTTATTTCACGGAAACTACTGAACTTAATACGTTTAAATCATATACCCAGGTTGAGCTCAGGTAATAGAACAACAATTTCAAAACGATTACTGGAAACAACCCTGTTAAGTGATATGGTGATCAAAGCAAATCCATCCGAAAGGAAATTGCAGGCGAGCGAAGCGAGCCTGTTTTTCTCAGTTGACACAGATAGAGGTTTTGAAGGCGAGCGAAGCGAGCCTGTTTGACCCACTGACACTGCTCATACTGTGGGGGGTCCGGGGGGCGGAGCCCCCTGGCTAGACAGAGAAGGCGAGCGAAGCGTGCCTGCCGGCTAGTATATCATATAATTTACGTTATTATTCATATTATTTATATTATCGTTATTCAACATAATATTACTGTATATATTAGACAGTATTATAACCCGTATATTATTATAGACAGAATTATTTAGATATATTATATCCCGGGTCACAGATATATAGGTGCGACTTTATTAAACCAAGTTAAGCAAAAAATCCTCCTCCTCTTTCCCATCCAATACATCACTACTGGCGCAGTGAGTAGCGGGAAAATAGCAAGTCTCTTCCAATGATTGATAAAGTCAATGATAGACACTTAAAATAAATCACTTTAAATATCATATAAACTCATAATTATGAAATCAAGTAAAATGTTCTGGGATACAGTCTTTTCAAGCAAAGAAGACATTTTGGCAAGGTTGGAAAATGACTCTAGCTCGGTCAATATTATTGGTGTTAGATGCCTACCGTTCAATATGCTGCCAGCAGTCGAAATGAAAATAATTGTTCTACTCTCACCATCTGTCACAAAAAAAAAAATTATAAAATATATAAGTTACCTATTCAATAAAATATGAAAAGTATTATTACATGAAATATATTTTCATTCGTAGAATCAATAATATCTGGTACCGAGCTTCGCTCTGAAGCTGCGGCCGAACTGTTGAATTACATAAGTATGTTATTGAAAAAATCAAGGAACCTCTTGTAAAATATAAATTCAAAATTGATATGATCACCTCTCACAATTTTTTGACAGTCATGAACATGTGTTATAGACTTGAATGTAACTCAATTCACTCCAGCTGGATAGCGTTGGTCAGCTAACGATAACAGCCATTATACGCAGTACTTGGGATTATGCCTGAATAAGGAATATTTTATTCTTTTATTTATCCTGCCAGAGAGTTTTCCCGGACATGAAACCTGGTGCAATCTTATTTTTCCATCACGGTTATATTACATTTCAAATTTCAAGAAAATCGTTAGAGCCGTTTTCTAGATCCGTGGTTCCACATACAAACATACATACATACATACAGAAATTACTCGCTTAATATAATAGGATGAGTTTCTTTGAAACAGTTTCACTTCACTCCGCCATCTTGGAAAAAGGTCTTCTTTGCTTGGATGGATTATACTATTATAATGTACGAATAACTTACTATTAATTTATACTATTATATGAATATCGTTAATCAGGCTTGTGGGACGTGAATTATGAAAATAAGAATTTAAATCGTCATATCTCAGTTATTTATTATCAAATTTTGACGAATCAGGCACCGTTTTCTTTAGAATTTGAAGTTTTACATTTTCGTAATAATACGGAATTCCATGAAAACATTATTTTCAACAATAAACTCGAAATTAAAATTTCAGTCGGCCGCCTTTTTCATAATTCAAGTTGATTGAAGATTTTTGGGATTGCTATCCTATCAAGACTTCAAACTTCTACTTCAGATTGCCTACATTTAATGGGGGAGTGCTTATCCATTAAGGTATCGAGATTTATGATGGAAAATCATAAAAAATAGAATGACGAATTACAGGAAAACTAAGAAGAACTCTGCGTTTGCCAATGAATTACATTTCCGTTTTGTTTTAGCTCGAAGAACACCGTGGTGGTACTCGAATCAGTTCTTTTCGGAACACCTCGTATAAGGATTGATTGAGAATTACAGTAACTTTCATTATTGTTATAGTCTGTCCAAGGAAAACAGATCCTCTTTCAAGATAAGAGAATAACGCAAGCTCGGTCAATATTAGTTCAAAAATTACCAATAAATTTCATCTCAAATTGTAGGAAACAGTTAGATCTACTCCGAAGACCATGTTCATAATTTCTTGAACAAATATATTGGCCAAGCTGGAGTCATTTTCCCATCTTGCCAGAGGGTCTTCGCTTTGCTAGGACATACTATATAATATACATGCATGACGTCGTTTTTATATGGCAGATTGTATAATTTCTAATAGAAATAGATATATAATGTTTTATAAATTTATATCCCATTTTGAAGAAAAAAACAGTGCTATTTTTGGTTCCGTCTGAATTTTTACCCATCTGTGGATTATTCTGTTTGAGTTATCATAAAATTGAAAAAATGATGAACATAATATACAGTATAAGTTACTACTGTAATAGAATTACGCGACTTTATCCATTTATTTTGTTGAATGAGTATTAATAAACTTCCATTACACCAATCAAATCGTATTTCCATTTTCAAAGAAACCTAGCTAGATGCTCCGTTCAAATTCTACGAATAGACTTTTTCACAACATTATGAAGAGTTTTGAATGAACACAATACTAAAATTCATTGAAATAACTCAAGTTACATACGTAATCGAATTCTGAAAACCATATTAATTTTGAATCTCTATTGCCAAACATTTCAACGTTCCATTTATGTCCGTTATTAAATTGATCTGATACATTCATAACTTTTTTAAGGTTGAGTTTATGTAGCCTATAGGCGACAGTTCAATTTTGTATGTGCATTATTCAATTTATTGTAATATTTTTCAGGTATAATAAACTATGCGAAACAGGTTTGACATTTTTCGGGAAGTATTCGTGTGATGATTGATTGATCTAAAAAGGTTTAAGATTTACTAGAAAATGTAGCCATCCAATGTATTTCGATAACAAAATTATTGATTAATTAGAAATTGGTGATATTCATTTTCATAACCTGTAATCATTTTTAACAATTGCATTGGCCTCTGGAGGAATAGTTATTGTTGCTAACTGATTAACTGGATTTTCTTCGCCGCACTTGGTTACGGAAGCTAGCTCATAGTTGAGAGGATCAACGTGCTCTCTGGAACCACATGTTACCTCTATCCTGGTTGATGATTATTTACCTCTGCGGCTGTGTAGTGGAGTGAATATTAAACTGGTAACCAGCTGATAGGCCTAAGCCCTTCATGGGCTGTTGAGCCATTAACATACATAAATACATACTTATATACAAAAGCCTATTTCATTATTCTCAACTTAAATGTTTATAGTACGGTGCAATTAGTTCAATATCCAAAGAGAAAGGACGATTAGTCCTTTCCGTTAGTTACGCCAACTTGTTCTATAGGTACAACCCATTTATTGTTCGGTATAAAGTTACACCATTTTGAGCGTCAGGTTTTGGGGGGAGGGGTGAAAGGTGCAAAATTTCAGTTTTTCGTGAATTGTAGCCGAACCAAGCGTCGGACGAAAACATTCCATGCATTTCTTTTAGTAAATAAAATTTGGAAGAGATTGAGACCAATTATTACAACTCTATGTACCATCAACCGTTTTCAAGTTACATTTTTTTTGAAAACTCCATAATTTTTCACATTCCGTTACTTTAAAAGTTTGTAACTTTGAATTGGAAGTATTACATCCGTGTTTCAAAATCCCTCTCGGCGAAATTCATTTCTCGTCTATTTGAGACCAAATTCACACTTCTATGTTGAGTGGTTCATGTGCTACAGCGGATTTAAAGCTAGGATTTGGCTGGTGCGGAACGTAACGACCGTCGGTCGTTGCGTAAAAAAAATGGCGGATTGCTTCTGTGTTAAATCATAGGACCGATTTCGTTCATGCGTATCACCAACGTCCACGACCAACAGCCGCATCCGATGACGACCGTACTCCTCCAGAAGCAGTGTTGCGACCAGTCGCAGTGGATTCTATCCTCAAATATATTGGGAGACTTGAAGAAGATGTAGTAAGTTATAATTGAGATGACCAGGAGGGAAATATTTATAATTATGAGGGATATTTATATCAAAGTTAATGAAATTTTGATTCAAATAGTACCAAAATGGAGTAATTTTTATTTCTCACTAGTAGATCTGGATATCATGAAGGAAGATCATTGCGACTGAGTCGTGCCAACGGGTTCAGCATATGGTTCAGCCGCAGCCGTATGTGTACATTGCGGCTGACGGTCGTTACGTTCCGCACCAACCAAATTGTACCTTTAGAGAACCCTTGCACCCCCAAAACCCCTTAAATTACATTTTATAATACAAAAAACATACAAAAAATAATAGGATTTTATACTGAAATTTTGCATCTTCCACTCCCCCTCCAACCAAAACCCGACGCTCAAAATGGTGTAACTTTTTACCAAATATAATAAACGGGTTGTGTAGAACAAGTTGGCGTAGGAATCGTCCTTTCTCTTTGGATGTTAAGGTTCAAGTCTAATTGCACTGAACTATTAATGTTCATTTGGAAAGAAGAGAAATTCTAATTTTGGACAAACCATTTCAATACTAGCCTAAAAATGAGAGGATACTCTGCCTTATAGATCCACGGATACTAGAATCCACGTATTCTAATATATGTGTGTAGATTTAAATGTCTGGTTGTGCATGTGATGTTAAGTCACAAATACTATGAACTATTTTCGGATGGGTGACCAGAATGTAACCAAGGCGAGTGGAACCTACCCCTACGGGGATCTCCCACCAAGAAAGCCACATGCATAATAATAATAATAGATCTAAATAATAGAAACTTTTACTCCAAATAGAAAAGTTTATATAGAGAATATGAATAAAAAACGAAAACCCAAACATTCTGACGAAACTCATTTATTAGTTTGTTCGAATGTTAATTCGTAAAACAATAAAATACAACAGAAATGTTATAAAAATGATTATCAAAACTATTACATAGAATGACTGGTGAATGGGTTGGTCTAGTTCTTTTCAAATATTTCACAAAATTCAATACTAGTCTCACATCACACAAGAGACTGAATAATTGCACAGTACTTGCTCGATAGATAAAGCAGTTTAATAATACCCTACACTTTCCAGAATTATTGAATGATAACTGATAAGTATGATACTAAGGTGCCAGACGGATCGGGAATCGAACTCACAACCACCAGGGTTATAAACATAGCACGCATTCAATTATTCCACCACGCTTACCATAAGTAGCTTTGTTAGAATCGAAAATCTTTACAAATTTTCATTTTAGGTAGCAAACGGTTTAATTCAGTCACGAGTTCTACATATTTGAGTGTGGTTATGACTCAAGTGGAAGGTTAAGATCCTTGGCAACCATTGAGGCGGACACATGCATCATTTTGTGTTTGTTTTTCTCGAATGTATCGATTGCTTCATGTCTCATTTCCTCCCAGCCGTACAGATCCCTGCAAAAACAAATTTCATAAAATTCAAAACAAAATCACAAATCTTAAAGTGTGATTTATCTGATGATTCTGAATGAATATTTTGGTATAGTAGACTCCAAAAAGTATCCCTCATTTAGGATATTGGCTGTCGTTCAGTTGTTCCCCATCTCTGGAGGAATAGTAATTGTTGCATTACACTCTAACTGATTAACTGGATGTTATTCAGAGGATTTCTGCGCCGTTACTTGAGAGGATCCTAGGTTCAACTAGGATCAACGTACTGACCACACGTTACCTCTATCCTGGTTGATAATTAACTATCGATACCTCTACTGTATAGTGGAGTGAATACGAAACTGACAACCAGCTGGCAGGTCTAGGCCCTTGATGGGAAAATGAGCTATTGACAAACAAAGTGAGATGGTTTCGTCTGATTCTGCACATGATGTAAGTAAGATATAGACATTAACGTTTATTTTGATTATATTATATTAATCAGTTTACTCTATTAATAAATTATCAGACTGCTATTTTTTCATCATTTTTGAGCTATAAATAATAGATTCACTAGCCGCATATTAATATTGATGAAATATATTATTTTGAACCAAGTGATTTTATCCACAGGTCTAGGCCCTTCATGGGTTGTTGAGCTATTGACAAACAAAGTGAGATGGTTTCGTCTGATTCTTGCACATGATGTAAGTGTTATCAGCTGTGATCTAACATCTGATGTGAAGTTAAGCATCTATACTCTCTTAAGCGTAGACAGATATATTTGACAACACCAGCTGTTGGAGCGCAGAAAAAGTAGGCAAACCGCCAAACTTTTTCATCAGCTATACTATTAAAAGTGTCTGAATCGTTTCTCTGAGTTTTAATTGAAGGGAGTTTGAAATTTTTGAACCATACTGATTTAAATCCAGCCATTAGGGTACACATCCACTGTCAGAACGTTCTGGGTTTACAGCCATTTGGACGGCTGGTTTTCCCCATCCACTTACAGTTTTTGACTGTCACAGTCCGAACTGTCATAGGATGTAGATCCTTAGAACAGTGATTGATGGAATTTCTCAATTATTAGGTAATAATTAATGCATAGTTAATTATACCCTATTCACGATCACTTGAGACGAAATAAACATTTTTTGCATGTGTGTACATGTAATGATAGTTCTGCGAAACGGTCTGGGCAATTGAACAGCTGTAGCCAATCACATCTCACAAGACAAGTCGAATTGTAGCCAATCACAGCTCCAGTCAAGATTCAGCTGTTCAATTGTGGCCGAACGTTTTGCATAGGAAGACCTGCCATTACACGCACACACACGCAAAAAGTTTGTTTATTTCGTCTCAAGTGATCGTGAATAGATATAGATTATAGAGTCTGAATCAATTATATTTTAATTAGAAATGGTTATTGGTTTATGAAAGATTTTATACATGATGAGATGACTAAAATGAATGTTCTATGATTCGCAGTATTATTGATATGAATACTGATAAAAATTGATAAAAATTCTTCTGGAATTTCAAAACATAATACACATAAACAGCTCTAACATAATATGAACATTAAGAATTTTACTAGCATATAATTTGAAATTTTAACTCAAACATACCTGTACAAAGGCCGAACATATTTCATTCTTCCATATTTGGTAACAAAATCTTTTACCAACGGGACCACATCTGTCCATCGTGCTTTTAAGCACAGTCTCAGCCATCTGAAGAAAATACAAGAATATTTTCAATAATGTTCTTAAATTCATCATGTACCGTAATCATCCAAGTTAGATAGAATTAATGTATTGTAAGATGTGCGCACATAATATCATAGTATTATCTCCATTCAAAACTTGTAGAATATTCATCTGATAAAAGATCACATTTTACAAAATATACTATTCTTTTCAATAGAAACGTTTTACAATGCAATATTAAATGTATGAAGAATGATTCCCCACGATAATAAGGTATGTGTTGGGGTAAATTTACTTCAGTGATTTACGTTATCAAAAATTGGTTTCACTCTTCATTCTATTTGGAAAAACATGTTTTTGATCATACTAAAATAAGAATAATTGCCGTACTGTAATTCACTTCAAGGTAGAATATGTATAATATAATATCTCAACGAATCTAGCTGGATAATGCAATTATTGCAGAATTGCAGACTAGAACTATCAAAAAGGAAAAAATGTTATGACTTTTTGAATTGTCTAGTTTCACGTTTGCAATTGGAAATGTGAAGTCTAAATATAGACTCATTGTATATTTGACCAACTTTCTAACAATGCCTACACACTCTCATGCCTCAACCGAGTCACCTTGTAATTATAACCTTGGATGATGATGATAATGTAGATTCGGGAAAAATCTTTACCCATCTTTTTCTCGGTATCAATTTTTTTTTTTTTGAACCAAGTTAAAAGAGCTTTTATAATGGGACAGATTTCTACTACAATAATTTGTACTATAAAACAGGAAAAGATCTTATGAATTATTAAATAGTATATAATTCACCCTACTCACGAAAACTTGAGACAAAGTGAAGAAAACTTTTGCGTAATGTAAGCGTGCGTGTAAATATTTTCGTGCCCACTTTATCAACGACGAACCATAACCAATACGTAACTAAGCATAGCATTGGCAATGCGGATGTGTCTGCAATTTGTTTTGTCGGGACTGTGACATATCGTACTTTCCTACTTTAAAGTTATTGTGAATAAGGTATAGTTTTAAACGATAAGCCACTCGCAATTCGTAATGGGACGTCTCAAGATAGGAATTACAATCAAAATGTATTATTTGATAAAGTGAAAACACGAGAAGAAACTATTGATAAAGAGGTAAAATCAATGGTGATAATAATTAACCCACCTGAATTTGATTTCGCAGTTGTTGACAGAGTTCAAGTTATAGAGCTTCTGCATTAATTGTACTTTCCTGGTAGGAAACGAATCAGCTAGGATTAGCTGCGATAAAAATTGTTCTCTTTGGAGAGGAGTGAACTTGTTCAAGTCATCGGCTGCAAACGTTGGTTCACCGCAGCAATCCCAATTCAGCCAGTCGGAAGCGAATTTATTGCAAGCTTCGGCTAGTGACTTGTCATAGCTGCACAAAGGATCAACATTCAAGGAATGAAAACACACTTGTTGAAGTATGGCTATAATATTACTCATTCCAAATCGTATGTAGTAGGGTAGGGTTGTGGTTGATATTTATTTATTGTAGGAAGAACAATAAAGGTGAAAACACATTCATTGAGTCCAAATCGTCTTCTATTTCCAAATATGATATTACTGCCCAAACCATTAAAATAAATAAGTCATCATATTATTTTCTGGTAGAGTACTCAGTATAGTACCCTATACTTGATAAATCAGCTAAACATATTCCAATTATTTTAAATAAAACTCAATTTGTAGTGAATTTCAATGCGATTTGTTGAATTAGTTCAATATTCAGCAAAACTGAAGGATATGAAAATTAATTGATTCGTAACTCTCTTTCGTTTTCCTGTAAAGAACCAATCTTCTTGATAGGAATATCAATAGATTATAATAAATATTAATAATATTAAATGAAAAGACAAGACGTTGTCAAACCACTGATTGATTAAAAAATCGAAATACCGGTAAGTTATTGAAATATTAATAACTTACTCATTAGAGCTAGAAGATACCAATTCACAATTGGATCTATTTTTTTCATTTATGTACAAATATACAAGATGAGGAAAGAAAAAACAGACTATTGCCCAAAAATTCTTCTATTCCTAATTTAGTCCTTTATTATGTGAGTGCTTAAAATAAAAAATTGGGAGAATACCTCAACAAAAGTATGACTTCGAGATATAATTTCTATAATCAAATCTGATTAAAAACAAAAAATACAGTTTTATGGATTTTTTTGTCTAGCATCATTATTGATTGATTATTGTTTTCAAGATACGCCATAGCTAGTAGTAAGGACAGTATGATCTGGTCGAGAAATGAAGACATTCAGGCAAGAAAGGAGAATGACTCCAGTTCGGTCAATATTGCTTAAAATATTTATAATTTGGTCTCAAATAGTAGAAATCATTCCACTCAATAATTTAAGACCAAATCTATTATTATTGAACCAATATTATCAGAGCTGTAGTCATTTTCCAATCTTGCCAGAATGTCTTCTTTGCTCGACCAGACTATACTGAACAAGTGATTTTGAGTAATTTATAACTATTATGCATCTTACCTTGGAATTTTGTAAGGCATTCCACACGTATCCAGCCACTTCGTCCACTCAATCGATTTAACAGCTTCATTCTCAGAAAAGTATTCCAGGAAAAATTCTTTGAAATCATCCGTGTCAATGGATTTGAACTTGAAGTGGTTCAAGTACTTTTTCAAAAATGGTTCGAATTTTTCTGTAAAAAACACGTCAAAATTAGACTTTTGAACTAACACCAATCATAGAACTGAATAGTTCGTTCAATTGAAGAGAATTAATGCAAACTAAACCGGACATTGACAAGGAGTGAGAGTAGTTTCCAATTCATGTCATAGAATAAGTCCAGAAAAACTGTTGAATTATTCAAGTATTACTTGAATGATTCAGTTTTGAATTTTCCTTTTTGATAAATTACTATAGAAAAATGAATATTCCACCCCATTTTTGTGCCTGGTTTGAAGAAGAATAAAATCAAGAACAAGGTAAATAGAGAAAAAGGGGTAATAGAGAGAACGAAGATATGCAATTCAAGCGCCGCTATGAGAACTAGGCTGAGATTTTTAAATAGGGGATTGATGAGTCAATACTCAACTTATCTAGGATTTTGGATTACGGTTTCAAAATATATTACTATTACACTGATAGAAGATATATAATTCTGATAGAGAATTACTATTATGAGAGTAAGGCGTAATTTCCCTACAAGTAGCACGGAATTTAAAGGTCTCACAGATATTGTTTATGTGCCTGAGAGTCCTATAGAATCGAAATTCAACTCATTATGAAATTCAGTGGAAAATCTATTTGTTAGATAGTTCAGAATGTTGACCATTCAAAATTCTATATGGACTGTTGTACTCGTCTCATCAAACAAAAATGTTAAAATTGACAAAGATTCGTTTTTAGATTGAAAATCAAGGTATTCAAGGTTGATCATTCAAGGTATTCATAAAAAATAAAATATTCATTCATACCTGGACCTCCAACCAACTGTTCTAAATAGAAAAGGAAAGTGAATCCTTTCTCATAAGGACAAGTTGAGAATGCTTCGTCAGGATGAATTCCTTTCAAATCAACCACAAGTTTGGTGAGTACATTGTCCTCCTTCAATACTTTCAACTGGAATACAGCAGAAAGGTTGCAATCAATGAAAAATATACAAAATGCTACAAAATTACTACAAAATTATAAATTGCATGATAAAATAGAATCTTCTGAGACAGTGGTCACTCAATGAATTAATGGTTTAGAGAATTATACAGCGTTTGAAAGATACACTCATAAATGGAAGAATAAATAATTGTTATGAAAACTAATAGGCTATTAATGACATACACACATAGTAAAAGAAAGAACAGGTCGCTTAGTAATTCACAAAACACTATTTTCATTAAAATAAAGTCCAAATTTCTAGTTTAAGCCCAAATTTATGTTTCTGTCAAGGTACTTCACTCCAAGAAATGATCCGGGAGTGATAAGTTTTGATAAGTTAAGTTTCCAATTTTAAAAGGTTGATTTCAAAATAAACACAAAAAATTCACAACTTTCATTGAAATATCAAAATTAATTTTGTTTATTCATATCATGAGTTGATACTCAATCATATAATGATTTGTAAGAGCATTTTTAATTATTTATCCAATCCAAATCAATAATTATAGATAGTTTTTTATTAAAAATTAAATTAAATACTTACACATTCGCGCAAATCGTTCAATCCATTCAATGCGGCGAATTGTCGTACAGGTTCGCCTTGCATTCTGCCAAGTATCTTGCGTTCTAAAAACATTGTAAAACCTTCGTTCAGCCAAAAGTGTTCGAAATTTCTATTTGTCACCAAGTTTCCAGTCCAACTGTGCGAAATTTCATGTGCTACCACACAGGCGAGCGATCTATCACCAGCCTAAAAAATGAACATGAACAGAAATTATCAACTGAATTTGAATCAGTTTTTGTACATTTGAAATTATTATCATCATCATTATTGTTATATTTTACAACCACGATTACAACCGGCTTTTAAGCCCAAATCTGTTAAACTTACAATTTATACAGACAAACAAAAGGCAGGCTATGACATAGAAATTGAGTGACTGTAACTGACCAAATGAAAGACTGATGAGGTGGGGACCGTGTTTTGATTGAGTAAGAATATTGTCAAGAGTGCAGAACATCCTATTCAAGCCTCAATAAATCAAGATATCATTGGAATAATACTCTGGAACTATATATCACCACTATTATCAAATTTATCAACTCAAGTTTAATATTGAATTTCTCCTTGATTGATAGGTGGAAAGGAGAAGTCCCGCCAGATATTCCAGAAGCTCTCAGACGGGATTATTATTTATTTGATTTCCCAATATACTTATAACTTTCTGTTTACAATGGGATTACATCAGCATCCTAAGATGGAATCCTACTGATCCACATGAACATTGAGAAACCCAGATTGATTCTTCTAGAAAATATTCTTGAAAACACAAAAATATAGTTCTATAGAGTAGTTGTCGTTTGTTTTTCCTAGCATCATTATTGACTGATTATTCTTTTTAAGATACGCCCTAGTTGTAAGATATTCAATATAATTCGAATTATTACATTTATTTGTGTAAGAAAGTAGAATGTAATAGTTACCAAGAGTGTTGGTGTGACAAAAGTCAAGCAAGGATTCTCCATTCCACCGAAGGGGAACGATGGTGGCATTAGCAGTACATCATACAATCCCCAAACATACTCGCCACAAAGCTCCTCAGCTGTAGCGATCATTTTTTCAGTCTGCAACAGAACAAAGATCATCACTAAAGGAAGCTATGATGTAACACATACACTAATATATTTTCAGTTTTAGAAGAGAGTTACATGGTTACATCTATATTTTGTGATACATATTATTCTCTCGAAATACTTACGATATGGGTAATTGGCATAGGAAATAATTTTAAACATCATTCAAAACCTATAATAGGCTAAATTTGACATTGTCCTCAGAAACGTCGTAGAATTGTCGCATAATAAAATAAACTATTTAAAAAATATATAATTCCAATAAAATAATAAGAGTGCCTTAAAAATTTGTTTCCTAAATTAATGAATGTACCATTCCATAATAATTGTAACTTCTAATGATAGTGGAAAAATATTTTGTTTCTATTGAAATAGTTTAATGGTGATGGATAAGTCTACAAACAATTGAAAATAATTTCCAACACAATTGATCGATGTATCTGGAATATTTACTCGTGATTTATAATTTATCTACGCTATTAAAATGCAATAGGATTGAAACACAGACAGAGTACAAAACGTCTCTTCTTCACAATTTTGATTAGGCTAGTTGATATTTAAGGTAAAGTCTGTCCAAGAAAAGAAGGCATTCTGGCAAGATGGGGGAAATGACTCTATCTCAGTCAAAATTGGTTTAAAAATTATAAATTTGGTATCAAATTGTAGATCCGAGTGTTTCCTATAATTTGAGACAAAATTTATAATATTTGAACTAATCTTGACCAAGCTGGAGTCATTTACCATCTTGCCAAGATGTCTTCTTTGCTTAGACAGACTAATACTTACCTCACTGAATTCAAAAGCAGCCGCATCAACGAACTCAGGCTCAGCCCATACATTAGACCGTGGGCCTAGAGGCTTGCTGGTCAGATTGCCCACGGCAATTGCAATTAGATAAGACGGCATGGGGACGGTCTGCTTGAATGTGTACTTTTTGAGGCCGTTCGCTGTGACAGTCGGACTGCCATCCCTCAGCGCACTCATCACAACTGTCAGTTCACTTGGAGCTGAAATCTGAATGAAAAGAGACAAAATATTAGTATGGTTCTTATTGGTAGGGAGATATATTTTCGAGCAAAGAAGGCATTCCTTCAAAATGGTCGATTGAAGCAAGAGTGAAACTACGCCTGCGCAGATCCAAAAATTTTAGTGTAAAATCACTTCTACCACAATAACGCAGGTAAGATGTGATCAGAGACAAATGGTAAGTGTGGGACTAATTCCATTTCGACTGATGGCAGCATTCAACAGCTGCCATTTTCAAGAAATGATATTCTTTGCTCGACAAGTCTATAATAATAATAATAATCATGTAACCTGGCTGGCTCAGGTCTGGTGTCGGAGTTTTCCTGATCAATTTCAGGGCCTCTGACATGACTTAACGACTGTTTTTAGGCAGCCGGGACCGACGGCTTAACGTGTCCATCCGAAACACGGGGAAGTGGCCTGAGAAAAATTTTTGGTCTGACCTGGGTTTGAACCCGGGACCTTTGGGTTGCAACGCCAGCACTTAACCCACTCAGCTACGCCACCTCAGCGTATATACTTACAGGTAGGTTCCACCTCACACATATGGTTTTGGTTAAATACTGGTCACCCATTCAATAGGTGTCTCAAGTGTTCGTGACTTCACTTCATGATAACTAAGCAACTACTCTCACCGAGTGACTAACTTTCGGAAGAAAAGAGCCAAAAACATAAATTAGACTACAATATTTCGATATAGAACTATTGAAATATAGGAGATTTCATGGAAGAACTTAATTTTTTCAGCAATTAAGTGTTATAACTGGTTATGAAATAAAAAACGTGTCATTTTAATATTGATAAAAGTTGCAGAGAGTCATATCCTAAAGGAAAGGTTGAAATTGTGTAGAACTCAATCTCATTAATCGCGGTCGAAAATCTCAAAACTTCGACTTAACACTGGTTTCCCCATGTGCTGGTTTGTCTATATTTGCCCCTCTTAATTTTAGTCTCTAGATTTAGGTGATTTTCATATGCAGAACACAAAAGTTGTAGAACTATACAATATTTCCAACAACATTGAATAGAATAATATTGATTGACTAAAAGTTTCAATAATACTTGCTTACCTCAGCAGAATAAGGCATTTTGACTCCAGGAGTGTCTTGACAAGGAATTATCGATCGACAGTGGATAGGCTGGAACATGGAAATAAGTCAAATAATCAAACTGCAATCTTTCGTAAATGGATTTTATTACCAAAAAGTATTCGATTGTTACTATAAAGATCGATTTATAAATAGAATTAGTCTGGCCAACAACTTCCAGGGAGCCAGAAAATGCAAGACTTTCAAGAGTTGAAAAAAGTCGGAAATTAATATGAAATGGAAGATAGATGAAAGACACTAATATTGACAGACCACAATTTTTGGACGCCCAGTTTTTTGCCGATCTCATAGATTTTACTGTATTGAACAGAACAGAACGGTAAGATAGCAAAAACATTATGCACATGATCATAGCTTTCTTTAATAGAAGGCCATGGCCTTGAAACTGGCAACTATGTACCGTAGGAAATTGGGTCCATTTAAAAGCATTGAAATCATTTTTCAATCAGCTGTTCCAACGGATGTGTTTCTTGTGTGCGTTCTCACATTTGACTTGCTACAAATCATAAGCTATTTTCATAAATAATTGTCTATTCTTAATCTTTCTTGCTAATCACTATCACATCCTAGTACAAAAAACACAAAAGGAATTCTATACGGAGGGTTTTATGAACCTATTCCATGGAAATTATGCTCAAAAGAGAGAAAAACCAAGTCAACATGCATGATTTGTATATCTGTACTAAATGATTTCATATGAAAAGACTGTGTCTACGGTGCGACGTTGCCATATTATTCCTTTCTATTAAAGGAAGCTATGACATGATGTATCTCTGCGCAAATCATATGTTTGCCAAGCAACCAAGCTTCATTTAATATGATGAAATCTATAGGGACGGGAAGAAACCGGACTTCCAAAAATCGTGCCAAGAGTGGTGGCTTTTAGATGATCATAATAATGTAACCACGGATACAAGAATACACGGTAGGGATTATGATCATTTGACATTCCACGACCTCACAAAAAATAGCATCGTGGCGTGGATGTCTGAACTCTCATATAACATCCATTATCAGCATACGATCAGCTTGTAGATTTTTTATAACGTTTTTTTTTAAGGTTGATGAAACGACAAACCTGAATGATTTTTGACTAACATGAAAGGAGAGGAATAGAACAAAAATACCAAAAAAAGATTAGATCAAAAAGAGAAAGATAAGAATAAGAAAGAGAAAAGAGAGGAATGAAGAGAAGAATGTACATTGTACAGTGAGCACGCGGGTGTAAGTGATCTCTACCGTGTACATAGCTTAATATACGAGCAAAATGCTAAATTTTAAACAAGATCAACATTATTTCGAGTAATTAAATGCAAAAAAATGTGATATTCATTTTCAAATTTGTAGCTAGGCTTTTTATATATTATACTGTACGTGACATTAAATTATGTTTCTACCTGGCATTGACTGAACATGTAGGGATGTTTTCCTCCAGCTGTCTGGTCAGGCTCCAGCCATTGCAGAGCACTCGCTCTGGCATCAGTTTCGTAATTTATACGAATTTTCAATCTGTAAAAAGCATTAAAAATTTGTAATTCGATTGTGATAGTGAGCTACCAATCGAGTACAAGATTATAAGATTATTGAAGAGTACTTGGCTTTCAATTAATTGAAATAGCATTAATTAATACGGCATCTACAATGAATAAATTAATACTGTTGAGCAATTAATCGTGGAGTGAGGATAAAATTCAATCTAGTTAAAAATGAAATGAAACGCAAAGAGATAAAATATACACACAATAAAAAATACACCAATGAAATAGAACAAACAAATAATGCCAATTCTACATTTTAATTTGGTACAGACAGTACAGGACCATGGTTTCGTACCAAATTAAACTGTGTTTTATTTAATTATGGAACGATTTTACCACTGGCGACTCGTGCCCACGAAAGAGGTGAAGTGCCCGTATCTTTCAGTGTACGGCACTTCACCTGTTTCGTGGGCATGAGCCGCCAGTGTCATTCTACAACATCAACAACGGCTCAATCGAATTTTCCAATCTAGTTCTTTGGCCATTATACTATAATTATGAAGAAGAATACATCACACTTGACTTGATTAATTCTCTATAATTGATTGATATGATTGAATTTGACGTGATAAAATATCAAAATTGATTGATAAACTAGGAAAACTAGTTTGAGAATAATATTTTTCAAATTTAGATTGAATCTTTTTCATGCACGAGAGGTAAAAGAAATCTGCTGACATTTTAGATTGAATGTTGTAATTTTGAACTCACTCCAAGTCATTGGTTTTTGGAAGATCTATCGTCAACTTGCTGCCAAACTTCTCATCCTCTGAATCTAATACAAATGACAGTTGACTATTATCAAGTAGATTGGTCACATTTTGTAATTTTATAAGACTGGTATCCAGAATCTGAAAACAACAATTGAATTAAAACTAGTTGCACACTCGAAGTCACTCAGACCCACTTTCCCTAATGAGGCTAGGCTTAAATAACATCTGATCCTATTCTAATTGCGTATAGTAATATGCTATTTGAGCTTAGCTTTGCACAAGTTGCATTGGAGAAAGCGGGCCTCAAAATGATTTTTGTTCTAAAGCCGTATGCCAATATAAATGTAAGATAGCAGCATAAGATTGTGTTTTCCGCCATAAATATTAGGTGATGCATTGTTAAACTTCTATTTGTACAGGGTTATTTCCAAGGAGGCAAGTTTTTCAAATAACATCTACCTACTCAGACAATTCAGAGCATAAAATGTATTGAAGAAATTCACACTCCCTTCATATACGTTATGGAACTTCTTCATGACAAGTTGAATAAGGAAGAGCTTAAATGTTGTCAATTCCACAAAGTTATGGTTTAAAATAAACAAATTTCTATGGAATTTGTGTTTACTTAGCACTCCAGAACTCGCACCTCTTATCCTTAAGCATGCTGTACACGGGGACAGTACTGTAGGCCAGTTGAATATCTGTAGCAAATCACAGCTGTTGTTATTTGACTCAATGACAAGACAAAGGCTGTGATTGGCTACAGATATTCAACTGGCCGACAGTACTGTCCCTGTGTACAGCATGCTTAACATGAGTGTTCGCGTGGGGTCTCTGGATACCCCACTCAGTATTCAGGTCTTCATTCTTTTATTCTTTCTTTACAATTGCGACTTGGTTTCCAAATATTTTAAGCAAAGGATGAATGAGTGATGATGATGAAGGTTTAAGATGTAGTTTATAATGTCTATCCACAATGTCCACTTTCACTTAATATTACAATTTCTCACTCCCAAAAATATTTTATCACAGACAGTTTTGAATTTCGATAATAGTCCACTTTCAAGTTCCAGAAATAAACAAGATAAACCATAGGATTTCAATATTATGGATTCACTTTGAAAATTTTCAGAAAATTAAAACAAACTCACTAGTAGCCATCAACAGCTAGTTTTATGGGTATGTCAACTGTTTTATGGGCATAATATATTCTAAAAGAGTAAATTATTTTAAAGATATTTGAACTATTACCAGTTGGCCGATTTGCTACATCCTCCTTTACTTACCAGCCAGTGTTTTCCAAACCTGAACTGATAAGTTTGGTGACATTTTTTAAAATGGCAAAATGCATGAAATACTTGGTCAGTAATGTTGAGTAGTATTGAAATATTGATATTATAAATCAGAAGGTAAGGTGGGAAACGTTTTTGAAATAAAAATAGTCTATCACTATACAATAGTCTGATACAAAAATCGCGCACCATTGTGTTAGAACTTCTTCAACTTGACTGGTTGAAGAGACAGAAAATTGATGCGATGCATACTCAGCAATAGTTGGAAAACGGTACTAAGAATATCAAATTCAAATTCTTTTATTGTTGCCACATTTAAAAAAATGCATAACAAAGTCATAACATAAGGTAAAAATAACAGTATAGGCTTAACACATATCATAAATTATTTGTCAACACAAGTCTTAACAACGTATCATAAATTATTATTTGTCAACAATTCATGATTATTATAAGGACATTTCTCAACTAGTAAAGCTTTGAGTCTTTTCTTAAAACAACTAACATCACAACATTTTAATGCATTTGGCAATTTATTAAAGAGTCTAATGCCATATTCAATAAACCCATTAAGAGTATAGGAATAATTGCATTGATTTAGTCTTAGCGCTGAAGCTTGTCTTGTATAGTGACTATGTACAGAGTTGTTAACAGGAATACTAGACAAATTTTTCTTTATGTATAAAAGACACTCATATGCGTAAATAGCTGGCAAAGTCAATATTTTCAATTGTATAAAAAGTGGTTTACAATGCGACCTACTATGAACGTGAGCAATTATCCTCACAGCTCTTTTCTGTAATATAAATAACCTCCTTACATTAGTGTCATTGCCCCAAGCAACAATCCCATAAGACAGATGACTGTGTATATAGGCATGGTACACAGTTAGTAACACATCACAGTTAACAATGAATTTCAATCTGTTGAGCAGAAATAGACCCTTAGACATTCTACCATGTAGTATATTGATGTGTAATTCCCACTTAAGATTACTCTGCACTGTTATGCCTAAAAACTTAGAACTATCAGAATTTAAACTTAAACTGAACTCTAACATTTGCGTCTTAGTCTTGTTAAGACAAAGTGAGTTAGCTGCAGACCAGTCCTCAACTATAGAGTTAACAGAACAGTGATTGAAACATTTACCACTTTTAATTTGTATAGCAAGGTCATCAGCAAACATAAAAGGAGTCACAAAATCATTACCTACAGCAGCAGGCAGATCATTAACATAGATGATGAAAAGAAGTGGTCCCAAGGTAGAACCCTGGGGAACACCTGATATTACTTTAGAAAATTTGGAGCAACTGTTATTGTAAAAACTGACTGAAACCTATTATTCAAGTAAGATGAAACAAGATTGATTGCGCCATTGTCAAAACCATAAAAAACTAGTTTCTGAATTAAAACCTTATGAGATATAGTGTCAAAAGCTTTTGACATATCATAGAAACTGCCAATAACCCTATTTCTCTCATCAATAGAATACATGCAGCACTTAATAAATTCAGATATTGCCATTCCAGTACCTCTAGAGGGTCTGAACCCATACTGCCTAAGGCTGTATGTTACTTTGTTACTTTCAAAATACTTGCTAATTTGCATGTAAATAATTTTTTCAAAGATTTTTGAGAAAATTGGAATTATTGAGATAGGTCTAAAGTTATTATAGTCAGAAACAGAGCCTTTCTTAAACAAAGGAATCACTTTAGTGAATTTCATACAATTAGGAAATAATCCATAGAGAAATAATCAATAATCAATAATAGGAAATAATCAAGATCATGCAGTGAGGCCAACGAAAAGCACACACAAAACAAAGGCTTCTGGGGTACTGGAGTGTTAATAATCTTATAATGTATTCATGAATGGAAGAATCTAGTACACCATATGCAATTTCAGAATCCGCAAATACATGTATTTTTTCAATTTGTATGATTACGAAATAGATCAATATCAATAATACAAGAATCTAGATTCTGAACTCACAATTTGATTTACACCCTCCTTTTTCTTTTGAATTTCAAGATCCACAAATCCGGATAGAACATGCTTGTCAAAATCAACATTCAATGAAAGATGAAGATTTTTGACGATTGCCTCATCTGAAAATTGAAATCACATAAATCAGCTGCAATACATTGAAATATAGTCGAAACCATGACATAGTCTGAAAGCCAGAAGAAGGGGTTCTGCTCAATGAAATATATAAATATACAGTAATGCTAAATCATCTTGCTTATAATGCTCCAGTTCATCAAAGTGAATAATAAAGGAGTGGAAATATTAAAACTGGAATCCTTATGAAAATTGAATCTTAAATGAATAAATTCTATTGTCTCAATAATTTGATTCACAAAGATAGTGTCCTCATAAATCAGGCAGATCCTGTCATAAGTTGAATTATATACAGACAGGTGTAAAATCAGTCCTATAACTTTTATTGGAAAAATTAAAAAAAAATAAATTCCAATATTCATAAATATATTAATTAGGCTTACTCTAAAAAATATCACAGGGCTATTCCAGTTTGAAGCTGATAACTTTCCTGGATCTCGTGTTATTGCAGTCAACAGGATGCCTCAGTGTGTATACAAGCTTCCCAAATGGAGAGAAATTCCACAGGATCTTATCAATATAGTTAATGGATTCAAGAATTCTACAAGTCCGGATATCTTTGGTAGCCTGTGTCCCCATCATTCATGAAGTCTGTGATTAGTAGTATAGCAGATTCATTGTGTTCCTTGATCAACCGCTGTATGGAGTTTGGAGTCTTCCCTGACATGCTTAAAATATCTAAAACAGTCCCTATCTTCAAAAACGGAGACCCAGAGGAATTGGGGAACTACAGGCCCATATCGATCATCCCAAAGTTTGGAAAGATATTTGAAGCTGTGATGTTCAATCA
This sequence comes from Sogatella furcifera, assembly GCA_017141385.1. Lineage (NCBI taxonomy): Eukaryota > Metazoa > Arthropoda > Insecta > Hemiptera > Delphacidae > Sogatella > Sogatella furcifera. Next base: position 7,639,405 of record CM029546.1, on the reverse strand, counting down.
ACTCAGTGCCTACTTTGAGGAAATTTCTATCTTCTCATCTCAGCAGTTTGTTATTCGTCGGGGCAAATGTACCGGTAACCATAATATTTTGTAATTTTTGAGCCACCATACTGACGTTGTTATAACATTGTTCAATGTTTCCAACAATTAAGATTTTGATTTGATTACCACAGGTGAAAGCAATGATTGAAACCATGCTGAAAGCGATGGAGGATCATCACTCTGGGCGAACTGACAAAGGCGTTGGATTGTGTCTCTCACTGCATATTACTGGAGAAACTTGAGAGATATGGATATGTAGTGGTGATGTGGCCCTCAGTGCACTGAAGAACTACTTGGATTATCGGAAGTAGGTGGTATATATATATATATATAGTCTATAATTAGGTACTAACTTATGTCAAACACAACTTCGTAAAGGAACTTAAAGTACCGTGTAGTCTACAGAAAAAAATAATAGAGAGTAAAGCAGAAAGGAAATGCAAAAATGTTTCAAATATGTTACCTGGATTTGAATAAGAATTTGGATCCGACTGACTAAGAGAATATTCTGTCATGATTGTTCGGATGATTGTTCAAAAATGACAGAGCAATAGTATTTGGTGCCCTTATCTATATAGAGAGCTTCAAATTAAATAAATCATACGATGTTATCAAAGAGCAAACATGTATTATGTTAAATTACGAACAGTTGTCACCTCACTTCTCTGACACGTATTAAAGTTTCGCTTTCGAGTGCTTCAGCTTACACAGTAACACAGACAGATCGAATATAATACAGACGCTGTCCGTTAAAACATTCTGATCCCGTCTATCAAAATTTATTATAGTATCTTCTCATTACACAGACTGATCAGAATTTAGAAATAAAAATTGAAAATTAAGTTATAACTTTAGTCATGAATTTCAGTAAGTCTATCCAATTTCAAAGATTTTGACTTTGAGGTTAACCGACAGCCGCTTTTTGAGTTTTTGTTGTAAATTCAGCTGAGTCAAAATCATGACTACCAACTAATCATACGATGATTAGTGACCCTTTATCCCAGATCCACACGCTGGCCGAGCGTGAGTGATATTAGGCGAGTGCGAGAGTGTGACCCGCCTTCGATCGGGTCCGCTCCGCTCGACTGGCCATACTACACCGGCTCCACCGCTTTACAGAGAAGGAATGAAGGAAATAGTGTATGGATTTAGAAATAACACACCGAAGGAGAATAAAACAATGAATAGGAGGAAAATGTGTGTGGATGGTAAACGAGCGCTGAGCCGCTCGGATTGGCCACTCACCCGAGCGTGTGGAGGAGGCATTATAGTTATTGTACAAACTTTTTATGAGTTTTTTAAAGTTTCATAATAAGGGTTGTTAGAAGCTACCATAAAATGAGATTTCAAATTCTTTAATAGCCAGAAAGTTTCCAATTATTTTGACAATACCGTACATTATTATAAGAAATGATATCATCTGGGCGTTGCAAGGGCAAGGCATTTCACCAATCACAAAATCTATGCTGATGGTGATTCTGGATTCTCCGATTCTGCTGAAGTAGGCTAGGCTCTAGCCTTGCAGTTTGTGTCTGTTCTCTGTTCTGTTCCAGTGTTTTCTATGTCAGAATTGTTTTGGTTTGTTGAATTTGATAAGATTTTCTAAGTTCAGTTTCAAGAATGGCGTTATGATTTCAGTTTCTACAAATCCTATGGAATATAAATTCATTTCCCGTTTGAAAAAACTTTGTTTCGACAGATGACTTGATGTAATATGGCTGTGAACCATGGAACTAACATGTGTGTAAGTGATGAAGAGGACGATTCTGAAAATTGTTTGCAAGCACCAGAGTTACAAGGATATCTTAGTAAGTGGACAAACTATATACATGGATGGCAAAATAGATACATTGTCTTGAAAGACGGCACACTATCTTATTATAAGTCTGAGCAAGAGTCTGGTTTTGGATGCAGAGGAGCTATCAGCCTATTCAAAGCTACAATCAAGGTACGTCGAACTTTTATTACCTCATAGAATTCATAATTTAGTAATTCTCTTCTTATTATTTTTCATAATAGCCATTTGATGAAACGTTATGAAACGATAAAAAAAATTAAAAAGTAAGCTGGATGTCTAGACAACTTTATACTCTATATTCATTTTTTTGCAGCCTCATGAGTTCGATGAATGTCGATTTGATGTTTCTGTGAACGATTGTGTATGGTATCTGCGTGCTGAAACTCCAGAAGATAAGCAACATTGGGTGGATATACTAGAAGCATTCAAGGCAAGTGATAATGATAATCATCCTTCTGTATTGTTTCCAAACTAGTCTTTGTATTATAAATTAGGGTGAACGCACCTTGGTGTGCAACCACGAGCAACATGTGTTTTGTTTTTATAAGGGTGAAGCCCACATGAGCTCATAGGCTTGTGCGTGGGTGATGAGATGGATGATAGATGACTCCTTTTTAAGTAGTCGGAACCGACGGCCTATCGTCTCCTCCAAAAGACGAAGTCATGGTGGCCGTATTTATGTGATTGTGCTGTGGTCACAGAATTTTGCCCCGGTTAAGACTCGAACCAGAGCCCAACTGGTTGTCAGACCGGCGCTTTATCACTCCTCCAACAAGCCACCAAAAATGAGCATATAATAAAATTCTGGTCAGGCTCTTGCTCTGATTAATTTAGTTTGCGTTGCTTCATACCGTGTGCTGCACCAGTGTGCGATGTAGCTTTTGTACATGAAAACTCAACTTATTTGCTATTGCTCCAATTTTTATGTAGAATCAACTCTTGAAATGATCAAATACTGTAATGTACTGTGAATTTTCCTCTAATATTGAGTTAATTTACATCTTTAGTATCTCTGGTTGATATTCAACTGAGTATGCACATTTTTTCGTAAATATTAACAGCTTTTATTCTTCGGTTTTGTTGATTTGAACCTTATCATCAGTCTGCCGGAATGTGAAATTTGTGAAATAGACAATAGTCATAGAAATTTCTGACTTGGGTACTAAGCTACCTACTTCCACTTGTGAATACTAAGTTAAAGAAGTTGAATGAACCTGAAAAGCTTTAATCATATTGATTTTTTAAAGAAAAAATTACAGTAATTAAAAAAACTTCCGTGTTTGTTGTTTCCTCTTTCCCTATCATTATTTTGAATGTGTGTTTGTATCTCTGAATAAATAAGTAGATAAGTTAAATAAATAATTGAAATATTCATTTCAGGCTGAATCAGATTACGGTAGCGAAAACAGTTTGAAAAGACATGGAAGTGCGGTTTCTCTTACTTCAAACACTTTGTCATCCACTTCGGCGTCTAGCTTCAAGAAAGGAAGAGGTATGCATACTTTGTGTATGGTTGTAGATATGATATTGTGGAGTTTCAATTGAATAAAAAGACTAAACATTGTCATAACCAATTATTTATTAGATATCGAGATTCCGGTTTCGGTTGTTGATCCATTATTAATATCGTTGACCATTATCAAACTGCTATCTTGACTTTTTATAAATCTGGTTGTGACAATTTCAAGTCTTGAATTAACTTAAATGAAAATACAATAAATTGTCAAACCACAGATTTATTAAAGACTCGGAGAATCAGTTAAGTTACTAGTTTACCATGGATTAATAATGGTGTAGCAACCGAAACCGTTATGTCGATTTTTAATAAATCCGTGGTTTGTAATTGTCTTGTTTTTCTTAATAAGGATAAGTACCGTAATATTACCTTCACAACCACTCAAAAAAGTATTCACCCATACAAGAGCTGGCTTGAGTTTTCGTGACTCAACTAGATGGTAACTATGAAAATTCTCTCAAGAGCGACTATTACATGCTACAAATATCAATAGGGTGGCAGAAGTTGGCTGGAGACTCGACAAATGCACTCTCTAATGTTAATAATTTGAACTAATCTTGGTCCCTTCATTGAATAGTTTGAAATGACATAGGTACCGAAATTTGTATTAATTCAAACAAATTCCAACATTCATTCGTGATAAAAAATAAATTAATTTTTCAAATAAATTTGAGTAAATTAGCAATTTAAGTATAAAATAATTTAATAGTAACCCCAGGACAGGCGTTTTTATGAGCGCCCGTTTTTTACAACTTACCCCCCTATAACCCCCCCCAGGTTGTCGACCACCCTTGGACATGACGACATCGGGTTTCATATACACTAGACACCCCTAAACAATAATCCGAAATCAAATTCTCTACCTCTCTCGTGCATGCTCAATGTAAGCCAGCGCCTGGACTAAGCTATGAAAATTCTCTCAAGAGCGACTATTACATGCTACAAATATCAATAGGGTGGAAGAAGTTTGCTGGAGACTCGACAAATGTACTCTCTAATGTTAATAATATGAACTAATCCTAGTCCCTTCATTATATAGATTGAAATGACATAGGTACCGAAATTTGTATTAATTCAAACAAATTTTTAACATTCATTCGTGATAAAAAAATAAATATTTTTTTATAACTTTTAAATAAATTTGAATAAATTAGCAAACTAAGTATAAAATAATTTAATAAAACGCTTAGCGTTACCAATATGTTACACTTTTTGTACACTTCTCGCGCTGCCCGCGTTTCTTCAGCTTCCTTTTACATACAAATTACTCTTATTACTTTTATTGGTGGGGAAACCTTTCGGTTGAGTTCCACCTCATTTTATTCAGTCACACATCCAAGAGATGTCTTGAATGTTTTTGAATCAACCTCATAGAGCTCTCACAAGCTACTAACTACTAATTATTGTCACAAATATCAATGAAAATCGATTAAGTTGAACTATATCTTATGTTCCAGGATTGAAGGAGAAGTTGGCTGAAATGGAAACATTCCGTGATATTCTATGTACACAAATGGAAACACTTCAGGGATATTTTGACTCGTGCGCGGAAACAGAAACAATGAAAACATCTTCAGAAACTGATGAAAGTGAGTAAATCTTTGAAACAATCATTCAATCGTTCTTTTAATTTAATGTTCAAGTTATGCATTTTCAGGATTTTTTCAAGCGATCCATAAATTAGTCCAATATATCACCATCATTTGGAAGTAATTGAAATAAGCATAAAGTAAATCAATAGGAAATTACAGCATGCAAAGCTGATGATGATGATGATTTCCATTTCATTTATTCATTGATATCAGAACTCAAATCAAACTAATATTATTTTAACTAGAATAGAAAAACTAGGCAAAGTTTGTTCTATTTATTTCCCAAATTTCTATGAATAAAAGTCCGAAACAATGTTATTTACTTCCACAGCACTAATCACAATAATTATTGGCCTAGAAAAATATTACAAAAAAGTTTAATTTGGAGTTGAAAGTAGATGAACTATAGCCTACTTTCGAATATTTCTATCAAAGTTATAGATTTCTTCCAGTAATTATGCAACTAATACATTCTATAAATATGAAAAATTATTCAATTTTTCCATTGTTCTATTTTATTCCTAAAAGTAAAAATACTCCTCTTTTCTTTAAAAGTCATTCAAACGTTGTTATACAGGGTGTTTCAGGAGGAATGTGCAATACTTCTCAGGCTGATTCCTTACACCAAGCATACAAAAAAGTTCCATGGGACCAACCCCCAAAAACGCTTTGTTACCGAGATAACAATGACAGAAAATAAAGATTTTTCAAAACATATTAATTTTTCTAATTTTTAGAGGCTTCACTCAGGTTCTAAAACAATCACTTCTATGTAAAATTAGCTGAGTGATTCAATGGAACCATTTTCAAGTTTTTTAACTTCAACGGTTATTGAGATAACTAGAAAAATATGCTATAAACGCCATTTTTCAACAATAAGGGTTATTACTAAATCATAAATTTGTATTTTTTATCAATGGAAGTTGTAGAGAGTCGGATTCTGAAGAAAAAGTTCAATGGCGGCGATTGTGTAAATCTTACCCAAATCTCAGAAATAGCGATCGAAAATAGCAAAATCGCTACTATACACAAATTTATCATTTGTGCTATGTTTTGTCAATTTTTCGATTTTCGATCGCTATTATTGAGATTTGGGTAAGATTTACACAATCGCCGCCATTTAACGTTTTCTTCAGAATCCGACTCTCTTCAACTTCCATTAATAAAAAATACAAATTTATGATTCCTTATTCAGTTATAACCCTTATTGTTGAAAAATGGCGTTTTTTAACATATTTTTCCAATTTTCTCAATAACCGTTGAAGTTACAAACTTGGAACTGGTTCCATTGAATTTCTCAGCTAAATTTACATAGGAATTGATCATTTTAGAACCTGATTAAAACCTCTAAAAAATTAAAATATTCTGAAAAACCTCAATTTTCCGCCATTGTTATCTTGGTAAGAAAGCGTTTTTGGGGTTTGTCCCATGGAACTTTTTTGTCTACTTGGTCTAAGGAATCAGCCTGAGAAGTATTGCACATTCCTCCTCAAACACCCTGTATATCATTAAAGTAGTATAAAGTTATCAAAGTAGATAAATTAAACTGTATCATTAGTTGAGTATCAAAAATCTCTGTTCAGTAATAAGATGGATAGTTATTTTTCCATTGTTTATTGATTTTTTACGTTGTTGTATACGTATACAATAAATATAAACTATAAATGGCCTAAGTGTAAGAATAGAATGACTTCTCATTTTGTTTTTAAGACCTCATCTAATCTCTAATCAATGATTAGTAATCAACCTAGACGTTTCTAGGACGAAGATGTTGAGGTCTCATATTATGGAGAAATAAAAACGAAAATTTTCATTCAAATCAAGATTACAGAAATCTGAAAATAGCTCTTATACATTATGCTATCGGCATCCATTTATTCATTCATTTATTTGACAGACACTGATAACTTATTGGTTATAAACACAGACTAATGTCCAAAACGTCTTCATACCAAATTTTGATGAATAATAAAGTTCGAAACTAGGTTATTTTTCGTAGCACTTCAATTGAGAATAAATTTATAGTCCAGGAGAAATACCAAATTATAAAAATAAGAAACTTGTTGATATTTCCAGGACTAGTATAGGGTAATAATAATCTAAATTAGAAGAAACACTATTATGTTTGGACAATGATATCCTACTTATTAATAGTCTTGGAGACATCCGTATTTTGTCAACTTTCTATACATTCTTATTGTAGTTCTATTTGATAAGCAGCTGTTGTAATACTGTCATGGAAGGCAAGGCTACTATAGTTAGCTTTCTACTGGTGTATTATCTAATCTAACTGATAAAAATTGCTCATATGCTGCAATTAAGTTGATGTTTCTTACTTTCGAATTTTTAGAGAACTCGTACAAGTCTTTGTAAACGAATTTCATAACTTTTAACGTTAATGAATTGCCTTGGCTCTTGTGCGTTGACTTCTTGGTCTATATTGATTATTCATTTTCACGTGGTTAGTAGTCAAAAATATTAATTTTCTATCACACCATATATGTGTTTATTGAAGAGGTATGTACAATCATAAATTATAATATGAATTTTAAAAATTCAAGTTTCTAAGTTTACTTATCTGTTGCTATAAATTGATTTGAATTTGAAACGCATATTGCACGCTTATCAATCATTCTTATCTGATATCATTCCAGCGTTCTATGTGAGTTAATTCGATATCTATTTACAGAGCAATAGAATTATGTCACAACAATCTTGAAGTTTTATAATAAATAATTCATATCCAGATTCTATATTTTAAAATTCAAGTTATTATCAGATGACATAAAAATTTAGTTTATTTTGAAATTTTTGAGTGTCACTTAGTTATGAACTTATTTTCTGTAGGCCTATCAATGTTCAAGTGTCTCCAAGTTGAGCTATTCACAGATTCACAAGTATATTGTAAACTTGGTCTAATACATATAACTTGGGATAATATTACTGTGAATTGGATCAGGACAGAAATAAATCTATTCAGACACAATCAAGTATAGACAGTACATATAAATAATTACCAAGTACTCTTTTTGAATTATTTTTCAATGCACAACATGTTTCAACTAATTATAGTCATTTTCAACTGCGAATGAATTATTTAATTGAGCATTCGCACTTGAAAATGACTATAATTAGTTGAAACATGTTGTGCATTGAAAAATAATTAAAAAAGGGTACTTGATAATTATTTAAAAGAAAAGTAGCCCTGAGATTAAGGAAACAGTACACATAAAGTATACAGCATGGTCGTTTTGGGGTGTATTTTGAAATGTTGTATCCTGCTGATGAATTTAAAAACGCGCTTGAAACATTTTGATTTATTAATTTAGGCGTCCAAGTAGTAAAACCATATCCATCAAATATGATACTTTGTACTATAAGTACGACTCAGAAACGTATTAACAATGGAGAAACCCATTCCAGTCAATTTTATACGGGAACATGAATTTATTGAAACAATATTATATCAAGTATAGTATCTTCTTGAGGGAAACTTGAACCGTGGATACACAGCTTTCCACGTAATATCAGCCTGAGATTTTTCCATGAAATTTAGTACCTTATGGCTCAACCACAAAAGGTGGATTTAGATTTCAAAATTGAGTCAAAAGTCAAATTTGTCAAATAGATGGTGCAGTACCCAATTAGTTATGTTACTAATTTTTGTAATTTATGTAATTAAATCATTTGTTCGATTCATTATTATGACAAGAGAGATCTTGTTTATCAATGATGAACAATAGAGAGCAAGGTCACATACTGTACTATGATTTCATTCTATCATTTTCATTAGTAGGTTAGGTTAGGCTATATCACAGTAACATTAGATCATAATAAATATAATAAACTTTCTGCAAGTAGTAGAGAAGCTGATCGAATAGTCATTTTAGCAACAATAATTAGAAACTATAGCCTTAATTGGAATAGCCTTATAAAAAAGGAACTGTTCCTTTTCAAAATTAATAATACATAAGTAAATTCATGAATATTTAGTACGGTATTGTTAAGCAAGTTTAGGTATGATATGGTTCCCACTTGGACTAAATAATCTAGTTTCCATTTTCAGCCCATTTACTATCTATGTATCGTGTTATACATCTCGATCAAGTCTACAGTGTTTAGGAAGTTTTATCTAGGTCCAATATTGTATATGCGTCTTAAGATCAGGCAAACAGCTTACAAAAGTTGAAGTTATTCTTACTAATGGCTTGTCCATGTTTGTTTTAAAATTATCCTTTCTCAAGTTGCTCCGTTGAGGAGAAAGATAGAGAGGCTGCAGATAGAAACTGGGTTAATCAGTCAAAATGAAAACCATAAATCGCCATAAAACACCATAACTTGCACAATGATGCAAAATATTATTGATACATAGTTTATCAATTTTCAGAATACCTGTTTTCTTAACTTGTAATCTATACTTGCATAATGATTGAAAATTAGATAGACTAAATATCAATTTTTAGAATAAATGCTTTCTTCTTCGATCAACTGTCTCAATTTATAGTTTTTGATTACTGCTATTTCGGCTCTTCTAACAGTCTCTCCACGCAAGCAAAGCGCACACTGCAACATACGGACGTCTCATAATAATGGATGGAGGACGTCTAATGCAGACATACGTCTATGTGCGTTGCAACATTTAATAACCTGGGAGGCATATTTCCTCCGGTTATCTGCATACGTCCGTCTGTTGCAGTTTGCGCTTTACTTTATCAATTTGATCGGACTTATCTTCTAGATCAAGCCCACTTCACCACCTGGTGTGTACAAACCACAAGGGAATGTTTTGTTGAAATGTGTATTTTTCCTCCGGCAGACAAGTCTGAGAATGCCCTCAAAGCGGTGGACTTCAAGGGCGAGGCGATGACGTTCAAGGCGACGACAAACGCGGTGATCACAACGCTGGGCCACTGTTTGGACGCGGTCAGCCAACGTGAGGACATGTGGCGGAAGCGGCTGGACCGCGAGTCGGAGCGACGGAGGCGGCTGGAGGACATGTGCCGTGCTATTAAGCAGCAGGCCGCCGGATCACGTGTTATCATGCACGGCGGACCCGATCATGAGGTTTGTGCTACCAAATAGTACATTTATTCACGTGATACTGAAGATTATGAATTATAATATAAATGATTAATATTAGAATAATAAAAAGGATTAAATAGAATAATTCTAATGATCATATTCGTTTCACATTACATTCTAACAACGTTACTAAATTTAGATAGGCCTAACTATTGGATTATTAGATAAGAAACCTCTTTTCACAAAGACAAAAATCTAAATGATTTGACAAAATCTGAATGTAAATGCAACGTATAAAACATTAATAATCAGGAAATTTGTCCTCATTTAAATTGATTGAAATTCGGCAGCACTGTAAATTGTTTTTTCAATTGATATTATATTTCAACAACATTACTAAAACGACTGTTTAATAACATTACATGACTGACGGGGTTTTTTTAAAAATAATTGTACTGATTCTTTGTTCCTGATGCCTGTTGGAAGATTATTGAAATATCTTATCCCAGAATAATTAATGTATATTTATTAATGACACAATATATACAGTATAAATACGATCTATTAAACTATAATCTATGAAAATGAAGTTCTAAAATTATAATTCTATGGATTTTCAGTTTTTGTATATCTCATAGGTAACTTAGATGGATTTGTATTTTATTAAAATAGCATCAATGGTAGCCCAACTTGATATTAAATATTCGTGAACTCCTTATAATCTATTCAAATAATATATCTTATCTAAGCAATTGATAATTTCGTTTTTCAGGAAGGACCACACAGCACTCTTCACGAGGACGAGTTCTACGATGCGGTGGAATCTGGCCTCGACAAGCTGGAGGAGGAGGCAGCGTTTCGCGAACGCCTCAACCAGCCACTGGAAGCGCCACTGCGCACCTCCAGTCGCGCCACCCAGCACCATCTATGGCCGCAAGTAATTAACAATCATCAAATATCGCCCCACACATAAATCGTCTCTTACACAAACACACACACATGCGAAGTGACACCTGTCTGAAATGAGTCTACTGTGTAGTGGCGTTACATGATCGGTTTTCCTTTTTTTAGTAGATTGAGTATTGGTCAGCTAAGGATCCACATCCACTTTTAGATCGTACTGATAGTTCGATCGTTCACAGCTGATCGTTCAACGATCGGCCTGCTGGTTTACAGCTATTTTGAAAGGCCGGTTTTCCCATTCACTTCCAGTTTTTGAACTATCTGTCAGAAGAACTGTCAGTGGATGTAGACCCAAAGTCACGAAGGGTGTTCCCACAAATCAAAGTCATACGATTATTTTCATCTAATAAGTTGGTCTATTTATTTATTCACCTTAAATAATAAAAAATATATTTATTTCATAGAAACAAAGACAATTCAAACTTCTTTCCTAAATCTTTAGATAAGTTATATTTGAAATGGGTTGAAGGTTATGATTACAAAGAGATCCACATTCACGTTTCACAATTTTTGAAAATTTATCATTATTAACTTAAATTTGAATTTCTAAGGGATTGAAAAGTAAAAATAACATTAGTCGAATATATAATAAGTCAAATACAATAAATTATTTCAAAATATCAAAAATTTACTCTTGAAATGTAATTTCAATATAATTGAAACGTTGATTAAATCAAACTAACTAATAATTGATAACATTGAATAGATTACAGCTATTGATGAGGAGTCCTAAATAAAGTTCCACCTCGATTACATGACTGATAAGAAACAGTGATACTTGAAAAGAATTTCGAAGTATAGTATTGTGATACAGGAGCATATATTTCCATGCAAAGACTACGTACAAGACTCCTACAAGATCAAATTGAATTCATTAGAATAACATGGCAAACAGCAAAGTACCTATACTTTTAACGTTTTATATGACAATACAGTAAAGCTTCTGCTAAACATATGAAGTGTTATTGTCTTATTGTTAGATGTAATTGTAATTTGTTCTTTTTATAGCCTTTTATCTTCTTTGACAATTCCCTAGACTCTTTGAGAGTCGCAGGAAAAAAATTCATTGAACAAACTGAATTCATTTTACAAATACAAAGAACTGATTGTTTGAATGGATGATGAAAATAATTGCGTCCAAGGTCGTATGTGTTCAAATTGTGATAGTAGAATTTTTAGAAGTAGATTGTTTCTGTAAATCATCTTTGTTCTATTTTTAAAATATTTTCAAATATTTATCTGTTTATCGAAGTATAACGTTTTTATCAGAACAATCGGTTTTATTTATTCAACCTGAGTTATCGTTTCAGTAGTTGGTAATTTTTGTTACTTATTTCAGAAATGGCTATACCGATTCATCAAATCCAAATCACAAAAATTTGAACGAATTTCTCAAAAAATCATCAGAGATTGATCAAAACAAATCGAAGATTTTTCTTCCTGGATGTAGAACAAATTTAAAACTTCAAAATTTTGATTATTTGGAAAATAAATTGCTTTTGTATAATTAAAAGTTCGCAGGATAGTCTTTTTAAATTTAGTAATTAAAAACTATGTATACTTATGTGTTGGCATTTTATGGAACTCGGAGGTTATGAAAAGACATACATTTCATGAATTCAATCATGAATATTAGAGATATTCCTCAAATCAAGTCAGTCCCTCGAATAAAATTTGTATTGAAGTTATTCCATTTCAGTCGAACGGAATTAAATATAGATGGTAATTTTAATTCAACGTTTTTTTTCAACTTTAAATAAAGTAGGGTTATTCCAAAATTATCCTAATAATCATAACAATATTAGCGTTTAATATAATTCAAATATACAACTTTCGTGGGCTTAAATTGTTCTAGATAACTTGAAATGAAAAATGATGATTGTTGAATACAATTGTTTATGGTAACATGAACGATAATTGAAAAAAATGTCATAGTTTAAAGATAATTATTATATCACTGAATGGAATGAAAGGTCACCAGGAAAATTTATTTCGTGTCTAAACGAGTATTTTATCATAGTTGATGTGTTGTGCAAAATTCATTTTTATTTTTTGTTACCTATATAGATGATTAATTTCTAAAAGATTATTAACTTATTTGCTATCATGGCATTTTTAAAATTACAATAGTTCATTTTTTAAGGAACAGGGATAAAAATAATACACTATTCATTAAAATAATAATGAAATAATCAATGTGGGCTAGTGTGTTTTTATCTTATTCAGTTCCGTTATTCATACTTATTAATATCAGAACTATTCCATTATCATGCATTTCACAGCTTAACAGCTTTCATTATTATTTTATTATAATTAATTTAATTCGCAGGTCTTGATTCTCTCTTTTGCTTCTAATTTTGTCCAATCAATGAGCAGGAGTGAAAGGTAATCTGAGATAATAAACAGGTGTTGATTGTTGAAAGTTTCTAGACCATATTAAAATATTTATTTCATGTGGATGTAGGAATGGGGTTTCTTGGGATTGATTCATAGAAAATGGGAATGATGTATTGAAATAAGAATGAATCCGTTCAAAATTAGAGTAACTTATTTTACTTCTATAGAGAATATTGAAGAAATTGATAACTGAACTATGAAGCAATAGGCTGCAGCAGAGGTGAAACAGATTATTCAAAAGCGATCAAAATAACCACAAAGAAGCCTCAAGTTGAACTTTTTTCAAACTCTTATCTTTTAAGAGTTGTCATATTCTTCACTCAACTATAACTATTCATATTACAAGTCATAAGGTGGGTTTTGTATGATTAAAATTTGATCAGTAAAAAATTAACTATTGATCACATTCGGAAACCGTTGAAGTTTATCTATTTTTGAAATGAATTAAAAAAGTGTTTTCAAAAAAATTAACAATAAAAACTATATTTCACACTGAATTGAATGAGCCGAACCATTTTATTCCAAGTCGTTCGGTTAATTTTTTATATCCCTTCCAAAGCTCTGCCCCATCTTGTAGTTACTATTCATTTACGATTCTCTATAAATTATTGATATATTCTCAAATATTCACTATAAAGCTCTATGCAAGCTTTTCAGCATTCAAATTTTGATCTGATATCCTAAAGGGGCCTGTTTCTTGGAAATTTAAGAGTTCTGTAATACAGGTAAAGAGTAAGTTCATCACAAAGTAGATTTTACAATCTATGTACAGTGCGTGTCCTTATTTGTACTTCTTTTAAGATATACAGTCTGCTTCAAAAATTGTTATTGTTGGTTCAGAAAAAAACCATTATTATTTGAAATCTTATAAATACGCAATAGAATAACTTTTTTTAGAAATTAGTTACTCCTAGGGCTCTATGAAGACAAGGTAGACGCAGCATCCGCCATTACGTTTTTACAGCCGTTAATCGCCTAACATGATTGTTTTGTGGATAATTTTCTACATCAGATGACTGTCCATTTATTTTATTATGGATTCAAATTTGGCGCTATTAATCGACCACAGAATGACGGTCATTATACCATTGACCTCCTAATGTCGGTCATTAATGCTGCATATACATCCACTTTATAGACCCTCTGGTATCTAATATGTGAGTTATTTCCAGAATTACTTCTTGTTCCCGATTTCCTACCATACTGATTGTTACTTCATTTCATTCGTCTCTTGCAGATTGAAAAGGTGACCCGCGAGCAGATCCACTACGCGCGGATGGGCCTAGGCGAGGGCGGATGGCAGTTGTTCGCCGAGGACGGCGAAATGAAGATGTACCGGAGGGAGGAGGAGGTCGACGGTCTGGTTGTCGATCCGCTGAAAGCGTGTCATGTGGTCAGAGGTGTCACCGGACACGAGATGTGTCACTACTTCTTCAGTCCGCAGTACAGACATGAGTGGGAAGGTAGTTGAAATGAATAAATTCAACCATTTTGATCTATTGCTTCAGTCTACATCACAGGCATGATTGGGATTGTAATTCATAAATAAATTAATTGTATAAAATTCCTGTAGATTAAACCATATCCACATTTTATATTAAAATACGAGATGTCAACCACAGATGTATAAAGAATCGAGAACTTCGGGTTCGAGTTCCCGATTTTCAATAAATGTGTGATTTGATATCTTATCTTTTCATTTAATAAGGATAACTACCACAATATCTCACTCAAAACTACTCATTTATTTTAAATTTCTTCAGGCTGCAATACACACTTGAATTAAAGGGTAGTAAAAAATATAATAAATAAATTGATTGAATCATTTCAAAAGGCTAAATCGTAATGAAATCATTGTTGGGTATTGAAGATAATATTAAGTTTATATATGAATTTATATTGATCAAATGTATCTCATTGTTTTTTTTTTTTAATGTTGATCTCTGTACCCTTTTTCATTTATTTTTATTCGTGTTATGTTTTTGAACATGTTATGCATGAATAAAAATAATTGAAAAAGGGTACTGAGATTAACATTCAAAATAAAAAACAGTAATAAAGTAGCCCTAAGATAAAGGAAACATGTATATTCACCAAGACAGCTTTATCCATTTATCAATTGAAAGAGCCTGGCTCTAATCCTGGATCCTAATCTTGAGGGTGGGTATGAAATGCAAAAACAATCAGAATAGTGGATAATCAGTTTCAGATGGGACATTTTGTATTATATATTTGAATTTGACTAGAATATTGTTGAAAATGACACAAACATCATCATTGTGTACTTATCAAGACACTTATATCCTTTTATTTATCAATTGAGTGAGCCTGTCCCACCTTTTTAAGGTGGCGTGGAATGTAAAAATAAGCAGAATTACTGTAGTATTAAATCAATTTTTAGCCGGCCGGGGTGGCCGAGTGGTCTGGGGCGTTACAACCTTCAGTCCGCTAGCGCTACCCGGTCGTGGGTTCGAATCCCACCAGAGGCATGGTCGTTTATGCACCTCATGAATCACCCTCGCACACTCCATTACCCACGCACAAGTAAATTGGAATACTTATGTGGGCATCATCCACAGCAAAAAAAAAATCTAGGAGAGACATTATGTTTGTTATCTTTGAATTCGGTTGTTATATTGTTTAATTACTTCTCATTGTTTATCCTCTATTTTGGAACAAATATTTTGAGCTGACTGATTGACTGTTATTGTTTACCTTTTTATCTGTGATCAAGTGGTAGAGTGTACATTTATGACCAAACTTGGCCACGTCATTAAAATAAAGAAGGTATTCTATTCTATTTGCAGGCACCCTGGAACAGATGACAGTGGTGGAGAACATAGCCGAGGACACGCTTATGTTCCTGCAGATCCACAAGCGCATCTGGCCGGCGTCACAGCGCGATGCTCTGTTCTGGTCGCACATCACTCAGGTGCCCGATCACACTGATCCAGACTCGCACAACGTATGGGTGGTCGTCAACCACTCCACCCATCATCCTCAGCATCCTGTGAGTGGTGAATCGCCTTGTATAGTCTGTCCAAGCAAAGAAGACCCTCTGGCAAAGTGACTTCAGCTCGGTTCAAAAAATATTGATTTGGTGTCAAATTGTAGATCATAATGTTTCCTTCAATTTGAAACCAAATTGATAATTTTTGAACCAATATCGACCGAGCTGGAGTCATTTTCTCATTTTGCCAGAGGGTCTCCTTTGCTTGGACAGACTATAATAGAAGACTATATTAATAAATGAATAGGAAAGTTCTATTTTGAAGAAAATTGTGAGTATCCCTAGACCTGTTTTAGGCCGCTATTACACGGTAATATTTCTATCATATTCAATCATAAGAAAGGAGATGAAAATGAGATTTTATACTTACATATCTATTCATATGATTAACTATGATAATAGAAATAATTATTTTGTAAGGGTGGGTTTATGACAAAAAGATGTGGCTGTGGGTTCTATGATATATACTCTATGACAGTCTCAGCCTAACCCACAGCTACACTTTTTTGCCATATTTTTACCGGCCTTAGGAAAAGAAAGAGGAACTCAAAAGTTGAGAAAAACAGAGAACTGGAAAATATCTTATCATGTTTAACATGCTGTGATAGGCGGACGGATTTTGTTCAAATTATGTTCTCCAACTATAGACAAAACGACTTAACGGTTAGCAGCAAGAGCCAATCACAGCTCTTGTTACTTCAACTCCTGGATCTAAAAAGTGTTACACAAATGACTAGATTCCATCTCTGAAAAAAATGGTTCGCCAAGTGCTTTATCTTCAATTTACAAAGAATTACGATTAATATGGAACATTTAATTTTATTAAATAAATTTGATTACTCGAACACAAATAAAAATGATTCTGATTGATTTGAAATAAATTTGTTGGTTTGGCTGGTTTCAACTATAGAGACTGTATAATGATAGTGTGGACATTGACCGTGTTACTTTTGATTGGTCTGCTCGTTCAACTCCGCCATAGTTTTACCAACTCTCATGAGATTAATATTGAAATCATATGTTTCACTGGGATACTCACTTCTCACCCAGAATTGCCTCTGTCAGGTTTAGTTTTCACATTTAACAGTTTTTAAATAAAAATTGAAAGTGAAGAAACTATTTTAAATGCTAGAAAATACATTTCCTATGATATTTCTATTACAAAAAGTTGGAAAAACAAGTGAAATAGTTCATGTATGCCTGTAATCCACACCATAATTCAAAAGCTTGGCAAAAATATGGCTGCTGGCGGGGAAAATTAGATCTCAACAAAATGTATTGAAGCGCTTCACACCAATGGCCACGCTATTATTATACAGTCTCTATAGTTTCAACGATACTGTGGAATGAAGAACGCCTGTTATTAATGTTTCACTCTGTCATGACACTGAAAGCGGTCTGCGAGAGCGAAACGGCCAACTGAGGTCGCTCTCGACTTATTATACTCTCATATACGACTGTCCTGACAGAGCTAAGGATTGATAACTCTCATGCTCATTCACCAACCGCCAGATTCATTGACAACAGCTATACGCATCCTTGGTTAAGTGAAATGGGGGAATATATCTCAATAATTTAGCCCAATTCAATATTTCTCAAATAAATCTTGTTAATAATAGTAATAATGATAATTATAAATAATAATTCATAATAATAATAATAATAATATTGTTGATTTTGTTTCAGCCGAAAACTGGCAAGTACGTGCGAGTTGCATTGACAGTGTGCTTGTATTGTCAAACTCTGGTGACGCCTCCAGCAAATGGTGCCGAATTGACTCGTGAAAATATCACCTGCAAAATAACATACTGTGCTGTCGGTACGTTATTAATATTGAAACAATTTAATCAATTAATATTCTTGAAATTTCCCATTTATCCCCTTTTTCTTGATAGTGTTGAGCACAAAAAGTACAATTTATTTTTTATATCAGGTCAATATTGTACAAGTATTATATAGCTTGAGTTTATTGTTATGAGTTATTTATGGAAACATTCTCTTGGTATATCTTATGCAAAAAACTTGGGTGGTTTCGTCTGCTCTCGGTGCGCTCCAAAAGCTGATGATGTCAATTACAGTTGTTTTTTTAGCAATTTCTAGATGATGTTTTTGAAATCAAAAGAGACATTACGTGATTTGCATCCACTGTTAGAAGGTAACACTAACCATCCCAGGGTGGCTCGTTGGAGGAGTGATGAAGCGCTGGTCTGATAACCAGGTGGAATCATCCATCTCATTACCCACGCTCAAGCCTATGAGCTCATGTGGGATTCACCCTCATTAAAAACACAATTTCTTATTCTAAAATCAAATGTCTTGTATTATATCACCACAATAGCATGTAACATCAAACCAGCTTATCAACATGATAATGGCATTTAGAATGTTTTGTACACGTAAATAATAGTTATTTACTCCACCTACTATGTAAGGTCGTATTTTACCCCCCGGAATCGAATGCTCAAGCTTCACATTTTCTTCTCCCTAGGGAGAAAAAG
Organism: Sogatella furcifera; assembly: GCA_017141385.1. Classification (NCBI taxonomy): domain Eukaryota; kingdom Metazoa; phylum Arthropoda; class Insecta; order Hemiptera; family Delphacidae; genus Sogatella; species Sogatella furcifera. Next base: position 7,620,567 of record CM029546.1, on the reverse strand, counting down.
TTCATCATTTTTCCTTAGGGAGTAAAGTAAACCCATAAGAATAACATGGGTGACGTCATCCATCAATGCAGCATATGAAAAAGTGCATTTTCATCGGATCATCTCTTACAGACAGTAAAAAGAAATAGCGCTTTTTCGACATGTTTATGTACAGGAAATAGCTAGGGCTTTTCGAGGTTATGTCATCTCTACGACAGTGTGGTAGATTACACTTTTTAATTACATTCTTATAGTATTTATTGGTTAGGTGGAGGAAAAATGTTGTGTGCATCTCGAGACTTAATTAAGTTTTCTCCTTCGGAAATTGTCGCCCTCGGCTATGCCTCGGGCACCAACAGTTTCCCTCAGGGAGAATAAGTTAAACATTAGTCCCTAGATGCACAAATGAATTTTTTATAATTTTTATCATTTTGTTACAGTGAATCCTGGGGGATGGGTGCCTGCATCAGCCCTCAGAGCTATCTATAAAAGGGAGTACCCGAAATTTCTGAAACGCTTCACAAATTACGTTATTGACCAAACTAAAAACAAACCGATCTTCTTCTGAGATTTCTAGTCTGGTGGACGATGCTCCACCATCACAAAATTCATGTTCATTCACTGGTCTATAACAATATATTAACTATGGTATGTAAAACTTTTGTGTATAATCAACTCTATCTATGTAACAGATCTTACATAGTTTGTTACTGCTTAGTGAAAAAAATATATATCGTCATTATCAGTACTATAACGCTTATACTATAGATAATACTATTGGTAAATGAGTTAAGAGGATATATTGTGGGGTTGAAATTTGATTCTTCCATGAACCTTGTTACACTTATTTGAAAGATAGGACACGTTGTTTAGAACGAGTTTTAGACTAATATTGTCATGTTCCAACTTTGTAAATAATTCAACACTAGTCTTGTATAAACTGTCGCTTGAAGTTTTGTACTGGTTTAAAGTAGTTATTAATCAAGCTACCTATTCTAAATGTAATACTGTTGAAATTAGTATTAAGCCGTGAAAAATATCATATTCCTGACCGTATATTGAAATTATAATCTCGATTTCAGATTGTTTCATGGAAATGTTTTATAGAGTAAACATTATTTGAACAAAATGCGTGATCAAATGTTGTTGAATTCAATTTTTTATAAATTGAATGGATGATTGAAAGGGAATTGTAAAGTTACATAACTTTGTTAGAAACTACATTGAAAGTTACTCTCACAGGTACATTCTCAACTTTTTCTCTAAGACATATTTAATTTTGTTATACTTTTTTGAGTTAGTAATTTTTTTCGCTCTTTTATGGTCTTGAGATCAATAGTGAAATGGTCAATCTTACTACTCCCCAACTCTTATACTGTAGAGATTCCACATGGAGATTAGGCTTCTTAAACAATTTTCTTGTGGTGTCCACGGGTGATCATAGTACCTCCATTCAGGACAAGTTATTACTTAATCATCCGACCAATTTTTATAAACTTACTGTTATAACTCCAATTTTAAATTACATCGTAATCTTGGTTCCTTTAAAAATCTTTGATTTTAGATAATATTCAAAATTTAAATATCACTTGACCCAAAATAAAATAATCCAGAGAGATTTCCTTCAAGATTAATAACAGTATACAGCCAGCTCTCTTCTAAGCTGTAACTTATTTGATTAATACAGTTAGTTCCACTGACAATATAATATCTTGGATGAAAATATTCTCTCAATAATGACCATCTATACAAAGAGAGCTGCAAAAATCTTTTCAGTTCAAGCTCATATAAATGAGTAGGAAATTGAATAATTTAATTCCAATTTCACAACAAAAGTGGATCTAGTTTCTAATGGCATGGAAATGCTTTTCCTTTGAAGGAAAAAGTTCCAAGTCCTGAACATTTTTTGAAGGCCAAAGAATCACATAAATTTTTGTTATCTCCAATTTAGTGATGACAAGTCTCGTTACAAGTTACAAGTAATTTAATAATTTTGTTCCTTATGTTTAAATGAAGAGACTACTATTGGAATTTCCACTAGTAAATTACATTTTTTATTGATAGTACTTCAAGTATAAGTCAGATTAGAAGTAGTTTTATGAAATGGACTATTGCTATTATATCATTTTTTGTTATTGAAACATAAATATTTTAAATTGTCCTATTCCATGGACCACAAATTGGAATTATTATCATGAATACTTTATATCATAATGTACCCATATACTCGAACTTGTTACAAAAATATATTCGTAAAACTAGTGAGTATGATGCACAACTCCAAAGAATTGATTGAAATATCTTAAAAATGAAAGTAAAGTTGCTAGAGCTGACTTAGGCAGAATATATAAGAAAAATAAATTATATTGAATTATTAAGATCACACTATTTAATGTTGTTAACTGCTGATGTTCATGTATAGCTGAAAAACCTAGTAATTTCCTAATTAATTAGAAATATTATTAGAAAACTCCTTTTTCCATATTTTAAAGACTGCAGTTTGAAGTTTTGCTCTTCATGCAAATCTGTTAGTCAATTCGCTCCAAATAGATAAAATTAGAAATGCTATCGCAGAGATATCCTTCCAAATAATTTGATGCGTTCCTAGTTTATATTAACTTAGAGTTATGCGATTGTATTGAAGTGTATCATTTAGTTGCGATAGCGGTCTTATGAAATTGAATATTTTGTATACAAAGATGTATAAATATCTATTTTTTGTAATAATCTGAAATTTGTAAATAAGTGATCATTTTATAGCAAGCAGTAATGTTTAGAACTGTTCAAGTACTGTTCTTGTATGTTATTTATAGTATCTTCCAGTTGAAATTTATTCTGACTTTGTATCAATAAAGTCATGGTTGCTTCAAGAAGGCAAGCGTGAATAAAATCACAATACTTTGATTTGATGAGTTCAGTCAACCTTCCGATACAAGATATCCTTTTCTGCTACTTTTTAATCTAATTTCGAGAGGTTAAAGTCCATTTGTGCTCTAGGCTTGTGCGTTTGTAATGAGAAAGATTATGATAGGATGGGCCCACAATTTAATATGAGTTCTGAACAACCGGGAAGCTTGTAATAAAACGCTTGAAAATAGTCCAATGAAAACTGGAACAGCAGAGTCCCCCCTCACCCCTTTGTGATGTTGTCAAGGATTGTTCCCCGGTCAAGAGTCGAACTCGGGTCCTCTTGGTTATCAAACCAGATATACCAGCAATATTACTTCAACGAGCCACCCATTGACCCATCTACCCATTCTTTGGGTTTATTCTATTTCAATTCGAAGTCAACTTTACTATAATATTAGTCTCAGTATTGAAGTTACAATAGCGAGCTAGTTACTAAACTCATTGAACTCAAGGAATCTCTCAACTAAAATATAAAAATAACGTGTATTTTGTTCAACTTTTATTCATAAAGTAACAATAATTATCTATCATAACTAGTAGAAAGTCATCTAAACTAAATTATAATTATATAAAATTAAACGATTTTTTTGCAAATTAGGCTGGTATGAATTATTATGAAAATAAAAGTAGACACTAGAATTAAATTCTCTGCCATCAGTCTATACATAAACAATATCGCCAGCATTGTTGGATTATAAGTTACTTTATTACAATTATGTGTAGCCTCTACAATTTAAGATGTTATCAAATTGCTACAAATTGGATGCAATTTTCTAGGGTCCACATCCACTGACATTTCAAACTAACATCGATCATTTACAGTCAAATGACTGCCCGGACTGCCGGTTTCCACATCAACTTACAGTTTTTGACTGTCACAGTCTGAACTGACAGTGAAAGTAGACTCTTAGCATTCAATTTTGTATTTAAAGACTTTACCAATAATTAGTTTATTTGTTATCAATACATATTTGTAAGCAATCTAAAATGTTATCAGTTGTCTACAAATTGGGAATAATTCATTATAATACCTAATTCTTTATTTAAATCTAATTGACAACTTCCTCAATAACATGCGGCGTGTCTTGTTTGTTGTTGTCATGCTTTTTGTGTTTCTTTGAGCTTGAGTTGTTGTGATGGTGGTTATTGGACGAGGAGTCGTTTTGATGTTGAGTTTGGCTCTGGTTGTTGCTGATGTTGGCGGGGATGTTGTTTTGGGGCGGGATTTGCAGGGCGGCTTTTTTGTTGACAACTGTTGGTGACTTGTGCTGGCTGTTGGTGATTTGACGGGGCTGGGGTTTTGGATGGATACGGTTGGCCGATGAGTTCACTTGAGACAGAATCCTTTCCTGCAAAAAAATTAATATAGTTTATTATAATTGAAACTGATATAGTTGAAATGAAATGTTGATATTATTTCCTAGTCAAATACATTTCTCGGTGATTTACTGCTTAATAACCTTTCTCACAATAAAAATAGTCTGGTCAAGCAAAGAAGACATCGTGGCAAGATGGGAAAATGATTCCAGCTCGGTCAATATTGGTTAAAACATTGTCAATTTTAGAGCAGAATGTTTTCTACAATACGAGACGAAATTGATAACTTTTGAACCAATATCCATAATGTAGTGTATTTTCTCTAATAAAATAATAAATAAATATTAACATCAAAGTCCAAAATGTCTTTTTCCCAAATTTTGATAGGAATATTCAAAATAAAGGTTATGTTCAAAATATCTCAAACACTCATCACAATTAACAAATTTTTACACTCCTAAATTGAAAACTATAATTTAGAATTTAGAATCTTGATTTAAAAAACAAAATAACACCAAAAATATATAAAAAAATTAGAAAATATCAAATTACAATTTTCAAGCAAAAAAATTAGTTCAGTGATTCCGTTAAACTACATAATTTTATGGTGGTTAAATTGAATTCCAAATTTAACTACAACTGCGGCCGTATAACTTTCTCCCAACCTCGGTTCATTTCTGTAATTTTAATTATAGAAATGTTTCATTCTATGTTGTAGAATTCTTAGCATATCCCTTCAATTAATTGAACAAAATCATACTAGTAATTTGATTGCTTGTTAGAGTTTGAGATTATTGTGTTTACCAGAAGATGGACACCGAAAACTTGCAGTTGATTAACTACTTCTTGAGCTTTCACGTACTGTAATTTAGCTTGTGCCACGGTTGCAACCTTCATACTCTCCAGATGGACTGTCTGAAAATTGAAAAACAATACTAATTAATTATAAAATCTGTTGATGGTTCACAAAATAATAATCGAATGATATATTATGGCTGATTTCACGATCACTAATCAAGTTTAACCGCCTCAAAGGCGTCATCTTATTAAATTAACTTTGAACAGGAAGCATTGTCTCTATCAGATATAATTTTTTAACATCGATTTGATTTAATTGGGATTCGATCACTCTGGATTGGCTTCCGTTCTCTATAGAGAGGTGCTCTTTATAGAGCTATTACATTTTTTTGGTGAAAAATTTAAAGAAAACAATTTTTAAAGGACCAAATAATGAAATTGAATTGAAGCTTAACAGCTTCAATAATTAACTATTCCCCAAGCGGATTCTAAGCTCAGAAACAAGAAAATAATAGTGAAATTATAAAATTTTATTGAAATGCTTAAATTATAAAAATTGATTTATAGAAGCATGCTTTCGTGTGCACTCACACATCATCAGCTATAACTTTCATCGTGAACTTTCGTTTTTTAGAGAGGTGCTCTTTATAGAGAAATTACATTTTTATGTGAAAAATTGAAATAAAACAATTTTCAAAGGACCAGATAATGAAATTGAATTGAAGCTGTGAAGCACAACATCAATATTAATATTCACTCTACAAATCTAATCTAATCCGCCCATTGAATGAATAAGTAGATAAATAACTCAAATTGCAACTCACTTTGAGAACGTAATCCGTAAGTACATTGGCATGATGAGCAGCGACGTGTAGAGAGTGTCCGATGACCTGTGGCATTTTAACGACAGTGGCTCCAGTGAAGTTGACAAGATGCACCACGCGGCGCGCCACCTCGCGAGTGAGCATAGCGATCAGCTGTTCAAGGTTGGCGGGCGGCACTTGGTTCTCGGGCTCGTCCTCGCTTAGGTGCGCCCACATTGTTTTTGCCTTCTCCATGAACGCTTTCGGGTCTCGTGCCAGCTGCAATCAAGTATTTCAATAAAATGAAATAAAACACACTGATGCTGTCAATTGTCAATTTATTTTGGTACAGGATCATGTTTTCATGACCACACAGGTCACATTTTCAAGCTGAGCATCAGTGTGTTTTATTTTATTATGGAAAAATCTACAACATCGACAACGGTTCAGTCGAATTTTTCAAAAGTATCTTAGTATTTGAATTGTTGAAGAAGTTGTTGAGTAGCACCAACTCTGTGAGGCCCCGCCAATCAAAGAGAGTTTACAAGAGGAAACGAGCTATTAGCGTAATCTCCTGCCTATACTGTTTGTCTGAGTTAGTTCTGTGTGATTAGAGGATGAAAAATTACCCTAGTATTGATGTTATAGACCTAAATACTTTGTCTAGTAAGTGATAGACGGTGTATAGAATATTCTTTATTCTATACACCTTGAAATTGACCTACAGAGACTGTATACGCAGTGTAGTCATTAAATATTAATCTCTTGATTGGCTGGCTTGGTCGAATCCACCATACATTTGCCAACTCTTCTATAAAATTTGCATTGGAATCATAATAATATGATTCCATATCATACTATGATTCCATGTCATACTATGATTCCATATCATACTATGATTCCATATCATACTCTATAATTCCATATCATACTATGTTCCTTCCAAGTCCCAAGATATTCGGGCCTGCTTTCCTCAATGCGGCTTGAGCAAAGATGTGGCTCAAATAACAGCTGAGTGTATTTTAATTAGTATAGTTATTGTTATTTGAGTTGCTTAATCCGCATTGGGGAAAGTGGGCCTCACTTGTCAACCAAATGAATTGCCAGTTTTAACATTTGAAGCAAAATCCAAAAAGGAGAGACTATTTTAAATGCTAGAGAAGTCACTCCTCATGATATATCTATTAAAATAGAATGGAAAAACAAGTGAATTAGATCAAATTAGTTCAAGTTTGCCTGTAATCCACATTATAACTATTCAAGAACATTGCAAAAGAATGGTGGTTGGCGGGAAGAAATTGATTCCAACAAACTGTTAGTATTTTACACCAATGGCCACACTATCATTATATAACAGTCTATGGTTTGTCTGTTAGTAATCAAATTTGATCTCAACAAACTGTTATGTAATGCTTCACAAGGTAATTAATTAGATTACAGTCATTGTTATATAATTAACCTGGTCTCTATAGTGTTGGTGATATTAGGCCTGATACTTTTTCTGGTAAAATGATAGATAGATGTACTGACCAGATCGGCGAGATAGATGAGACACTGCAGGGTGTCGGCGCTCTGCTGTTTAAGGGCGCGCGCCTCTGCAATGGTGCGCCTCGTCAGTCTCCTCTGCAGCTTGCGCGAGAACCGGTTGACGTGGTGGATGGTCTGCGCCGCTTTGCTCTCCCCTTCTGCCACAACCATATTGTCTGCATTTACATCAATCGTGTTATTCAATCAAAAGTACAACACGAGATTTGGCATTTTGATCAACACAATATAATAAAGGCAACGTACTTATCGACCGTTATCTATTATTTAGGGTCTTCATTTCTGACTAACAGTTTGATTGTTCAACGGTCGCCGGTTTACAGCTATTTCAACTGTCGGCTTATTCTCCATCAACTTACAGTTATTGACTGTCACAGTCCAAACTGTTAATCAGAACTGACAGTGGATGTAGATCCTAAGCAGGTTTTCCATCCTTATTAAAAATATTCTACATGATAAGTATTTGTTTCCATTTAAGGTTCTATAAAAACGTGCTTAGAGATAGGGAGAGCCCTATCAATCTATAGTAGAATTTACAAGGATGACATAAAATAGTGTATGTTGTGCAGGCAATGTTTTTTTATTAAAAGAAAAATATTATGTCCTTTCTCCTAGAATGTCATATTTTTCAGTGAATTGAGATATGCATGCTGTTAATTAATGAAGCTATTAATTCTGGTTTTGATTCACTGATTTAATATTTGGTCTTTGATCGGGGCTTAGAATATGTATTCTTCGTGTGTGGTGCTGGCCATGTTATTCATTGAAATAAATAACTGTATATAATACCACTTTGTCCTGTAATAAAAGTCATAATTTTCAGTGAATTTATATAGACTATTAATTCTGGTTTTGATCTGTATGTATGTCTGGCTCAACAGCCCGTCCAAGCCAAGAAGACACCCCGGCACGACGGGGAAACGGCCCCAGCCCGGCCAATACCGGCCCAAAAGCCATAAATTCTCAATCAGAACTCACAGTCTCCGAACCAACACTGGCCGAGCCGAAGCCTATTTTATTACAATGACGCTCAACAGTTTGATCTTGTTCAAAATTTTGCTCATGCAAAAGTACTTGTCGACCTATTTGTCGTACCTATTCGAAACTAACGCTGTGTTGCTCACCAGTTTGATCCTGTGCATTATCGCCGACATCGGGCAAGTACTTGTCGACGTATTTGTCGGCGACGTCGAGTGCACTGTCCAGCCGGACGGCGGCCAGCTCCCTGTACTTGGTGGCGCTGCTCAGACTGATCTGCTTCACAGAGTCGGCTCGCTTCAGCACCGGCTGCACCACTGTGGCACTCACGTAGTCCTTGGTGCGTGTGTAGATCTGAAAACAAGACAAAATGTATGTCGTTTACTCTGTTTCAAACTTTCAGAAAATTGTTCCAATCATAAAAATGCTTCTCAAAATAGAAATATTTTTTCAAGCTGGGACTCGATAGACCCCAAGCGTACTTATTAGTTCCAAAAAAGTATAGTATTCGTTTGAGGGTTATAATATTATGCAATTATTTATAAATAAAATGATCCAATTCAATCAAATAATTCTCTATTTTGACATAATATAAATTATGCATAAAGTGTTATATTCAAATATTGTAAAATACTTAGTGATTGAATACAATAAAAAAGTTTACTTTCAACTATTTGAAACGAGCAGTGAGAAATGCGAATTTTACATTTTTTATAATTCAAATGCAAAGTTCTCATCCTTTACTGCTCGTTTGCTAATGTTCGCTGTTTTGTAAACATGTCGTTAGAGAATGAAACACAATAAAGAATATATATGACCCTTGATAGAATGACAGTTTTGTGCAACTGATTCTATAAAATGTTGAGAATTTTCAAATGGAACATATAACTGATTATAGATTGACTCTTGATTAAATGACATTTTTATGCAACTAAAATATTGAAAAATTGCTAAATTTAATCATCGTCATAGTATACATATTTCATTAATTATTACTGAACTAACCACTTTGGGAGGATAGTGAATGGCTGGCACACGCTCTTCAACAATGTCCAAGCTGCGACACAGCAGATCATCTACTGTGTGAATGGGCGACTCCAGCAGTGAAACAGCGGGTAGAGTAATTTCCAGAGCCAATAAAACTCCAGCCTCAGCCGATGTCAGTCCCCAAGAAAACAAGCTGTTGGATCTCTGTAATGTCAAAGTTAATTGTTTGAATAATATGGATAAATTATAAATCAATAATCAATCAAAGTACCTTTTGAAATCAGTTTTTTAATGAGGGAGAAAAATTAACTCATTTAAGAGGGTACTTTGAATTATTATTGATTTATTATACTTGTACAAAATTAGTAGCCCTAATAAATAACAAAGTGATCATTGTAGATAAATACTTTATAGATTAACGGCTTCTATATATATTATTCGTGAATCAGTATTACAATAAAAAAATAATCACATAGATATATTTGAAATAATATACTGTACCACACAAATAATTTTCACAGAATAAATTTTTTGCCCTCTAAATATTTAAATAGATGTTTATTTGAGGAGGATTCAGAACACCTACTGACAAAGTATATAGGAGTAGCCTCGAACATATTAGAGGGCAAAAAATTTATTCTGTGAAAATTATTTGTGTGGTACACAAATAATTTGTGTGGTTTTAGGGGGATGAATTCATCCCCCTACTATCCGCATTACTCACATACAAACTCACTGTATAAACTGATCAGGACTCATATGTGGTTGAACTAGAATTGATATTCAAACATTGTAGAGAAATATGCAATTAATTAGATGTATGAGACTATAGAGACTTTAAAATAAAACTGATTCTCATCATGTCAAAATTTATATCTTCCACCACTATTAATCTAGCTTGATTGGAAAAAACTTGAACTTGATAAGAAAAATGCTAATTTCAGCTATAATGGACTTTCTCAAATATTCTTTCTCGTGCGGTTTTCGCCATGTTCAAAGTAAAAATCAGAAAAAATTATAATCTTTGAAACTCATAAGCTACTTTTCTCTTGTCGCAGTGGATCATAATCTACTTCTGCAACCGACAACCAGGAGTTGCTGATTGAATTCCCAATAAAAACATGCATAGCCTACATGTCAAGTCCTATGTGAAAATATTTTGGGTTTATCAAGAGTTATAAAACGTTTTATAGAGTACAATAAATTTTCTCAGCGGAAATAGGTAGGCCTACTCTTGGACGAAGTTCAAAGATTACATTCAAACTCCGATAAAGATGTGGCAATCACTCCATAAAATTTTTTCCAAAGAAATATCCGACAAATTCATGCTTAGTTGGGGAAGAACTCATAATAATTGAACTAATGCCATATAATGAGGTCGCTGGGTTCATCGCAGGGTAACATGTGATTGGTTTGTGATTGTCAAGGTTAATTGGGGCTCAAATGGGAGAGAATTACTGTTCTAACAGCCGGCTGAATGGTTCGGTTGATGAACTGTGTCAAAATATGTTATCTTTTTAGAAGAAAATTGTCCGAATCTGAGAAAACTGTTGGAAAACAGCTACTGAATCATCCTTCTTCATTCATACATAATACTGAGTAACCATTTTTTCAGAAAATGCTTACTCGGTGAAAACTCATCACGTTCTCTCTATATTGAAAGTGGAGATTATGATAATCTATTACAGTCTCCTCAAATACTCATTAAAGGTGTTTACCCAAAAATAAATTAGCATTTTTATAATAAGCAGTTTTTAGTCTCTCAATCTGCCTAAATTTACCAATGGTTTTAAATCAAACATAAAAAACAAAGTTATAAAGTATCATTTTCAGAGATGATGATTGGAAAGTGAATGATTTTGGCAAATATATCAGTTCATTGATGACTAGTTTCTTTGTTGCAAATATTTCAAGCAGGTTGTGAATTGAAAATCAACATATCTGTTGAATCAGCCTATCTGTTTTAGAATGTTGTAAATTATGTTATTCAAAGACATTCATAAAGCAGGCAAACCTATTCAGCTCTCCAAAAAACGTTTTCCATCGATGAAAAGTGTACCTTTTTCATAAATGAAAACTTATTCAGATCTTCTTCCGAGTGCTATAGTCTCTTGAAAGGCGGAAACTTATCCAAATCAGACATTGTTTGAAATCGTAACAGTGATAGAGGCCTTTCACCGGAATCATGATCAAATTAGCATTCATAGGAAGGGTAAGCCGTATTATTCAATTGGTTTAGTGAGAGAATCAATTTCAGGATAATTCAACTACGGTACATGATAATTGGAATAGAAACTGTTCATTTATTGAATAAGTTATAGCATACTATTATAATTTGCGTGATGATAGTTTTCAAGTGATGAAATAAAAATTAGAAAATAAATTAATTAATTGTATTTGACGAGATATTTCTACATAATTTAGAGAGAAAGTCAAAGATCTTGTCAATTCCACTTTTATTTGGTAACTTTTTAAAGTTGTAAATAAATTTCATAATTATTTTCTAATGTAAGAAGTTATGAAATAATGGAGTTATTGATAACATAACATCTTATTTTCAATTATTAAAAAAAAAAATTCAATTTTTAATATGAATTTTTATAATTTAAAATTGAACCAATGAATGAAATTTTCAATTTAATTTCTTTCAATAATTCAGTTACTGATTCAAAATGTATCAATTTGGTACATTGTTGATTTATCAGGAATTTAGTGAACGTATCAGAATAGTTTATCATCACAATTAAAATAAGAAACTTCAAAAAACAAAATAATTTTAGAAAATCAAACTACATATACCGTAACTTATATTTATAAGCAGAAACTAAACACATAACCAATTATCTTCTTACTAATTACAACTTCTAACAAATTAAAAATTTATAAATAGAGGCTACTACCGTATTGTAGGCCTATTGATGATTTGTTGGGTGATTGATAACTTACTTCTCCAAAAATGTCTTCTTTTTGGAGCTCCTTAGAATTTCTGTGCTAGATAGATTATTCTATTTTCTCTCTCACTGGCTACTCTAAATTAGCGATTTTTGATAATAAACTTTCTTGAGTTGCTCTTGAGAAACTCTTAGCTCTTAGGAATAGTAAACTGTTTCTCATATTTTGTCAATATTACAATAGGTACTTATACTCTCCACTGTAAAGTGAAGCCAATAACTTTTCTCAAGTTGCTCTTAAATTTGTAAACTGTTTCTCATATTTTGTCAATATTTCAATACATATACTCAACTCCACTCCCAAAAGCCAAACCCTCAACAATAAATCGTCCATCACATACTTGATTGCTTTACAGTTGGAAAAAACAATCCCAATTGGAATTGATCATTATCATAATAATTTATTCAATAATTCACTAAGGATATAATCATTCAACAAATTACCATCTGCATAAGAAAAACTCCTCGTCATAGTCGGTGTATAAGAAAATTAATAATTCTAAAATTGTAATTCAGTAATTACTGATAGTATAACTCAAGTTTTACCCTGGAAAATTATAATAGTAATTTCACTAATTTCTGTCTTGAAAAAGAAGCAGCATGAACTCCAACTCACCTTCAATCTATCGTAGATAGCGGTTGCATAGTTGTACCCGGTCTCCACCACTGGAATTTTGGACAAGCGATCCACGGACCTCAATTGAGGGAAATCCTGTTGAAAGCTGGGCTTCATTGTCACTCGGCAGTCAATCCTAGCCGCAGAAAAAATCAACACAAACTAAAATTATTCTCAAAACTTTTCAGATACCTACTTGTTAAGAATAAACTACAAAGAAAGATTATCAGAGAAAACTAACTGAAATGAACACTACTGTTACGATGTTCAAAGACAACTGTCCTGAAATTCACTGTCGACTGGCGAGTTTGATAATTCCCGCGCCACTTTTAAAACATTTGTGACAACGATCAGGGAGAGGGGATGTGGAAAAGATCATTTCAAAATTTCCCAACTTCAAACTGATATGCTGCCAGAATAGTCGGTGCCAGTTCCTCTGTAGGAGTTGAGATAAGTCAAACATCAAAGTAATCGAACTTGAGATAAACTCTTTCCATGGGGTCAAACCCCCACACGTTCAAAAGTCCACTAATCAGGCTTAATATAAGTGTAAGACAAAAATATTAAATTGCTAATCTAACAGAAAATAGTCTGCTAGTCATATATTATTCCGGTTCAATTATTTTCGTGATAATTCCTCCCAATTATTGTATTGAATTCTGTCAATTTGACAACACCTGAATTCATTGATTAATAAAACTATTTCTGTCTGCTACTTTATATTCAAGAATACTTGGAGAATTCAGTAAAATGTAAATTTATTACAGTTTTGTTAATTTGAAAGATTTTCCAAGTTCAAAAACTATCTTCTTTTATCAAAAATAATAACTATAATAAATTAGACCTATATGAGAATGTATTGATAATAATTCTTTGTTGATTGTTGACTGTTTTTTTGACATAAATCTTGATTTGTGTGAGTGAGCAATTGTAGGGGTTATGATAAGAGATGAATGGACCATGAAGCTTCTTCTTTGGGCTAGATTTATTGTTGACTGTTCTCTATTTTGTTGACACTTCATCCATTTATATCAATATTTATAGTGGAGTGTAGTATTAATTATTTTTATTCTGTAATTGTAAGAAAAAAACACATTCTATTAAGAAATTGGGGGTGGCGTATCTGAGTGGGTTGAGTGCTGGCGTTGCAACCCAAAGATCCCGGGCTCAAACCCAGGTCAGACCAGAAATTTTTCTCAAGCCACTTTCCCGTGTTTAGGATGGACACGTTAAGCCGTCGGTCCCGGCTGCCTAAAAACAGTCGTTAAGTCTTGTCAGAGGCCCTGAAATTGATCAGAAGCGACCTGAAAACTCTTGACACCAGACCTGAGCCAGCCAGGTTACACGATTATTATTATTATTAAGAAATTGAATAAATAGGTACCGTACAAACTAGATGAATGAGAATATAATATTCAACTAAGTTAGAACAGTACCACAATTAAATGGAGATTTCACCTCTTTATTGTATACCCTTCAATCTACATATACGAATTGAACACTCCAAAAATAAAATATATAATGGAGAAGTAGTAAAACACTCATTTTATTCAGCTTGAATCACATCAAAAAGTCGTAAATATTATTGGAGAATGCAAAATACAAAAAAGGAAAATCAATTGCTATGTCAGACATTGGCATAAAATCATAAAAAAAACATTGTAAAAAATGCAAACAAATTATTCTTATAATTTCTCGTTATGTTGTGGAACTCACTATTTGATCTTGTCAAATCCACTATAATTTAATAAAACCACTATTATAGTAGCCTACAATAGAATCACACGAATAGGTGTTAATGGACACTATGATTGAAATTGGAGGATAATTTGATAAGAGTTTCCAATGAAAATCTTGTTAACAAATCCACCAATAAAAATTGTGGATCTGAAATAGTGTTTTTCCAAACAAATAAGATAGAGAATGACGAAATCACAAAGAATTTGTCAATTCTAGAATTACTAGAATAATTGAAAAACCCACTGTGTATTTTAGTTCAACGAATATCTCGAATAGAAAATACAATCTCTTTCTCAGATGTATTGTCTTGAGAACAAGATAATAAGTTGAAAACTTGCAGAAAAAGTTGATGATTATCTCATCGTTTTAAACAACTGCGCACCTGGATAATGTTTACAAACATCTTATACAGACCTGATTTTCAGTTGATGAGAGTCGAATATATAATGTGTTGCTCAGCACAGCACTACTACGGTACTAATGCCGGTGTTGAACAGATTACCGCGTTCTCTTTTCTCTTATTCGGTCTTTTTCTTTATTTTCTTCTTCTTCTATCTTTTGTATAATGTATCGTCGCAGAAGCCCGGTTGGTGCACGAGCGTTATGAATGGGTGTCTTTGTCGCCCCCTCCTCCCATATCATCACACGCCCACGCGAGCCCCTCTGGTTCACAGAGATGCACTTTGCTTGCTCCAAATTATTAAAATAATATTAAAATACCGTAACTGTTCACAATCTCAATAATTAGAGCTAGATTTATTAGCTAGAGTCCAACCAAGCAAAGAAGACATTCTGGCAAGATGGGAAAATGACTCCAGCTCGGTTAATATTGGTTCAATTATAAATTTGGTCTCAAATTGTAGAGAATATTCTGCTCTACGATTTGATTCAAAATTTATAACTTTTTAATCAATATTGACCAAGCTGGAGTCATTTTCCCATGTTGTCAGAATGTCTTCTTTGCTTGGACAGACTATATAATTATTGAGTCCTCACGGTCGGTCGCCAACTTGGAATGTATAAGGTTATCTATAACTTATAGTAAGACATAAAACTTTGTAACACCCAACGGTAGAAAAGATAGCGGTGGTTCTAATGAGAAATGATATCATCTAGAAGGCTGATTGTTGCTGAAATCATGAACATTCCATTGGAAAATGGAGAAAAATTTGTATGATAGTGCAATATAATGTTTATTCTATTGAATTTTGCAATGTTTCATGAACACAATGATTATATTTTGTTTGGTGTATGCGACCAGAAATAATGGAGCTCTAGAGAGATAGACTAGAAGATGATAGCCTAAGGCACATTATGCACATTATATTGTTATTGAAGTGTTGAAAATAAATTCTAATAATATTATACCAAAGACATCTACTCTTATTAGTAATTATGTATAAAAGTAGGAATTGTTTCTGTATAAATTGCCTTTGATTATAGCCTACTAACGATGAGAATATTTCTACAACAATTCATTATTTTCAAATTTTTATTTCTTTGAAGTTAAAGATCTATAATACCCAATCCACATCACTGCAGCGACTGGAAAATTGATTCAACTGCTAATAATGAAATTAACAAGAATTTCAAAGATGATATGCTACTGTAGGGGAGAGTGGTGTACCTTTGACCATAATGTACCTTTAACCATTGAGCTTACCGAGGCATCTATTGGCCCTTTCATGAATCTAATAGTCATAGTTCATAGAGTTCCTACTAGGGAATCCTACCATCCTAGCTTCGAGACTGCTGTTTAATTCGTTTGAGAAAAAAATTCTGAAACTAAAATCACCAGTGTAAAGTAAGTAATTTTTCCACTCGTATTAATTTTATTTTTTTGTATTTTTACAGAGTCAGTTTTATAGCATTTTTGTGAATCAACGCTAGGTACTTCTTACTATTTAAACTATCTTACGCTGCATCACTTGAATCCACAAACATAAACTCAATGCAGGAATTGGAAAGGAATAAGGAAAGGAGCACTGTGTTGTACCTTTGACCAGATAGCTGTGTTGTTCCTTTGACCAGGTTAAACAAGTCTAAGTTGGAAGATGATGCATCTATCTATGAAATAGATGTTGAAGATATTGTCGCCAAGCTTCCTCATCCAGATGCTATGGGAGGCTCTGCTCGTCAACGTAAAATATTACCTATATTTTGGTGTAAATTGAAAAAAAAATCATCTTTGAAAAATATGGCCTATTTTTTAGTAAAAATTAATTTTAACTAATACACTATTGTGTGCATTTTACTTTATTTGTTTCAATCTACCATACCAGTAGGCTTAACTAGCCTAAACCTTCATCCCAATCCAATTTAACTACTGGTCAAAGGTACAATATGCACTGGTCAGAAGTACAACACCAATACCCAAGGTGTATAGAAGAGTAGAGGTGGGGCAGAGTGAAGCAGCTGACTGTGAAAGTTATAATTTTGACGTCACGGAGTTCCTGTCAAAAATTCAGCATTGATTTCCCTATCCTAGACAAAAAATTGCGCACTTTTTCTCAATTTACAAATTATAGAATTGTTCAATAGGTAAATTTCTTACATGAGCTTGTAGAGAATTTCAAGACCTACATTTTGAGTGATTTAAATCTATATTTTACTCAAATTTAACATGAGAAAAAGTCTGTTAAAGTTTCGCGGGAATGCTCTGCAGCTGGGCTAATACAATTATGAATAGCAATGCTATTGATTGTAATGCTATTATGAATGTTTCCTTTCAAAAGTTTATCAATCAAGTCTTGTCATTCAATTGGAGCGCAATGTTATAATAATAAAAAAGCTTCTCCCAATATAATAAAATGTATCAATTATGCCTCAATAACACGTATACTCCCAGTGTTTCAAACTCTAAATTGTTCAACACAGCTTGTATAACAACACAAACTTATAATTGAATTTCCATAGCAATTTAGACAACTAAGAATCATATTTCATACACTGTGAATGTCGGTTGCTACATTGTTATTGTTGGATATTTTAATTTTAGTTAGTATATTTTCTTTTGAAGATAAATAATTTTTTCGGCTAGCTGCACAAAAAATTTCGATCGCTTGTTCGATCATATCTCATTCACGCTCGTGTGTGCGCCTCTTAAAATTTTGCGCCCCCTAAAATTTTGCGCCTAGGCCTGGGCCTTGTGGGCCTAGTGGGAAATGCGGTACGGAGTAGGCCAACAAGAAAATTTACAGTAAACTTTTGTTGTTTGTAAACAGGTGAATTGTTTGTTGAGATTTTGATTTTACCCATCTTTTGTTGTCTTCATGATATTCTCTCAGATTCAACCTGAATCAATAGGTGAATTTTTTCAAGTTACTCAGATATAAGTGATATAAGTAGGCTATTATAATTAAAATACTCAACTGATGATTAATTATTTCCTGATTGGAACTAAAATGGAAAGTTTATAGATATTGCTTTTGATAGAACTGCATACTTTGTTCCCAGGTCACATTGGGTCACAGACATTAAACATTCAGTTCATTTTTCTCATTCTCCCCTCTATTTTCAATGTAAAACATGGCAATGGATGCAACGCTTTTCATAATTTTTCTATAGAAAATTGAAATACAGTAGGCTACGTTTGAAAATGAAAAATCCAATACTTTCATGAATAAGAGAAACATTCACTCTAGCATATATATTTATCATTGATAATTCACTACTACTTATGTTGTTACTGGTGCGATAATCGTTGATCGTTCTTGCTATTCAAAAACTAGAGTTGTGATTGGCCACAGCTGATTGACTACAACGTACAACGATCATCGTTCACAATCAATGATCATCGCACTAGTAACAACATAGAGCTTTTAT
The DNA here is from genome assembly GCA_017141385.1 of Sogatella furcifera. Taxonomy (NCBI): domain Eukaryota; kingdom Metazoa; phylum Arthropoda; class Insecta; order Hemiptera; family Delphacidae; genus Sogatella; species Sogatella furcifera. The sequence goes on along the minus strand of CM029546.1, from coordinate 7,602,118 downwards.
AGAAAAAATTATTCCAATGTTTAAAGCCCAATGATAGATAAAATGAGATGAAGTAAAGAGAAAATGAATACCTAATAAATTATGCCCAACAATGGGCCCTTATATTATTAAATATAAAAAGGACCCTTTTTATAGAACCCTGAGTCTTCCCAGAATTGAGTACCGTATCCCACTATGAAAATAATTATACCTTACTCTACATGGGCTTTTTATTATAATTTGGATGTATAGCCTACATAGGTTTTCCATCGTTCTGAAAAAATTATTTCAATGTTTGAAGCCCAATGATAGATAAAATGGGATGAAGTGAAGATAAAATGAATATCTAATAAATAATTATGCCCAAAAATCTCATTTTCTATCAATGGGACCTTGCGTAAAATTTTCAGGTAAATTTTATAAAAAATTGATGATCAATCAATTTCATAAACAATCAGTTGACAATGAATTTATAAGATTCATCTAAAAAACTATTAGCGGTAACCATATATAAACGTCTCTAACAACTAGATTATATTCAAATTGAAATGCAAAGTACTAGTCAAAGATGTCATGATTGGAATGCCAAATACTAAGCAAAGATGTCGGTAATCGAAAAAATACAATTTTTGATTTCTGACTATAGTGCTGATTATCATCATCATCATCTTTATGAGTTATAATTATTATCAATGTAAATTAACAATAAAAATTGTATTCATCTATATCACATGCAAATGCGTGATCAGTTTCACATAGGATCTTAAATTGCTGAGATTTCTGCTCCGATAATCCTCGCTAATGCTCAGAAATAATGTATGAACAATGGCATTATAAATAAAACCATCACGCGCTAGACATAATCTTGGGATTTAATTTCCAACTGATATTATACCCTATTGTTAGTCATGAGAAGTAAATTATTGAGTATGCCTATTTGCAACTGTGCCAAAATATTTATCAATACGAGCAATTATTTTTCAATTACTTATCAGTTATTGAATTGGGTGGTCTACAAAGATTTCGTAACATTCAAATGCTGGTTGTGATAAGTCGCATATAGTGGAAAAAATTCACCACATTGCGAAATAATTTTGTTGAAAAGCAGTAACGATAAAATCCAATGTTCGCCTTCATAATAATAATAATAATGTGAATCATTGCAGATATATATAGGCAGATATATACAGTTAGTCGAGTCATTCTAGGTTGGAGGTGGAACTAATTGCAACAAAGATGTTTTATGGTGGAAATGGTAGCTGACACCCTCCTATTTAACGTGTAAAAAATCCCACTCTCAACTCGTGTCGGAAAGTTGTTTTTTTGGCCGCCATATTGAAAATTTTGCTCATTTTTTCGTTTTCTTGGAATAACGTCAAAACGAAGCGTCGGACAAAAAACTTACTTAACCTTTTTTTAGTAAATAAAATTTGCAAGAGAATGGTGGTAGAATCATCTCTTTATCTTTACTAGAAACCGAGTTAGGATTTTTCAAAAAATAGGTTAATTTTCAAGAAAAACTGTAATTGACTATTTTCAGTTTTTGTTCGCTCAGATCTTTTGACATATTCCTTTGAGTTGTTCAATTCAAAATCCCTCTGGGGATAATTTTGTCCTCTACAATTTGAGACCGAGTTGACCTTTCTTCCTTGTATAGTTTTTGAACTGGAGCAATTAAAAGATATCCTTGTATTTAAAAAAACACTATTTTGGGGGCAAATGGTCTCCAAAAAAATTTATACCGTGCTTGTATTGATATTTTCTCTGATAATAATGTTTTTCAGATCAATTTCTAGCAGATAAGCTACTCACCGACCTGAATTTAGGTTATGTTCAATATTAAGGACCCTTCAAGGATCTCAATCTAAGGATACCTCTAACTATTGTAAAAGTCATCGAATCTCAACAAACCATATCTCATTCTTTTCAGCTCATCAAGGCGGTCTGAATTCATATACCATATGTCAAATTTGGTCAGAATTATGGAAAATAACTTTTCCACAAAATTATCCCCAGAGGGATTTTGAATTGAACAACTCAAAGGAATATGTCAAAAGATCTGAGCGAACAAAAACTGAAAATAGTCAATTACAGTTTTTCTTGAAAATTAACCTATTTTTTGAAAAATCCTAACTCGGTTTCTAGTAAAGATAAAGAGATGATTCTACCACCATTCTCTTGCAAATTTTATTTACTAAAAAAAGGTTAAGTAAGTTTTTTTGTCCGACGCTTCGTTTTGACGTTATTCCAAGAAAACGAAAAAATGAGCAAAATTTTCCAATATGGCGGCCAAAAAAACAACTTTCCGACACGAGTTGAGAGTGGGATTTTTACACGTTAAATAGGAGGGTGTCAGCTACCATTTCCACCATAAAACAACTTTGTTGCAATTACTTCCAGGTTGACCCCTGTTTTGAGCTAGAATGACTCGACTAAGTATTTCATATTTTTCAAATTATCGAATGACGAATGGCTGTTATGTTAATTTAAAGTTTCCACGGTAGAGATCGTGCCAAAAATTGATCGGTGAATGACTTTTATTGCTCAGCTCTGTCAGGACAGTCTAAAAGCTGTCTGCAAGAGCGAAACGGTTTGCTCTCGACTCGATAGGCTCTCGTAGACCACTCAATGAACAATGTCATTTGTTTTTGAGACCAGCTTCATCAAGCACTTGCCAGCTGGTATTATAAACTTTCTCAAGACTGTCCTGAAGGAGCTGAATTAAGGGGGCTATGCCAGTAGGCCTATGCATGTAATGTGATCAACATTTACCATTGAATTGAATTGTTAACTTCGGTTCACACGATATACAGCATAGGCCTACATGCATATTATTAAAGTTCAATAACATAGTTTATTTACGCACCTTATTACACAAAATTTGAATAGGAATCCTCATGAATAACATGAAATTGTTTTAAATGTTTATTTTTTAAATAATTGTATTATTATTATATTAGTAGGGATTATTTTATGATAGAGAAGGAAATTATTTAAAGCCCTTGAAAAATAGAGTAGCCTAATTATGAATATATTATAATCCCATAAAGCTGCTTACAGTAAAACCACTGATAGTGTATTCATCGTGACTAACGTCAAGAAATCAGCATTGTTTATTGAATAGGAAGGAATAAGAAATAAGTATGTTGAGTACAAAAACCTATAAGCACAGTGCAAGTAGGACAAAGTCATTAGCAACTTCTTTCTGATGAACAAGGAAAGCAAAGCTTCTACTTGGGCAATGCGGACTTCTTGTTGTCAATCGCATCATAGCTTTTTTTAGGAGAATATAAAAGGTAAGGTACAATAATACAAAATAAAATCTTCATGAGATTTTTTATTTCACAGTTTTTGGATTGACTATTTATATAAAATTTTAAACAATGAATTTTTAAATTTTTACCCCAAGTTGATTGATAGGAATGTGGAAAATGTTTTATTCCAGTGTTCAAAATGTTTTTCTGAAATGCTGAAATCAGAATTTGGATAGATTTGTGAAACATTTTCAAGAAGTGGAACCCAGAATACAATTCCCTCAAGTAATCCAACGCAACTGGAATCTGAATGCACTAAAGAATCCCAGAGTTTGGTTACGTCAAGAATTACCCCCCTCATATTATAAGGTTTACGGTAACTCTATCATAGTTTGAACGAGTTGTATTCTAAATTCCACTAGTGAAAAATGTCACAATCCCTTGAAAATCATAGTAATGATTATTCAATTTCTAGCTAACAAAAATGCATTGCCATGAAATAAGATAACATAATTGATATCTCATAATTTTGTTGGATTATTATTATAAAATATATTCTGTAAAGAAAGTCTAGTTCTTAATATAAAATTTTAATTATTGTTGAAATTTTATTTATTTTAAATAATCAAAAAAATTAATTCACTCATTCTCATTGAATACCGTAGATCTTGGTATTGGTAACGTGGTGTGGTTGAACGTTTCTTCCATAAATATGTATTATAATACATTCAAAAATATTCATTAATATCACAAATAATGTAGAATAATGCTATCAAATTGTTCTGCTAAAAATCTTGATCTACAAAAAAATGTTCGATTATCTCAAAATTTAATAATTCGACACATTTCACCTTTTTACTGAAAATACATCCTTCAATAACACCACACACCAGTTATGACTTCTATTTCCAATTAATTTAATTGCTTAGTTCGCAGTTGTTAGGTAACAGTTATTATTTCTTCAGGTATAATATAATTATTTATTAATAATGCTGAGGAGAGCATGAATTTAGAATTCATTTCTTAATATTTTTCTTTGTATGTGGTCTCCAATTAAGCTGGGCTCACCACTACCATCATAACGCACGATTGGTTTTCCTTCTCTGTTGATCAAGAATTTTTCGAAATTCCATCGGATGTCCCAGTTCTTTATCGGTTGATAAAACAGGTCCTTTGTATCAGCATATCCATCTCTTGTTGGTGGACAATATTTCTGTGGAAAATTAAAAGTTTCAATAGATTGGTTGGATAAAGTAGGTATTAGAACCAAATATTGAAGAAGAAACAACAATATCTAAGAGAGGAATAATTTGATATTCCTTCTCACTGATAGTTGATTTATTCCACCCTGATTCGATGAAATATCATATCCTCAAGCAGGAAAATATGAAAAATTAATTTTTGAACTTCAAAAGAGTTCTTGACGAGCATAATACAAATGTTGAACCACACACTTGGAAATATCCTATACAACAGCTCAATTATTATCAAAAACAGCATCATAGTTATAATGTTTAAGGATCACAATAATCCTTTCATTTCTAAAGAATCACAAGAGAAAATAATCACTTAAACTTATACTCAATAGCTTTCACCCTGAATGATGGTTTAAGATACTACCGGTATCTGAGCAAATTGAACCATTTTCATTTCATACATTGATATAATATTCATTTATTTATGTATTTATTCATTTATTCATGCATTTATTCATTTATATAGAACCTAAACATGAATTTTGTTCAAAAATCAATTTTATTCATTCATAAATCTATCAATCTCCAGAAAATACAAGGGATTGGTTCTTTATTCTTTATTCATACATCGATACAACTAATTGAATTGGGAGGGAAAAATAGGTATAGCCTATTGCTATTCCTCTCCCAAAATTTTTATAATGAAGTCAATATTCTCCAAAATGAGGTTATGATAGAATAGCACTGAGTAAACACACAATTTTCAATCCAGGAATAACACTGAAATTTTGAATTTGGAATGTTGATGACCGGAATTGAATAAATTATGCACCAAAGAAAACAATATTGAAAATTAGAAAAATATTGCACAAATTTGAGAAATTTCAAGCCAAAAAATCACTGAACTGATAAAATTAAAAGAATGAGAAATCATTTTTAAGAAACCGTATTCAAGAAATCCTTTTGAGAAACATATTCAAGCTAGAAAAGGAAGGAAAAATGATATTATTCAGTATTATTAAATGCGTTTGAAGGGATTTATTTTGACTCACGATTATATTTTCCAGGCCTAGACTAGCTACGATACTATCTTATGGTAATTGAAATTCTACCTTGAGGAAAGTGAAGAGCGGATGTTCATTGTGACCATTTGTGTCAATTTTCGAAAAAAGTTGGAAGTTGGGAACAAATCCGTTTCCGGGACGCACCATCGTGACTCCGTTCCAAATTTCAGTAGCGTTGGCACCAGGCTCTTGCTGTAAAATAAAACACCATACTTGAGATTGATAAGAATTTCAGAAATCTTGTGATGATTATTAAAAATTTCAAAACAATGTATCAAATATATTGTTTTAAACAAACCCATCAATTTCAACAGGAATAATGAATAATAATTACTTGTTATTATTGGACTTGAGAGCAAGATTAAAAATACTCACTAGGATTGATCACCGACATGCATTCCATTGTCTTACAGTAAGAAAACTGTTTATTAACTTACTGGAGTGTTGAGAGAGTGTTGACAATGTGCTCGAGCAGCTCGAGAGGCCTTCTCTTCAGTAGTAAGTTAATTTAAAGTTTTCTCACTGTAAAACTATGGACAGCATATCGGTGATAAATTCAAGAGAATGTAAAATACACACAGCAGCTCGTCATGGATCAAGAAACCACTTTCTTTTATAAAAAATAAATCATTGATAAATCATTGAGGCTAATTCTGTCTGTATTTTTCCACCGAATTGAAAACTGTATTATTCAATTACAATAGGCTACTGTACTACTCTCAGAAATGATTTCTTTAGTATCTCATACAAAATGAAAATACATTATAATTGAAAGGAGAAATTTTGATGGAGAAATTAATGAAAATGAACAACCACTATTAGTTATTTCTGATTGGAATATCAAAGACCCTGACATTATTTTGAATATTAAATCAAACTATATTGCAGATTCCTCGAGTCAAAATTAATATCATACAACAGTGATGAGAAAAGTAGGAATGGAAAGTACCAAAATTATTCAACGGTGATTTCACAATTTCCTAGAATTGCAATTGAGATTATGGTGATCAATATTAATTGCCATCTTGTCCTCTTGATTAGGATTCACTTGTAGATTACCAGTTAATTCAAACATCACAGCAGCTCACAATGAAGTAGTTTCCATGACAATATACTGTAATTTGATTGCTTCAATTACCAAGCAGCAAGAGCGAGTCATCAAGTTGCAATAATTGATGTTCTCATATTATTAGTCACTGCCTAGCTTATTTAACTAGAAAAATACCACTGCTGAGTATTCTGATTGGAATATGGAATAACCCTGACATCACTGAGAAATTTCAATAAGATTCACAATGATCAATTGAATTAATTTAATAAAAATCAGTACTGGTACCAATTAAACCTGTTCATATCCGCTTATAAGATGAAATCTCTCAAGTTTATTTAATGGGTGTCAACTCTTCAGTAAAAATATATCACTTTCAGAAATAATGAAATCGCATCAGATATTGTTCATTTGGGAGACTATTATTTTTTATTGAACAATCTGACGAGTAGGCCTATTTATTTGAGAGAGTGACTCACGAGAGAATTGAGATTAACTTGATAGGAATCAAATTTATGAAAAAAAACAATATTCAAGAAACATTCAATTGAGTAGGAATATTGTTGAAAAAGCAGAGAACATGATCATTTTACTGTTACAGAGGATGCTATGCTCATAATTAGATGAGCTGACATGACTGTCAAGTTGAAATCTGCCTCTCACCGCAGTGAAGATGCTTCATAGAAAGGAATGAACTGTAAATAGGAGGACTAAAGCGTATTTTCTCATTCAATTGAGTAAAAATATTGTTGAGGATTCCAAAAACATGATCATTTTATTATTACAGAGGATGCTATGCTCATAATTGGATGAGCTGGCTCGACTGTCAAGTTGACATGTGCCTCTCACAGCAGTGATGATGCATCATAGCTAGGAATAAACTGGAAATAGGAGGCCCAATGCGTGTTTTCCCATCCAATTGAGTAGGAAAATTGTTAAAAATTCCAAAAACATGATTATTTTATTGTTGCAGTGGACGCCATGCTCATAATTGGTTGAGCTGACACAACGGTCAAGTTGACATGTGCCTCTCACAGTAGTGAAGATGCTTCATAGAAAGGAATAAACTGGAAATAGGATGGACAATGGGTGTTTCTCATTCGACTGAGTAGGAATATTGTTGAAAATGCAGAGAACATGATCATTTTATTAATACAGAGGATGCTATGCTCATAATTGGTTGAGCTGACACAACTTTCAAGTTTACATGTGCCTCACAGCAGTTATATGATGCTATATTGCAAGTAATAAACTGGAAATAGGATGACTGATGCGTGTTTTTTTCTCATTCAATTGGGTTGAAAATGCCAAACAATTTATCATTAAATGGTTACAGCGGATTCTATGCTCATATTAGATAAGCTGACACGACTCACAGCTTCTCATAGCAGGGATATGATGCTACACATCACGGAATAAACTGGAGATAGGAGAAATGCTGCGTGTTTTGTTAATTAATTAGGTAGAAATATTGTTGACGATTTTGAAAAATTACTCACATATCCAAACTGATTGCAGGGGAATCCAAGGACTGCAATGTCATTACCGTAGGTGGTTTGTAGTGCATTCAAACCTAGGTAATGTTTGGTGAATGTTCAGTAGGTTGCGACGTTCGCTATAACAACAATCTGTCAAACATAAACAAAATCAGTTAGGTATTACCTTTTGATTATATTCTTATATTTTCAAACTTCTAGAATAATATTGAAATCTTATTATATTTTGCTCCTATCAACTTGAAAAAAATCAGCAACACTTGAATCTAGTAATCTTATATCAAGTCAGAATTGTGAATAACAATTGTATATTGATGTAGTATCCAAAATACTTTCACAGTAAAACATCAATAGTCTGGGTTAATTGGAGCCAGACTCCATCCAGATTATCAAACTTCAAAATTACAGAGAAAAGGCCAGCACTACTTGAGTAAGATACATAATTATGTTTAGGTTAGTATTGGATAGCCTACTTTTTATTATAGCTACCGTGAAAAACGTGTGCATTTCAATTTGAGTAGGCTATTTTCGAATACAGTTGCAGTAAAAGGTTTTTAACAGATACAAAAGAAATCATTTGTCTTGATCAAGACCTCCGTATTTTATATTACCGTATTGACATTGTATCATTTTTTAATTCTTTCAGTATTAAACTGTGTTTTCCCTGTTCAATTCCCTCTCATAAAGATACAAAAATGCATAATGTTTGATACATGATACGATGAATACGGTTCCACAATCCACCTTTCAATTATTTCATTTGACACTGTACAGTGTACATATGATATATTGTTTTCTATATAGCCTATTCTTGAAAGGAAGTTGCCCATACAGCTCTATAAAAAATGCTGGTTTGAACTAAGAAATTTTATTTTAAAACATTTTTCCTTTTTCTGCGTTCTTTTTGTATAGTTTTAAATGTGATATTGAGGTGATCATATTAAATAGAAATTCTAGTATCATATTACTAGTTGTATTATTGTCATTACTACAGATTTATTGAATATCGAGACAAAGGTTTCGGCTGTCACATCATTATCAATCTTTGGTGAACTAAAACTGAAATAAAAACAGCAGAGATTCTGAAATTTATAATGGTGTTACAATATAACCACGAAACCAGTAACTCAATATCTTGAGATCTCTGGTATAGTCTGTCCAAGTAAAGAAGACCCTCTGGCAAGGTAGGAAAATGACTCCAGCTTGGTCAATATTTGTTCAAGAATTTTAAATATGGTCTTAATAGTGGATCAAATATGGTTTCCGATAATTTGAGATCAAATTGATAATATTTTTGAACCAATATTTAATTAGCTTGAGTCATTCTCCCATCTTGCCAGAGGGTCTTTCTTTGCTTGGACAGACTATAAATAACAGTATCTTGTCTTTTTAATTCACTTTTTCTGCTAAGGTGCTCTCAAAAATTCGAAAAATGAATATTGCTTGGTAAATTACCTTTCCCTTGTAATCGGACAGACTGATGTTGCGTGTCTTCCACAGATCTTCGGCTACAAAATCGTAGATGCTCTCATTGGTGCGGATGGGCACACAATCACGGCTGGGGATGCGCTGCACCTTGGTCGCCTCCGCCCCTCCCCCTTCACCCGCCAGCCACAACACTGCCAAGCTGAGGACAGCGTTCAAGGCGGCCATGTTTCACCTACAAAAATTGAAAGAGAATTAGAATTTCAACTTGTATTCTCTATTTGCATTCACACTTGCATTTCACCTTATACTACAAAAATAACATTAGAGAATGAAAAATTTCAATTTAAACTTGTATACTCTACTTCACGTACCTACCAACTTGCATTTCACCTACGGTGCCTACAAAAATAACATACTAGAAAATAAAAATTAGAATTTCAAATTAAACTATAATATTTTTCACTTGCTACTAAGTTACGGTATTTACATGCTTGACTACTTCAAACTACAACAGAAAATGAAAAAATTGAATGATTTTTACTATTCCAAAAAACACATTACAGAATATGTTCAACATAACTTATAGTTACAAGAATTATTATTATTATAGATATTATTATTATTACTCGAAGTGTATTTAGGAGGACGTGGTTAGAACGCTTCAGAAAATGGAACTTGAAGTTCAATGAAAATGAAATTGAAGTTTAAACATATATCCTTTACCAACACACTTTACAATCTCACATTAGTATAGTCTGTCCAAACAAAGAATACATCATGAAAAGATTGGAAAATGACTCCAGCGCGGTCAATATTGGTTCAAAAATTATCAATTTTGATTGAATCTTGAATTGTAGAGCAGAATGTTATCTACAATTTGAGACTTAATTTATCATTTTTGAACCAATATTGACCGAGCTGGAGTCATTTCATCATCTTGTCAGAATGTTTTCTTTGCTCGAACAGACTGTAGCTTGGAGAGTAGAAAGTTGGTTGCCTATGTAAGTTATATCTAGCCTTGATGAAAAGGACAAATCAATTTAATCACCACATGACATCTCCATTGTCTGTCATCGAGAATAGAAATAGTAGACATGACAGCAATGATGAATGTTAAAAATACAGTAGGCTAATCAGAATCATGTTACCCGAATAAAATACCAAATATCTCTTTTGAATAAATACCAATTGTAGGGAAAAAATCTAGGTTATAAATATTTAGTTGCAAATGTAGAAAAATGATCTCAATTGGATTGAAAATTTCTTCCTATTTTAATAACAAAAGCGGAAATAAGAAATATTTTCATTTCGTTATAAGAGTTCCTCATGCATTACTTTCAACAATGGAAAAGTAATAATAGTCTTTCATGCATTGCTGTGATTGTGATTAATAAAATATTTTGTTCAATTTTGGAAGCTCATTATCATGAAGTAGTAGGCATACACTAATTTAGAATAAAGTAGTTTATCGATAATCAAGCAATGTGAAAAATTAGCTTGGATTGAGAAGAAAGGAGAATTTTGTGAGGTGCTACATTATTATAATACTTTATGGGTGGATTCGAGTTACCGGTACCGATATTTGTGAGAGCCATATAGTTTGTGTCTGATCCTATTAATATTATAGGCTATTGTTCAAAAAATTTACATCCAAGATCGCTAGAATAGGATTATTTTAGACAGATTACTTCTCAAGTTGTATTGGAAAATAAACTTAAAACTTCACAATGAGAAAAATTATAATTGTCAAATGTTATTATTATACCGCTACTAATTAGGTACTATTATTAATCTCCTGCTTGAATCAACGTCGATTCTCATAGAAAATTTTCATTGTAAATAGAACGACAATACATGGAACCAATAAAAATAAATTGAAACCTGCAAATTTATGTCTCTTATTCGTCGAAATAATTTTCTCTTTCACAGAAAATGGAATTTCCATATTGAGAAGGTCACTCAGCCAATAGAGCTTATTTCCGCTATTAAACTGGCTATAATCCATCTTAAATTAACTTACCTCTTCGAAAGACAATGAATTTTGTATTTTTTATTGAAATAAAGTCACAGTAGTATTGGCAGCTAAACCTAGCTGACTCAACATCCTATTGAATCCTCCCATGCTACTGTGATGAATGTCTCTTTCTACATAAAAAGCTCTATCATATACCTCATTCACAGAGTAGATTGATTCTACTACATGAACCATGATTTCACGCTACGGTATTTGTATCTAACAAAAGAGAAGTCAACGTGAGTGGATCACCTTGAAAAAGGCATGCAGTAATAGTTTCTTACAACTACCGGACTAGAATTCTTTTATAAACATGACCATTTGATATGAAAGTTACATAAAGGATAAAGATCTACTTTATGTGTCTACCAAGATCCAAGATTCTATAAAGAAATTGACACAATAACACAAGATATATGATAAATGACATACTAAAACCACAAATGTTTAGGCCTATTTAAAATCACAAATTCTCAACTTATTCATAAAAAAACTGTGAATAATGGTAGTTCAATAGCTACCCCACCCATGTAAAGCATAGAGCGTATATTATTATGAAGTGATTGACGATATTTTCAAGAGTTGAATTAATTATTGCAATGTACAGGGAAATGATTGAAATTTTATAAAAATATACCGTTATTGAATGTCTTTGTTCTCAATAACTAATACAAAACTTGGTATTTTTTACTTTCATAATATTATTATATTGGTCTAATATAATATGATGATATAATTTTTTTTTGTATGGTACAGAACAAAAAAACATGAATCACAAAAATTGAGAGGTTACTTGTACACAACTCTACATGCACTGCACTTAATCGGAAGTTAATTTATCTTGAATTATTTGCATTATTGTATAGACTCGATAGAATTTTTCCTCCTATAAACTCCGCAAATGGTTTGTAAAGATCATGAGCTTACTTTTTATCACACATAGATTTGAAATGGACTATTGTCATTTACTTTATTGACAAAATAATGAAGCGCTCTCAAATGGTGAACCGCGACCTTTGTGAGACTGTATTTGAAAACTTAAAATGTAAGAAAAATAACTTAGATCCTAATTCAAATACATATGAATGTGCATTTTATCGTGAATATTATGGGAGAGGTATTTTACATTTTCCTTATAAAATGGGATAAGATATAATAATAAAATATAATTATTATATTGGTCTAATAATGATTGGTCATTTTAGTTGATTTGGCCAATGATTGGTTATTTTCCTTATAAAATTATAAGGAAAATGTAAAATACCTCTCCCATAATATTCACGATAAAATGCACATTCATATGTATTTGAATCAGGATATAAGTTATTTTTCATTACATTTAAAGTTTTCAAATACAGTCTCACAAAGGTCGGGTTCACTATTTGAGAGCGCTTCACTATTTTGTCAATAAATTAAATGACAATATCCTATTTAAAATTTATGTGTGATAAAAACTAAGCTCATGATCTTTACAAAACATTTTTGCGGAGTTTATAGGAGAAAAAAGTTCTATGAGTCTATACAATAATGCAAATAATTTAAGAGAAATTAACTTCCGATTAAGTACAGTGCATGTAAAGTTGTGAACAAGTAAACTCTCAATTTTTGTGATTCATGTTTTTTTGTTCTGTACCATACCTAAAAAAAAATCATATCATCATATTATAAATGTGAAATAATTCATCATACATGAACATGCAGAAAAAAGTTTATTACGAAATAATTCATGCATCACAAATAAGTACAGTATTACTCTAATAAAAACTGTGAATAAATTTATTCATTGAAACATTTTAAAACCCATTTTCAGATTTATTATTCTTCTATCTATCCCACTACATTCATAAACCAGGAATGCAATAAATTACACGAGCATAAACAATGAATATTTATTCTTTAGCAAACCATGCATAGTCTCTGTTAATACATTCTCAAATCTCTTCATTCTCAGTGACATTATCCATAGAGTTGTCTTTATAGTGTTCTATATCTATATGAGAACGTTTATTTCCTTGTATTGAACAAATTAGATTTCTAATCAAGTTATGTGTAAAATGATATGAGTTTTCTCTCACTAAGCAAATATAAACTTAATAAGCATATATCTCACTATAAAAATGATGTGTTTAATGATCAAAGATCGAAAATATTTTCTCATTAAGCAAATATTTTTTTACTATAAAAGTTGTTTAATCAAAGTTTATATACAATCAAAGATTATATACAAGGACTCTTCAAAACGGATTATTAAACAGTTAATAAGGTAAAGATTATAGCATCAAAGAGTGGAAAAGAATCTCAAAAGAGATATCAAGTTTTTTAAAATAAAAACGGAATTGTCATGCGAAAAACTCACAGGTAGCCTAGGCCGCAATGCCTTTTCGAGTGTAATCCACTAAGTATATACGCAATAGGTGGCACCGATTTCTTTTCTCAACAATGATTATCAAACAGACTTCAAGTCTGCAACTGACACGCGATAGTTGTTAAGCTATCTATCGCCGCACTGACTCAACTCCGACACTAGTCGAGCAGGATGTGATATTGATGTTGTTTTGTACACTCTCTCGCATGACGCTTCTCTCCCAAGTCTAGAGTTGTTTTGTTACACAACTCCACTGTCCTCCTCTCCTCTCCCCTCCCAAAGGGTCAATCCTGACAAGGTAACTGCTGTAGATGACTACTCCTCTCCCCACCCTGAGTAGCCTACAACCTTCACAGTCGCGCTTTCAGATTTCCATAATTGAGACTATCCAAATCCACCCAAATCTTGCTTGACAAGACAGCTTACTACCTACAATAATAGAATAAGCTGAGAGGAAAATTCAATATTTTCTACTGGAACGGGACTTGTTCCAGTGAGACACCAAGATTTTTAACGACCAGTTTTTTGTTTTCTTTATGCATTTTAATATATTGAATAAAGCTTGGGAAACATATCATGTGCACAGAGGCACATCATGTGTTTCCCAAACTCTGTTTAATCTAGTAAAATTTATTTAAAAAACCCGGAAGTCCAATAATCGTGATGTGTGAAAGGAGTAATTTCATTATAGGGATGGATGGAAAACCCCATTTCATTTCATTGAAATACCTCATATTATTATGAATTATCATGCAATAATTTAAATAGACCTATGAATTAATGAAGATCCAGAGGCGCTATTGTATGAAAATAAGAAACATTAAAAATATTTAATGTATGTAGCACCTCGTGTTTTCAATGAAATGTCTAAAGGAATTGAAAATAGCATTACTGTAGTTATAATTCTTACAAGAGCTTAATTGAAATGGATTTTAGAAAAGAATGAACTGGTAGTTATTAGATGAATTGATCATTAATATATTAGAGGAATTTGATTAAGTTATTAAAACTCAACAATAATTGAAGATGTAATAACGAGAAAATATGTAAAAAAATATATCATAATTTAACTATAGATTCGAAAAATAATAGAAACGTTACTACTGTTGCATACATAATGTTAGTTCCCAATACCATAAACGAGGAAACGCAACATGCATCAGACTAAAGCATTAATTTTAATAAATTTGAAACTAACAGCGAACGAAAAGCGTCAATTTTTCGAATAATTTTAAAAATCAAGGTAAAATTAGAATTTTAAGCAAAGAGCGTTCGTATCAAATACATATTCCAAGTTTATTTTAGGCCTGAAAGTGAGTTTTTGCTATAGCATTCATTTCACTATAAAACGACCTCCACTGCTTATAGCTGGGTCAAAGGCCTCAATTGATTATTCACTGATAACGACGGCGCACATCAGAGCTAGCATTTTGGATAGTCATGATTGAATGCAATACAATAATTCATTGGTGATCTTGAGTAGTAAGCTTACTCCTATCAAAATTAAGAAAAATAACATTTGCTTAAAGAAATATAATAGAATAATGAAGTATAAATTGTAGAAATTACATTATTAAGCTTTAATTGACTGAATACTGCATTGCAGTTTGCAGTGTGAGTGTGTTGGGTTAATTTTATTCTCAAAATAAGTTTAAAATTCAAACATAAATCTCTTCCACATTTAGATTTTGAGGAGCAACACGCCAAAATTACGTCGTTTGGCTTATCTTTTACAGCTTTCTCATAAATAATTACGATTAATTTCAAAAGGAAAATAAATAGTTATAGCACAAACCAGAATACCTTGAATTCTTAGTTGAACGTGAGTCAATAGTCTTGTTCTAGATCTGGACAGTCATAAATTTATCTATTTTCATCCTCAACATCAAACTCGTCAAAAAGGAGGAGGGTTATAACTGTTATAAGTTATAAGTTTGAGTTATTATGAGAAATTGGTAACGGGACAGTTTTGGGAGTAATCCTGTTGTATAGCATGTTGAAAATTATTTTCGAGGATTAGCTTAAATGTGAGCATTATAAAAGGTTATAAAATAATAAATAGTCATGGATATGTTGAATAATATGATGAATTAAGTATGAAATCCACTCACCCCATCTACTCTGTGTAATTTTGTAGGTTAATCAATCCTGTGCCAGGCATTTAATATATTTCAACTTTTGCGTACTTCAATCAAGTACTTAACATGTGATTTTCATGTGATCAGAGTAAAATCGATTCAGATCATGGACCAACCTCCGTGATTCAGATGCTCTAGCATAGTATTTTTTAGTTCATAGAGAAAGCTTTTCTCCGACTGCTATTCAGCATCGTAGTTCACCCTCTTCACCAAGGAGGTTCACCTCCTTGCTCTTCACGGATACTAGACTACAAGTATTCTAGTAACCGTGACCCTCTTCATAACACCACTCCTACGACCTGTGAGTAAACTTCCAAGGAGGAGAACTCATTAATGTCTGAAGTTATTTAAAACTGTTTTAAATGATTGAAAATATGGAAAATTTAATAATTTGCTAACTTCTGAAAAAGCGCATCACAGTCCCAAATTTACTTCATTTGAAAAAAAAAATTTCCTTCATATGATTCCACCCCAAAATTGTAACTTATTTCTCAGAGAGATTTCTTTCAAGAGAGAGATGGACACTTTCTATGTGAAACAATGAATGGGAAACATAGGATTCATACTATATGGTACTTTGGGACCATGGAGGTTACCTCCTTGTTTGGAACATAATAATTTCATTATAATTCAGTACAGTGTATAGTCCGTCCAAGCAAAGAAGACTCTCTGGCAAGATGGGAAAATGACTCCAGCTTGGTCAATATTTGTTCAAGAATTATGAATGTGGTCATAATAGTAGATAAAATTGTTTCCTACATCGAACATAAATTGAAAATTTTTGAACCAATATTGACCCAGCTTGAGTCATTTTCTCATCTTGCCAGAATGTCTTCTTTGCTTGGACAGACTACATCATGATAATTTTAAATTTTCTAAAAACTGAAAATGAAACTGATTAGAGTTAACTGTGGTGATTGTTGAGTAGCCAACAAGTAACAAATATCTAATACGGTACTAGTAAATGTTGTGCAGTTGAAAATGTTATTAAGTAAAGTATCCAAGTTCGTTATTTTGGTCCTTTATTGTACAATAAACAATATTATAATAAATTGGACAAATACAATGTATTATGTATACTCTGAAAATTTCAACGATTACATGGGATAATTTATTCATCATAAAACATTGACAGCATATAATAATTTTTGTTCTTGATGAGGAAACTAATAGGTTTGGTAAAAAACTACGTCAGGCTGAAACCAGTAAAGTTCTACTACAAAGTCAAATGTTAGGAAATTTTATAAATATTCATAAAAATATAATAATATGAAATATTGGTCAGAAGAAATATAAATATATGAACTATCAAATACATGGAGCTGGATAAGTTTGCGGTATGAAGATTTTATTTAAAACGTCTAAACATATTCTACACATTTCTTTCTACTAAAAAATAAATAACAAAATAATACTCGCAAAAGAATAGACCAACTTCTGTTAATTGAATAATATACTAACAGTCTTTGAATCTGTAACAACGCTTGTTTGATTATATAATTTCAATGGTATATAGGCTTGTAATATATAGTAGTAATTATTATTGTTCAGGTGTTCAATATTGTAGAATAGACTTATACTAGAAAGAAGAAAGGACAACGATTCAAATGTTCAATTCAGACATACAACCGATCACAAGTCAACCATACATAGTGAAGAGACTGAATTATCAATACAGACTGACAGTCTGTTAATTATCAATACATACAGACATAATACAGTCTCAATAAAATATTAGCATGGATGAAATATCGAAATGAATGAATATAATTTTCCATAGAAAATATAGGATATTCATTATAACTAACACATAAATTACAGATTAACAGTGTGGATATTTTAGTAAGTAAATATTTGCATAATGAAATAGGGTAGTAATAGATTTGATCGGAAATTGATTCTAAATGAAATAAAATTGATTTGAATGATAAATTCTGATGATTATATATGGTTATAGTTATTATAATATTTAGTTCTGATAATTGAATCAGAAAATATCAAAAAGTCAATTCAATTGTTCAGAAAACTTTGCAAAAAGCAATTATTCACAATACCAGAACAGTATTGATAACCGACACTTTCCAATAGAATTCATGGTTCCTATCTATATCAACAGCCTTTTATTTTTTGTACTGAATATCATCAATTCACACATGAAGTAAAATCTTTAAACTATAGAGATTCTAATTCATGGATTAGGATACCAAGGTCTTCTATAGACCTTGTAGGATACTAATCAGAAAACCTGAGCCTTTTAGACTACTGTATATAGTTCTCACCAGGGAAGAGGGATACATGAGAGATTGAATAAGTAGTGATAAAAGGCGGTAAATAATGCAAGTACTGAGATCTGTTCGAAGATTATTAGTGTTTACAAAAAACTTCTCTCTCTGCTTAATTATAATGGCTGTTTTACATCCCCAAATACAGTTAGTATTCAACAAGTCTTAAAGATCATGTGTTCTTATTAATCATTACAAAAACCTGCTCATAACTGAAAGATTATTAGCGTTTTATAGATTATAGCTGCAAGACATAGCTAAAAATTAGCTTCTTCCCTGAAACTTTTCTCAGCTCATAGCTGCAACATTATTAGCGTCTTATAGCTCATAGGCCAAGATAGGTTAAGATTATTAGCGGCTTATAGCTTATACCTGCAAGACATAGCTAAAAATTAGCTTCTTCTCTGAAAATTTTTGCAAGTCATAACTGCAATATTATTAGCGTTTTATAGCTAATAGCTGCAAAACACAGCTGAAAATTAGATAGTCAGACGGCCAATACTCATTTAAACATGGGAAAATGATTCTAGCTTGGTTAACCCTTGGACTACCAACCGGGTAACTAGACTACCCCAACCTATTTTTTGTCCATTATTTCTATGTAATGTTGATGGATTTCATGGAAACTTTGAGTACTTGTTAAAAACATATCACTTCAATCATTTTATCCCATAAAACCATTATATACCTCTTATTTTAAAAATTATGAGCAATTTTATCTGTGGGGTAACTTAATTACCCACTTGGTATTCCATGTCATGAAATTTTTCCGTCAATTTCATACACCCTTCAAATACGAAGCGGGGTAATTGGGTTACCCCACAGACAAAACTGTGTTGATTTGAGGTTATGTAGGTAATTTTTGTCAATCTGCTGCTTGCTGTTATGTGAATAGTGTAAAATGTCGAAAGTATTCAGTGTTGAAGAGTTTGAAAGTGTACTAAACATCGATAATCCTAACGATTTGTGTGAAGGAGAACGTGAGTTATATGATTTATGGAATGCAAGTGACTTTGAGGACAATATTGAAGTTGTAGATGAGATTGATGATGAAATCGTCGTTGAAGGAGATAGTGCAGTTCAAAATGAAGGATATAATTCTGTTGAACATGAAGAGAATAGTGCTGAACAACATGAAAGCTTTTTCAGATCTAAAAGTGGTATGGAGTGGTCAAAAAACCATACCGAAGAGGACGGAGGGGCGCCCATAATATTCTCACTGTTGCACCCGGCCTCACCAACAACAGTGAGAATATTGCTTCGGTTGAAGATCCGTTCAAATTGTTTCTTTCTGAATCAATCATGAACATTATTTGTGAATGGACAAATGTGAAAGGTAGGGAAGTGGTGGAAGAGTACAATCAAAAGTGTGACCCTGAAGAGCAAAACATGAGAACATGGAAGGATACAAACAATGAAGAAATGTATGCTTTCATTGCAATCCTTATAGCTGCTGGAAAGATTCATAGCAATCAATCATCAATTTCGGAGCTTTGGTCTACTTATCCAGCATTCAGGAACCAATTTTTTACTGCAGTTATGGCTAGAGCACGTTTCCAAGAGCTGTCGTCTGCCATAAGATTTGATGATAAAAGAACAAGGCAAGCTCGTATTCAAACAACAAATGATAAATTGGCTGCAATAAGAGATGTTTTTGATCTGTTTGTAAAGGCTTGTATTGAGAGTTACAGTCCAGATGCTCACATCACCGTGGATGAGAGGCTTGCAACATTCCGAGGAAAGTGTCCATTTCGTGTCTACATGAAGTCCAAGCCAGGAAAATATGGTATAAAGATTTGGGTATGTGCTGATGCAAAGAATGGTTATGTTTGCAATCTCCAGGTCTACACAGGAATGATGAATAATCAAAGGGAAATTAATCAAGGAATGCGTGTTGTGAAAGAGTTGGTTTCCCCATACTTTGGATCAGGAAGAGGTGTCACAACCGACAATTTTTTCACGTCTATACCCCTGGCTGAGGAATTGATGACAAAACAATTATCATTGATTGGAACCCTCAGGGCAAACAAGAGGGAAGTGCCCAGTGAATTCCTCCCTAAAAAGAGCAGAGCAGAAAAATCTTCAATTTTTGGCTTCACAGAAACCCTCACAATGGTTTCATATGTACCAAAAAAGAATAAGGCGGTAATATTGCTTTCGACTCAGCACAATTCTATCGAAGTGGAAGACAATGAAGAAAAGAAGCCTATCATCATTTCAGACTACAATCAAACCAAAGGAGGGGTCGATTTGGGGGACATGATGACAGCAGAGTATAGCTGTGTCCGAATCACAAACCGATGGCCATATCGCTTGTTCATGGAATTGATTGACATCGCGGCCCTAAATATATTTTATGGACTACAAAAAATCCCGAATGGAAAAAAAACGACTGTAGAAGGAGACGACATTTTCTTCTAGAATTAGCACTCAATCTGGCAAAACCGTATTGTGAAAACCGTGCAAAAAACTCATCTTCTCTTCAAAAAGACGTCATCTGTGCCATGGAGACTATAGGTGTAATTCCTATATCCACAAAAGAACGCCCCATAACACCTGGTCCTTCAAAAATGAATGCATCAAAGCGTTGTGCATTGTGCCCTCGGAATGAAGACAGGAAAACAAGGATAATGTGCTGCAATTGTCAGAAGCCTGTCTGCAATTTACATAGGGTTGACTTGACACTGGTCAATTGCTTGGACTGTCAATAATGATTCTATTTCATTAAAACAACAATATTTTTTTATTAATCAAGTTTCATAATTTTTCATATAATACTATTTCAATAAATCTGCATCTTTATCAACATACTTTTATTATTTGACAACATTTCTCCTATAGCAATATTATAGCATGCTCGACTTTGAAGACTTGCCATTTTTTCATCAAAAACATGCTTTTTTTTAAGAATGAAATATTTATTCACATTTGAATAGCTTCTGAAATCATTAAATTGATTATTTGATGGGATAGGAATGTGAAATAAGCTAATATAAAACCAAAATTTTGTTGGGGTAACCTAGTTACCGGCTGGTATTCCGTGTATGTGAAAAAGGTTGGTAGGGTTAATGTAGGCTCAAAAATTATAAGTTTGGTCTAAAATTATAGATCAGAATATTTAATACGATTTGAGACCAAATTTATAATTTTTGAACCAATATCGATCGAGCTGGAGTCATTTTCCCAACGTGCCAGAGTGTCTTATTTGCTTGAACAGATTATACCATTATACAAGAAATACGTAGCCTAAAATGTACCAATAATTCACTTTTAAATACTCTTATCTATCACAATTGTTCAATTCTAGCTTCCCAGGTTCACCAGGGTATCGTCAATATCCTGTTCAGCTCAATTTCGATTATGGGTACAATATTTTGAATTGAAACTATTATAAATCTATATTGCATAAGACACAGATACAACGAGGCATTGCTCTTCATAATTATTATTTGGAAAAATTTATTTAAAGCATAGAAGTAGATCCATGAAGAATGAGTGAAAATTCAAACTTTGAGCTGGTTTCTAGAATTCATAAGTCTAGAATTTTCATAGCTCAAACGAGAACAGCATGAGCAACAAACAGAGTAGAAGAAATTGAGGAAAATCACTATAGAGAATATGCTAAGGGCTAATATATAGAGGTATAACAGATGAAACCTCGAAGGCAGAACCAAGACACTGTAGCAGAGAGTTTCTCCTTTTTTATCTGGAAAACAAAACAACGCTCAGAGTTCGCTGTACAATTATTGTGACAAGTGGACTGTAAGGCCTAAGGCCGCTATTACACTGTAATATTTCAATTGTCATAGTTAATCATATGGAAAGAAATGAAAATATGATAACTTATTCACATCTCTCTCCATATGATTAACTATGATTATGAAAATATTATCAAGTAATACTGGTTAAAAACATATTCAATTCAATGTCTGGAACTTTAATTCTATTAAGGAAAATTAATGAATTCAAATGAATTGATTAGCATTACTTTTTCAAATAGGCCTATATATAGAACAAAGAGTCAACATTCATGAAATATGTTCCAATCTTCCACCCTGAAATACTCTGTATTATAGCATGTTGTTTTCTTCCCCTCAAGAAGACTGTTAAAACAATAATAATTTCTTTGTGATTGAAAACAATTTAGTTGTCTTTGTAATTGATTTCTTTTGTTGTTTAATAAATTTTAATTTTAATTTCAATTACTCCACTCTACCACTATCAATATTTCTATTGTCTCGCTTGAACAGTTTCACTCATATATTCAATCATTATTCACCCCATTCAATAATTTGTATTCAGTTTAACTCATCTATTCAATCATTAATCTCCTTATTCAATCAACTTTATTCATCTCTTTACTAAGCGAGGTCGCCAAGTCAACTTTATGTACCAATTGGACATCAAGCCAACCTGAATAAAAAACAACCTCTTGTGGTCGCCCCTAAACAGTTATATAAAATTGATAAAATATAATAAATCGATATTTATAATTACTATCAATAGTTCGAAACTGGTTGTAAATAATATACAGGGTGATTCATATTGAACTTTCCGTATTTGGATGGGTATAGCAATAAGAAGGGAAGGAGCAGAAGGGTGGGGATGGTGTCATTAGACGCACCATGACATGCAGTTTTAGGGACAACATCGTGTCTTGGTAGGTGAAGAGTTTATTAAAAATGGCGGCTCCGTGATCTCAACACAGCGTGCGTTCCGTTTACATTTTGCTATTGGTCGACGTGATCCCATTCCCACTGGACCAACAATCAGAATTTGGGTATCGGATTTTAAAGCAAAATCCTCAGCATTAAAAACAAGACCACAAGGCCGAATTAGGACGTCATCGTTAGTGGAAAACGTGGAGAGGGTGCGGGCTTCAATTCAACAATCCCCTCGGTGTTCTGTTTGGAAACTAGCCGCTTCAGTAGTGTCCGCACTCTATCCACGTTTTCCACTGACGTTGACGTCCTAATTCGGCCATGTGGTCTTGTTTTTAATGCTGATGATGTTGCTTTAAAATTTGATACCCAATTTCTGATTGTTGGTCCAGTGGGAATGGGATCACGTCGACCACGTGAAAAATGTAAACGGTACGCACACTGTGTTGAGATCACGGAGCCGCCATTTTTAATAAACTCTTCACCTACGAAGACACGATGTTGTCCCGACCAAGCCATTGCTCACACTAAAACTGCATGTCATGGTGCGGTCTAATGACACCATCCCCACCCTTCTGCTCCATCTCTTCTTCGTGCTACATCCTTCTAAAACCGGAAAGTTCAATATGAATCACTCTGTACTTGATTATTTATCTGTATTGTATTTATTTATTCCATTTGTTTTTATAACTGATATATTACTTTGTTCTTTCATTCAATGTATTGTATTGTACTACTAGTACTTTCTCTTCTCTTCTGTAAAGAAATAAAAATTATTATTGATTAATTATGAGACTTACCTATCACAGCAGCTCCATAACCCATCTTCATTGTGCCCATGCGATAGGAGCAGGTGGGCACCACCACCTCGTTGACAATCTGCTTAGTCAGCTGGAATCGCCAGGTGGTCGGCCACGAGTCGCTAAAGTAGTTGAAGTTGAGCGGCTCGACCAGCGTGCGTTCACCCGTTGTTAGGTCACCCGCAAAGTGCACTGACTTATGGTCGTGCGCTGAGAATATCATGTGCGGACGCAGTTTCACTACGGCCTGCAAATTATAAAAATAATATTTCGTAAATGATTAAAAGGAAATTTACAATTTTAAAATGTTTATTCGGCTTGGGTAACAACCTTTCTGATTTTTAATGATATGCCCTCATGTGTGAATATTTTTATAAAATTGGAAGAACTGATGGTGATGTTGTGAAATCTCTCAATAATAAGAAAACTGAGATGTCAAATTTCACAAAAAAATTTTTATTATAAAAACCAGTACAGCTGAAGATGCATTAGTAAAATGTGAAACCTGGTACTGTATGTTTTTATAATAAATTTTTTTTTTATTTGACAACATCTCAGTTTTCTTATTATTGTGAATATTTTCTCTAATTTGAACTGTTTATTCGACTTGTGTACCAACCTTTCCGGTTTTTAATGACAAAACAGTGAGAATATTATTTTTCTCACTGAGAATAATTTTCAGTGAGAAATAATATTTTTCACTTTAAATAATTTAAAATTATTTAATTGGCTTGATTATGTGAACAATTGAGTAACAACTTTTCCGCTTTCAAGAGATGGAAGGAATATTGTGTATATATCTTCAATTTTGAACTCGCTTCGGTCGCCTTCTCCGCCTAGCAAGGGGGCTCCGCCCCCTGGACCCCCGCCAGTATCGGCAGTGTGAGTCAAACAGGCTCGCTTCGCTCGCCTGCAAATTCCGTTCAGAAGGGGTTCGAAATTTATTGAACACAGCATTTATTGACCTAATCTAGACCTGTTTACCAAATTTCAACATTTTCTGCCGATTTGTTCTCGGAAAATCTAATAAAAATTCCGAAAAATAGTAAAACGCTAATATTGAGCGTAACCTCGGGAAGTATATCGGACATTGTTTGAAACTTGATTCAATATCTTCTAAATTAGTTCATCTATAATCTCGCTAAGCCATTGAATTTACGGTAAGGACTGGTCGTATCAAGGCGGAAGATATGCAACCCGCAATACATCTACAATTTCGAAAACCTGATTACTGGCGTAATCTTGAACGGATTAAAAAAATATTTTAACACTACATTTCTAGACCGTATCTGAACCTGCCCACCAAATATCAACATTTTCTACCGATTGGTTCTCGATAAAATTGAGAAAACGCCGAAAATCTATAGAAAACTCAAATATTGGGCGTATCCCTGAAAAGTTTTTAAAATCCGTTCTTAGCGCGCGTCTAAACGTCCAACTGAACATGCCTGCCAAATTTGAACGCATTCGCTTCAGTGGATTTTTAGTTCTGGTGATGAATGAATGAATGAATCAGTCAGTCAGTGCCATTTCGCTTATATAGATATAGATTTTGAACTGTTTATTCGACTTGTTTAATAACCTGTCTGGTTTTTAATCAATATTTTCGGAAGAAGGTGATTTCGATAACGAGCTGCTATGTCTTAATATTCACTGGTATAACATTACCGCCAAGTGCAGTCACAATTTTTCAGAAAGAAACTGTTGAATTACCTCTCTGGAGTGGAGGCCTTTCGTGTTCCATGAACACGTTGTCAACACTGTGTTGTGACTGCACTTGTCCGTAATGTTACTCCAGTGAATATCAATATTTTCCCTAAGGTGGTGATTTTTAGAGTGAAATTGTTCGAATAAATAATTATATAGGACATATAAACTGACTTTGGAAAATTTCCAACTAGATCTCAATAGGATAAAATGTTGTGCCAGTTTTTCATTTCCTTTAGAAAATTGGTTGTTATGAGATGCAAGATGCAGCATATCAAGGATTGAACTGGAAGAATAGGAATGCTGTCTGATTTTTTTATTCGATTGGGTAGGAATATTTTTGAAAATGCCAAATCCACGATTATTCCATTGTTACAGAGGATCCTATGTTCATAGTTGGATGAGATGACTTGCATGCCAGGTTGACATGAGATGCATAGGGAGAATAATGTAGCATAACAAGGATTGACCTGGATATGGGAGGAATGCTGCATGTATTCTTATTCAACTGGGTAGAAATATTGTTGTAAATGTCAAATCCATGATCATTTCATTGTTACAGAGGATGCTATGTTCATAGTTGGATGAGATGACTTGACTGTCAGGTTGACATTCAATGCAAGATGGAACATAGCATGGATTGAACTGGAAATAGGACGAATGTTGCACGTTTTCTCAAACAATTTCTCATACAGTTTTCTCATACAATACATACAATCTTATTATTACAAAGAATTCAATTTCATAGTTAAAGGATAACATGGCTGTCAGGTTGACATGAGATGTATAGCAGGGATAATTCAGCATAACGGGGATTGAACTGGAAATAGGAAGAAAGCTATAAGTGTTATGTTATTATTCTGTGGTTTGATATATTGTTTGAAAATCATAAACAAATTGTGGCAGATTTACCTTTTTCAATATTATTTATTCTGTAATATCATTTTCAAGAGGGCCAATTTATCAATTATATTCAATATTTGTTCTGTTTCAGCTTCTATATAAAAAACAGCTTCTATAAAAAAAATTCACTCGAATTACCATTTTGCAGTAGATTCCAGTTGGTGGGATGTAAAGAACAAACGGACATTCTAGATCAGGGGCCCGTGTCATAAAATAACGAGTCATTACCCACGTTATGGCCTAGGAGCTCATGTGAGCATAACCCTTGGAAATAATTTTTGAATTCACTGAAAAAAATACAATCATACTGGCCGTAATTCTATCATAATGAGAGTATTCCTTGATATTGATGTCTACTAAGCCTATTTAAGCTTTATTCTGTAGTATAGAACTTCTAGATTATCATGAAACAGGCTTTCGAAGCTGACTAATACAGCATCGTTATGATATTTGATTCATATGATGAAAACATTTTTGTTATAACAACAGGAAATAGTACACCATGAACAAATACATCAAGTACAAGTACATGTTGACTAGGTACAACTAGGTTACACAAAGTATACAAGGTAACCAGGTACAAGTACAAGTACATTAAAGTGAATGGACAAAGTGAACTTACCTCAGCTGAGAATCCACTCGGTAGACCAAGAAGGGGAATATGGGAGAGAACTACTCTGGTTTTATCATCCAACAATTTATGAGATCTGGGAAACTCATGTTGCAATTTGTTTACCTGAAAATTTAAAAAAAATCAAGAAAACAGACTTTGTACTTATCTATAGTGTGGAACTTGAAGCAAGATTGTAACTGCGCAATCTACGCATGCATAGATTTGAAATTTTAGTGTAGAATCACTTCTGTCAACCTATCGCTAATGAGAGGTGATGGGAGACAGATGGTGAGAGTGGGACCATTATATTTCAACTGCTGGCAGCATTGAACAGTTGCTATTTTGAAGGAATGTCAACTGTTTGCAACTACTATACTATACTACACTATACTACACTATACTACACTATACTACACTATACTACACTATTCTACACTATACTAAGTGTACTGTAACGGCGTGTTTCCTTAGTTTGCGCCCATTTCAAAAAATATATTATGAGTAAACCAACGAAGGTATACATGGGCTGTATAAAAGTGCTGTGTAATTTATAGAGCTGGGGAAATGGATCTCTTTAGTGATTAAAATATTGTAACAGTGAGATATTGCATGAAAATTACTGTATTACATATTACATACAATAATACAATCATAGTACAGTAATCAATTTGGCAAAGTAATCATTTACCTTAATGAATTCGATGTTATCCAAAGTGAAGATGCTACGTTGCTTGAAGTGACTATTGAAACGTGAAACCTTGAATCTAGTTACTTGTTCATCTTCACCTCCTATATCATTGTCTCCTGGAAGGAATATTGTCTGAAAAAATTTATTCAGAAAATAAAATTATAATTCCATTCATTTTATATCTTATGGTATGCGGCGAACAGTATTTTTAATGTATCTATTTTGTTAATTGTGATTTTTTTCAAAATGAACATTTCAATTTTTAATAACAATGAAAAATATTCTACTCGACAAAAATATTTATATTTATTAAATCATTATCCGATTACCGTATAATCTTCGAGTTTTTTACAAAAGGAGAGAGAGAGAGAGCACAGAATTTTTTTATTGTGTGATAACAACAAACGAAACATCAACCATCAATGATAAGTGGTATGTACCATCGTCGAATAAATTTATCTGTGAAAAAATTTATGATTAATATCTTCCTTTAGGGTGATAACTTCTAAATCTATCAGTTACTTCCAATTATTTTTTCTTCGAGTGGAAACAAAATTTTATACATAACCTGAAAATTTGGACAATTTATTATGTGACTAAATTGGGAATAGAAGAAGTTTTGGGCAATAGCCTGTTTTTTCTTCCCTGATCTTGTATATTTGTACATGAATGGAATAAATAAATAAATAACCATGTAAATTCTTACACCAACTATTACAGTTGTCCAAGCAAAGACGACATTCTAGCAAGATGGTAAAATGACTCCAGCCAGGTCAATATTATTGGTTCAAAAATTATAAATTTGATCACAAATTGTAGATTAGATTGTTTCCTACACTTTGAGACCAAATGTAGAGCAATTCTTCAATTCGAGACCTAATTTATAATTTTGAAACAATATTGACTGGGCTGGAGTCATTTTCCCATATTGCCAGAATGTCTTCTTTGCTTGAGCAGACTAGGCCTATACCAACTTATCACAATATTGTAGATGAGATATTTTCTCTGGTTGGATCAGACTAGATTAGCTTTGAGTTTTATCAATGTTTCAAGTAACAATATTCAATAGAATGACAATACGCCATTGAACAAAGAATGACAATACAATACTGAAAAAAAGAATGACAGTACAATAAAAGAATGAATTACAATACAATATTATAAAACTTCGTTGTAAAGTCTGGTCGAGCAAAGATGACATTTTGGCACGAAGAAAACATGATTCCAGCTCGGTCAATATTGGTTCAACAAATATAAATTTGGTCTCAAATTTTAGATCACAATGTTTCCTACAATTTAAGACCAAACTTATAATTTTTGAACCAATATTTACCGAGCTGGAGTCATTTTCCCATCGTGCCAGAATCTCTTCTTTGCTCAACCAGACTATACAATATTCTATCAACACTTGAAGGATGAGAAGTAATGTAGAAAGACAAGTAAAAGGTTACGCACATTAATAATATTATTGATAGCCAAGTATTGAGTGGAAAAGTATGTCATCTGTTAAAGTTTGCAGTGGATTAAAAATGATTCGTACCATATTAGACGGAATTGATTTCAACGAAAATATGTGAGCAAATCGTTCCATGTATCTTTCATACTGATCAGTACTGGCGATACTTCCTTCATCCATCAAATCTCCCAGAAAAACAATTAGGTGAGGTTTTACGTGATGGAAGGCTGAGGAAAATGTCTTGAACAGGTACCTGTACACATAGAATTGTTAGTGAAGGTGGAACATGGAGACAGAAGACAATTTAATTCTAAAGTTTGGAGGGAAAATGAACATTAAAGTTTTCAAAACAGATCACGAGAGAATCGGAAACAACACAAAACACAATTCTAATAACAAAAGGATTGAGTTATAACAATGAAGGGAATAACAAAGGTAAACCAAAACTAGTTCAATAAACTTGTACAATTAGAACACATTTCAATAAACACTGTATAGTGTATAGTTTAAGGTTAAGTGTAAGAGAGGACCTGCGAGTCCTAACTTCGCCTGTAATGAGACAAAAAATAAATAAATAAAGCCTTCTAGGTTACTATCACTGACAATTCAAATCAGCCAGAACAGAACCATGATACGGTAGTGATTGAATGAATATGATATTATTCATGTCTACAGACATTTATTTCAGGCATTGGAAATATACAGTTTGATTTCAAATGTTTGGAACGATGACCAAACTTTCATAAGTTGATCGTATAAAAAATTAAAAACTTCTCCAAGAGATTGTAATTGGTAATTTTAAGAGATGGCAGCAGACTAGTAAAGTCAGTTTAAAAGAATGCTCCACTCTATAAGAGCTTATTATAGGCTAATCTTGGAAATTCACGGCCAATGCTAAATATCTACTAAAAGAACTCTTATAACTTACCCTATTTACAAAGAAATGTCGATTAAATATGATACTAACTTATTCTGATAGTTTTAATTCCAAACATTTTGAATGTATTGTAGGATTAGAAACTCACTTATCGTATGAGAAAACCAGAAAATTACGGAGTTATACACTTGGTATCTTTGCTGGAGATATCCATAAAAAATTCAATATTCACAGGAATAAATGGACTAGAAATGGGAACAAATCACGCATAGTTAGAACAATCACGATGATAGAATTCATGTTTACCAAAAATTAAAGAATTGTCTTGACCTGTCATTATCCCAACGCGCGATCCATGGTTCAGAGTTTTCGCCGAGTATTTGTGGATCGGCAACCAGTAGAACTTTATAAAATTCTTTCATATCACCGCAGTCCATTTTTGGCCATGTCCAGGCACTCAGTACATACACAAACCATTCATTATAAGCAACTACTCCAAAAAGGAAGAGTATAGCGAATTTCACGAACGGTCTCCTGCAAATAATAGAAGATTTTATGAATAACATGCTGACTTGATAGCATATTAATATGAAACACATACATAAGTTACTCTGTCATCTATTCAATAAGTATTGAAACTAGTTCACTGAAGCCTGAACAAATCCTTTCGGGAAGTTTCTTCTAATCAGACTAGAAAGCGGGGTTCTTTACCATTCACGAGCACCTTGTTTCAGTCGCCTGAAAGCCACTGGTTGAGAAAGAAAGGGAAAAATTCTTGCAACGTCTGTTTTTTATTGTCAGGGAAGCTCTCCTTATTTAAAAAAATATATAAAAATATGCCCCATGCAGCAAAAAATTTTCATCGGTAAGTAACAAAATTTTTTAGTGGTAAGTTACAGAATCTTCAAGAAAGGTTGAGAACTTATTTCAGGACGAGCTACACGCTCGAAGACCTATCAGGTTTTCAGGTAAATAGTATTCAACCCACCATAAACATTAGTATCTACTAAGTTTTTAAGCTTATTATCATCAACAGTTCAAGTAGGATGAAGACAAAAGAAATTGAATCCGCTCAATTATACTTTGTTGCTATTAATAAATAATAGTCGATATTATTTACTAATGGAATAATATTTTAAAAATAACTACTATTTGCGATATTATAAGATTTGGTGCCAAACTTTCAAGTTCACTAGACTACAAGTCTTCCATTCATCTACTAAAGAAGTTACATCTACAAAAAACAAACAAATATACTTTCCTATCATTAGATAATGCATTGGAAGTAACTACTCACTTTTTCCGTGATAACATTGAAATTAGCGTTCATGAAAATGTGCAATTCACAAATCTCACAGAACAAGTAGGAATGATATTGAAGTTACTTGACAACACCCTGTATTGAATAAAGCTGATGTATTCTTCATCTTTCTTGTATGGTAATTGATAATTGCATAAAATGGACTCCACAATGATGAATGACAATCTCAGTTGTCAAGAATAGAGCTGCTGCAAATTTGAATTGGAAGTAAGGTCAGCAGTTGAGAATTTGATCTTTAGTCTCTTCGTACTGAATTTTTGAAAAATACAATGGAACCTTCAAAAGTATTTCTGATTTCTCACAAATTTTCCACACCACTAACTGTATTTATTGATTTTAAATCAATGCTCATTCCTAAAACAAAATAAACATTACACAACCAACCGAAGCGTCGACATAACCTCTTTCATTGAAATGAAGAATTGCAATCAGCTGTGATCTGAATCACGTCGATGCCATCTTGATAGGCTAATGTAATCCCGGCTCCACGTCCACACACTGGCCGAGCGTAGGCGATATCAGGCGAGCGCGAGCGTGTGGATGGTCCGCTCGCCTGCGATCGCGTCCGCTCCGCTCGATTGGCCTGCGCTCGCTATTTTGTCGGTTTCTGACCAAAGATCAAAGGAGGCGAGCGCTGTCAAACGGCCAAGCGAGTCGATGCAAAATTTACCATCCACACGCTCGCTCTCATCCGTCCCTGGTCACGTGACCCACTATGTTACTTTTGTTGATGTTTTTATTTCAACAGCGTCTCATTTTCTTTTATAGTGTTTAGTTCGTTTGACGATTTACGACCTACTGAATAGAATTTATTAATGCCATTAAATCTCTAATTCATCTTGTGAGATGAATATCTTATAAATTTCATTTTTTATCAATAATCTTTGCTTGCTATTAAATTAATAATTTTCATTTTCATTTCATTTTCGTTTATTAACTCACTTTATAATATCACAATAACAGTATATATAAAACACTTTACAATATTCCAAATAGATGAATCATACAATGTGAGAAAATTTATTGTAAATAGGGAAAAATCTTTACTATGGTGACTTCCCCATGAAGCTAAAGTTAGCTTTTATTGGGGATCTTATTACTATATGTTTACCTACATTTCATTCTTTTTTTCCTTTTTATGAAGTATGGTTCTATGATTAACTACAGATTTACAATTCCTCTTCATATTCTCATTCCATTTATTCATTGTTTATACATTCTTATTACTTTATCAATTTTACTTTGGAGAAATGTTTTGTTTCCTAGCTATTGATTTGCAATGTAATGAATCTTTATTTCTCTTTTCACATCTGCATACGTGTTGAGATTTTTGAGATGATTTGGAATGCTGTTGAGGATGCTTGGTGCAAAATATTCAGGAACAGCCTTTCCTATTTCAGTATAATAATCTCATGTTCTATAGTGTAGGTATCTTGTGATATACTATTATTATCATTATACTATATATTTCAAAAGTATTATGTATTTGTATAGGTTCTGAAAATTCAGTATTTGTAATAAATTTGTGTTTTGATTCTGAAATAGGTTTCTTTTTATTCTTGCATCACTGGATTCAGTATGTAATTTGGGGCAGGTCCATATATAGTTATACCATATCTGATCTGTGATTCAACTAAACTGAAGTAGACAGTACATTTTGCTTTTGTTGGTATCATATCTCTTAGTTGGAAACATCTATGCGCTATGTATCTCAGTTTTTTTGCCAACATTTGGGAATGGGTGAACCATTTCATATTTGAATCAAGATGTAACCCCAGATATTTTACTGTGTCAGAGTATTTGATTTTTTTACAGGTGTATGGATTGTTTGTTTTGAAACATTGGTAGCTGTGACTGATTATTCTATTGTTTGGGTCGTGGATATCTATGTTCAGTTTTGGATTATGAAATACCAAAAAAATTTCAAATTCTTGATCCTATGAAAAAATTTCCAAATTAAAAAAAAAAATTGTATCTTAAAAACAGTTGATGATACAGAGTTGCAATTGTTTTTATTCTTTTCCAAATTTTATTTTCCACAAAAAAGGTCCTATAAAATTTTCTCCTCCAACGCACAATTCACAAAAAAACAATTCCTAGTAGGCAAATTTTATGATTTTCAAGATGGCGGCCAAAGCTCACAGGGGACCCTTGGGGACTTTTAGTATGTTATTCAGCGCCCTTTTCTGATGATATCTGCAAATTTTCAACTGGGTCCTCCAACTTTCGCTTTTTTGCTTAATTTGACTGGACTATTTTATGTGTTTTGGTTTGATATCATCAATACCTGGAGAAGCTGATATATTGAGGTTTTTCACTATATTTTTAATTTATCCATCTCAATTGTTTTTATTATTGCATTGTTATCATTTCTTGTCTATCTGGTCTTATTGTTGGTATGAGAAGTTCATTTGATGATATGTTTCTATTCATTCCTTCTATTTTAGTTTTGAAATGTTGCATCATTCATAGAGTTCTTCTTCTTCCTTTATCTTGAAATTTTTTCTATAATTGAATGAATTGGTTTTTTTCTAACATTAAGAATTTCATTTACAGCATTCCATTTCTTCTTAGCATCTCCTATATGATTTTTTATTCAATTTTAGTAGTATTTTTGCTTTTCTTTACGTATTTCGTTTGTAAGATGATTTCTATGGGTTTTATACTCATTTTTCAATAATAATAATAATAATAATTTGCTCTAAAATTCTACCAAAATTTTGGTAAAATGTTATAAATTGTCCAGTTAATAACTATTTTTAAATTTAAATTTATATTATTAATACTGCTCATTAATAATACCAATAAATTTGAACTTTATACAACATAATGACATATAAATGACAGAAATTTTATAATACAGTATAATTATTTCATTTTAGTTTTGCAGTGTTTCTGTCATTTATGATTGAAATAAAATTATTTTGTTTTTGTTTTGCAGTGTTTATGATTGAGATTAAAGTTCAAATCTATTGATATTATTAATGAGCAGTATTAATAATATAATTTTAAATTTGAAAATAGTGTTATTAACTGGATAATTTATAATATTTTACCAAATGGTAGAATTTTAGAGTAAAGTTTATAGATAAAAATGAAATTAATAAGATATTCTCTTAAGACAAATTAGAAATTTATTGCTATTCAATTGATAAACTCTATTCAATTGATTGTAAATCACCAAACAAACAAAACAAGAGAAAATGTGTTGAGGGTTGATTTCAGCAATTACTTCTTGGATGCGCCAGTAGAGGTACATTATTATTTTATATTATCATAGTCAGGATTTATCAAGCGCGCGGCAACTAACTATTGATATCCCCACCCCTTTCATAGTTGTTTCTAGCCAGTACGCTATGAACCATAGACAAGTCAACATCGCATCGCATAAATTACAGTCCACAATTATTATTCAATTCAAATTAGTGAGTGTAGTGTTTTTACGTGAAATTAGTAATCAACACGTCAACTACAGGTTTGGGTAACCCATCCTTTATCCTTTTCTTATATTTCTTTCCCCCCAACCTTTCTCATACCAGACCATCCATATTCAGCATAAGGTAGGCAAATTCATATATTTTTACTATTACTTATTTATAACACTCACTACTCATATAAGAAGCTACCGGCCAGTACACTTCTATTATAATAATTAAGTTTAAACCTCAAGTGTTGTTTTCTCAAAAAAAATGGAGCTAGTTCTAGTTAAAAACTTCACCTAATCCAATTGAAAGTTGGAACACTTTATAATAAATGTGGCCATACACTTAGGCTGAGGCCGCACTGCCGGTGGGTAGAGCCTGGAGGGTGGAGGGTAGTTGGTTAATCTATAGAACATACACACCATCCACTGTAATACATTGTATGAATGGTATGACGTCTTGCTGTTTTTTGAGGTTATGTTGTCCATATTTAAGAATTTCAAGATGGTGGCTGAACACATACCATTCATGCAATGTATTACTGTGGATGGTGTGTATGTTCTATAGATTTACCAACTACCCTCCACCCTCCAGGCTCTACCCCCCGGCAGTGCGGCCTCAGCCTTACAGCTGATGATTTAAACTGAAATTTCAGGTGAACTTAAAACTAAGTTCTTATAATATAAACCCTTATAGAATCAACCCTCAACACAAATTTTAGTAAAAAAAGCAGCATATACTTGAGCAACAGTAAGGTCTACAATTTCAAAAATCAGAATAAATTGGCGGCAACCGGCGCTCGCCTCAGCGCTCCCTTGCGCAGTCAAAATGGCAAAATGGCGCTAGCACTCGTGTGGCACTCACGACGTGTGTGGATGGTAAACGAGCGCCCGAGCCGCTCGACTGGCCGCTCTGATTGGCCACTCACCCGAGCGTGTGGAGCCACCATAAGAACAAGGCCCAAAGGCGAGGGCAATCCCGCACCCGGTGTACAAAAAGTGTACTAGTTGTCCAAATGCTTTTGTTTTGTTCTATTCTTTTATTCTGGTGTAGGCTATTTATATTTGCTGATTTATTTAACCACAAATAAACATTGTAATTTTTATCAGATTATAATTCAGATAATAAAATTTACGTCAACCCTATCATGTAAGATGTAAACATGAAATGAAGGTCCTGTATTAATTCATAAAACTTTCATAGACAGCGCAGTGAATTTTTGCTGAAGCAACCTTGGGCAGCTGATACGAAGCAACTCAGGCAGCGTGCTGTCTTCAGCCATGTTCAGCTGCTCAATTAAAAAAAAAATGAATTTTTGGACAAGTACACTTTCTGTACACCCAGCGCGCTCCCCGCGTTCTTTCAGCTGCCCTACAATGAAAAAGATTGTTAAAACTACACCATTATAATCAAATTACAAATTCAAATAACAATTATATTAATTTTTATTGAAGGAAAAGTTTAATTGCAAGAGGATCCAATAACAAATTACTGAGAGGTCAGGCCACGTTTTTCTGGACTTCGTTTTTGACAGGGTAATGGGTAGTTATATAACATGGTAAGCTGATAAGTTGACTTTATCAAGTTATCCTAGCAGCGTAAGGATCGACTTTAACCAGGACCTCCTAAATACCTGTATTTAGGAGGTCCTGCTTTAACACACGCTGGCTTGAGCGGTTAAGTTATAAGCTGTGGTACCTCCGTACATCAAACTTTGTAAATAACCACAGAAAAACAACTTGTCACCTCCTTGTTCCATGATAATAGCTGATGTCAAACATAAAGGCGGTTTCGTCTGTTCTTTGTGCGTTCCAGCAGCTGTTGTCTGCAAATACTTTGTTTAACTGTACCGAGCCAGCTGGCTAGAGAGTCCAATTGAACAAGTTGACTGGAGAATATTGGCTACTCTAGTCAGCTGGTCCAATTACTGGCTGGTTAATATAGCTGACACCAAGAAATTAGACGGTTTTATTTGCTCCTCGTGCGCTCAATAGCTGATGTTGTCAATTAGAGTTGTCATTCGAGGCTACTAGCCTACATGATGTTTTTTAATCAAAAGAGACAATAGATGTATCACATCAGTTTTAAGAAGGTTATATCACGTACAATAGACAGACAAGATCACCCTAGGCGTCAGCGGTATAGTCTGTCAAAGACATTCTGGTAAGATGGGGAAATGGCTCCAGCTCGGCCAATATTGATTCGAAAATCATAAATTTGTTCTGAAATTGTAGGAAACATTCTGCTCTATGATTTGAGCACAAATTTATAATTTTTGAATTAATATTGACCGAGCTGGAGGTATTTTCCCATCTTGCCAGAATGTCTTCTTTGCTTGGACGACGAGACGACTATACCAGCCATTAATTAATGTACCAGGAACAGAAAACCACCTTATATTTTGGCACCTCCTCTAGCTCTACCCCCATGAAAGACTTGAAAAGAGACAAATTGAGGAGGACGACAAATGACAACTGTCTCCTCAAAAGGGGATATAATAGTTTACCGTTCGAAAAGTATATAATTGTTTGACCAAGCATTCCCTATTGTTCAAATACCCACCAAGGAAAAGAATCAATGAAATCTATACCAAAACCATACGAAATCTATACATAATCAAAAATTCTTAGTTCAATAGATTATTAATGAGTGTAAGAAGCTATGTGTGAATGATAATTTCATTCAACCCTTTTAATGAGTTTCATTGTTTTCCGTAGGAGAAGACCAAAAGTATTTTTTAGATGACGTTTAATTTACTCGTACTCCATTCATCAGAATCATAATGTTTCCTATAAATATGGTGGGTACCGTAGCCTACAAAAATTATAATATTGATAGAAATCATCACAAAAATGAAACGAAGAAATATTATAGTCCGCGCAATCTAAGTTGACTGTTTTTCTCTTCACCTGGGAAATAGCTGCGTTGCCAGATTGTGTGGAATTGGAACATCTTCAAATTCGCGATTAAACCCCATATCTAGACGTAGAATTTTATGCTTGAAATGCCAGTAGTATTAAAAAAGTTCCTGGGTTCCTGGGATTTTTTTGAAAAAATTTGAAAATCGCGAAAATATTACTTTCTTTTGTATATCACTTCTCTCACAATCATGGGTTGTAGTAAAATTAAAGTTTTTTATATCAAAATGACAAGGAGAATTCGAGCTTTCTAATGGTTTTCTATATCCGACCAATATTTATGTTTCAATTAATGAATATGTTTGTCAATGTCGAGTCTACTCGAACAGAAAACATGAAATTTTCGATGATCTAGAAACTTTTTTGTTTGAGAAGATAAGAGGGTGGTGAAAGCGAGAAAGTTGTTCAAAAACAATTGAAATTATTTTTCCAAATGTCGAAAATAGTCGGAAAATCGTAATTTGGCCTCTCAAGAGTTTCAAAGTAAGGAGAGCGGTATATGTATGAATCATTGTATTATATAGATTATAAAGGCTTTTTCGATGGTAGAAAGTCGCATTTGAGCCCAAATGCGACTTTCTACCATCGAAAATTCCCAAGATAGACGCATTTTAACACAAAAAATTGGTGTTTTCCGGTATATAGGAATAAGCTAGAAGAACTTAGGTTAATGAAATTCTTCAATTTTGTCCGAATTAAACATATAGTATATGAAATAGAACCGCCTTTTGAAGCTGAAAACAATGAGCTATAGTTTGTTAAGATCCGTTCACTTTTACGAAAGTTAGAGATGTCCTTAGATTATTATCCTTGAAGGGTCCTTTCTACTGCAAATAGTCCAGATTTTGAGCAGTAAAATAAGTATTCTGATGAGGAATGATCAATATAGACTACCAGACACAACTTTGAATATTGTTATTACTTTGTGTGTATATTTTAGTATCAAAATATTGACAAAAACCACCTGTAGCTGAATTTGGAGGAATTCCATTCTTGGAAAAGCGATCTTTAAACTTCCAAAAATAGGTCAAATATGAATATTGATATGTTATTTGGACTCTACTTCTCATGCTCGACAACTTTTAGGGTGAGCGGGTAATGGATTTATTGTTATTTTATGAGTTACATCACATTTAAAAGCAGTTAAGACAATTTTTTGAGATTTTTTTTAAAAAAATGGGAGTTTTGATCAAATGTAAAAAATTTTCTATTCGGCCGATTTTCGTTTTCTTTTTTTCAATTGACGCAGATTTTAGTCCTCTTTAATTTCTATTCGATCACTTTTCTCTAGGATCAACCGTTTTCGGGTAATATGCGAAATTCTAAAAAATTGTACCTTCTACCCCCCCTCCCGCCCTATGCTCACCCCCCAGGTCCGGGGACTTTTAGTATGTTAACCTCCCAACTAGTCTTAACAAATCCCCGAGGTCAAAAATTGGGGCATATTTCATGCACTCTATACCCGTGTGGACAGGCTTTATTGACTGGACTCTTAGGAGAAGTTTCAATATCACGCAAAATGGCTATTTCTCGAGGGGAGGGGGTTTTCGTCAACTTGGATTGCGCCGACTATAATATTCTCTAATTAGCCACCATAAAGATCATGTGCGCTACCGATAGCGAGGTTTTAGAATTTGTTTTCCATGTAACCCTCCACTTCATGTTCTTAGGCGGGTATTACCATAGCTTCCTTTAATAGCTTCTAATAAAGGAAGCTATGGTATTACACGATAATAGTTCTATGACATATTTCTACTATCAAACATCTGTGATGATGAAATATTACCGTGTAATGAACCAAATATTATAAATGATCATATTCTATGTCATATGTTCTCCTATAGAGAACATACTATAATATCTTAGATAATAGATGTATGACATAGAACTATTATCGTGTAATAGCGGCCTTAGAAATTTAAGACACTTTTCGTGTGTGAAAACTGTTGCGAGTAAAAGTAGGCTAGGTATTTCTCACATTTCATAAAACTTTATAAATATATTTAATTATCATGATATAGTTATAGTATTTTGAATCCATTTCACTTGAGTTTTGATAGGTCGTTCAATGTTTAATTCACTCTTTCTCCCTGTCACAATTCCACTCTCTATCTATTCATCTTTTTTCAATGCTCTTTCGTTTTCTCTGACTCAACTTTCTTTTCTCACTCTTTCTCTTTGTCACTATTCCACTCTCCGTCTCTATCAATTCATTTCTCTTCATCAATGCCTCTCTCGTCTTGTGAAGCTGTGACTCAACTTTCTTCTCTCACTCTTTCTCCCTGGCACTATCCCACTCTCCATCAATTCATTTCTCTTTATCGATGCCTCTCTCATCTTTTGGAGAATTCTGACTCAAAACATTCCTCTCTCACTATTTATCTTACTCTTTCTTCTTATCCTTATCCCTCTCCATACATCTATCTCCCTCCATCGATGCCTCCTCTTTCATCTTGTGTAGAGTTCTGATTAAATTAGCCGGCTCGTTAGAGCTGTAGCATGCTGACCGGTGAGAGAAGTGCGTGCGAATCGTCACAGAATTTCACCGAACGCCAGCAGCAGGATAAAGTCGCCGGGGTGGTCACGGCGGCTGTCCAATATTTGGAGAATCGTTTGAGGGGGGAGTAGTTGGTGTTGTGTTTGAAAGGGGATGAGGTGGCGGGAGGGAGGTGGGTGTCCCATTGACATAGTCCCCGGAGTCAGAGTTGGTCCTCCTCACTTCAGTTCAGTTCAGTTGGTGCGCGGCCGGGTTGCCGGCAGGACGTGTGTCGTTGAGTGGCATGCTCCCTCATACAAAATACCCGAGGTAAGCACAAAATACGCTACAACACTTACCTAGATTAATTTTAACTGTCTTATTATTTGATGGATGATTTTAGTTTTAATTTGTTTTAAAAATGTTGTGACCATCTATTCCAATTAGCTTACAACAACTACTTTGATTGATGATTTTATTCTAACTTCTTTTTTATTAAAATGTTCTGGCCCTCTCTTTCAATTAACATACAGTAAATAACAACTATATTTACAATTTAAAAGTACTTATTGTAGTAAGCCAAGATTCTTAGAGATATGTCTAAGAATCCTGCTTGTAGGCTAATGTTGATGCTCAGTTTTCTAGTCCTTGGCTAAAAACGTCATGGATTCAGCTATCAGCTCATCAATATAAATAACTAGCTTAGTACTTTTCTTTATTATATGCATTTTATTCTCGGAATCAGTGATTCGAACCTCGAAATAGAAATAATAGAAACTAGGAATCTTACAATCATTTAATACCTATAATAAATGTTAATCTAGTTAATTAATGATTTTTATATTTTATATCTCATCGAATAATTGTTCTCAATTGGCCTACTTGATGGATTTTCCAATTACTCAATCGTGAAGTATTTAAAATAGGAAAATGCTCTTGAAGTGGGAAGT
Organism: Sogatella furcifera; assembly: GCA_017141385.1. Taxonomy (NCBI): domain Eukaryota; kingdom Metazoa; phylum Arthropoda; class Insecta; order Hemiptera; family Delphacidae; genus Sogatella; species Sogatella furcifera. Next base: position 7,561,062 of record CM029546.1, on the reverse strand, counting down.
ACTGTAATAAAGATTCTTACTTGATAATATTATATCTTCTCATTGAGAGGTGTATTGAATAGGCTGCATGCTATTTCCACCATAAAATATTTATCATGTCTGTTCTCAGTGAAATATATTTCTGTGTAACTTACTTCAAAAGGTTTCTTTTATTGAAAATGTTGGCGAAAAGCATGAATTGGTAGCATATTTGGCATATGAATTGATATGATTGCTTGTGGGAATTGGGGATTATTCAAACAAAATTTCATAGATAAGATTTCCTGAACGATAGAGCTCAAATTCAATTGGAAAATTTTCTATTTTGTGTTTATCCACATTCCACTTAGTGTTTGAAATAGTCTAAATAATTTTTCTATCTTGGTATTCTCGCTAATAGCATCTTAATCTTCCATTATTATAGAAATTATCGTCTGTAGATGGAAAAATATATAAGAAATAGTAAATATTCAAAGATATCCAGTGCAATCCTGAAACATTTACATAAACAAGCTGCATTAATAATGCCGATCTCAATGCAATGCCAGGATAATTGCTCACGAATTCAACATTCTACAAGAGAGCTTAATACCCTAATTGCCTTGATGTGGTTCTAATTTTTTAAAGAAGTTATAAAGTTGTGAGGTCTTGGTAGTAAGACAAGTAATAAACAAGCATGTTGAAATTTTGAAATGCACTCATTAGGGAAAATATATAGCGTCTGTTGAAAAAAGAAGAATGTTAATTTTTTTCATGTAGTAAATCTGATGAGTCGCTCATCATCAGGCAACAATGCAAAATTATAGACTTGCCCTTGAATCTAGACTGAATTATTATTAAATCTCCAGGTTCTTGTGCATAAATATTATTTCGCCAATTAACTCAGCTTGTATGAGAGATTCCATTTCTTAATCACTTGATTACGCAGTCATAACATCAATGAAAACTCATTACTCATCATCAATCTTTTCCTTCCGAAACTTGAACTGTAATTCACTATGATTAATTGCAACAAAAACAGTAATAAATTGTCCATAATCATTCATATTCATAGAATTAATTGTTCATGGTAATACAGAGAATCTTTGTTCTTTATTATGGTTTTACGTTGTAGAATCAGAAAGAATAACAATTATTCTATTTGTCAAATGTTTGTTTTCATTGAGATGAAGAATTAAATGAGAGTAAATTTATCGATAATTGCTCGGAGTGTTCTACATTGTACTCATATCATCTCGATTCTGCTAATCAATCTTCAAGTCATATAACCTAATAAATTAGGCTACTGAATTCGATAATTACTAACTTCTTGAAATTTTCAAGAAGTGTGAATTCCGAAAAATGAAGATTTTATCATTCCGCTTCTATTTAATTATCAAGAATTTGCCATTTTCCCGTTTCGATATTCGATAAATAATAACCACCAGAAACTTTTCAATGAAAATTCAGAATATCACTCAAACTCTTTGTTTAATTCAATAAACAAAGTTATACTGAGTATCCAACAAACAATTAAATAAATAAATGATTCGAAGAGGCATTAGAACAGTTTTTCTATGATAGGCTACAAATTTATTGGGTGAAATTCTGCATAAAAATTATAAACTCACTATTTTTTAAATTTCAACTCTTCCTTGGGTTCTATATTGAACTGATTCATTCAATAATAGAGAAAACTTCAGTGTCATATTCAAATTATTGTCAACAAGAACAAATTCTTTACTTTTCAATGAATTTCCATAATCCATATCAGAATGTAAATATTCATTGAATCTGTAATGAATAATTATGGATTGATAAAAGCTTGAAGGTAAATAGTAAATAGGTAGATGGTAAATAATTCAGAGTTAAAAGCTCGAATATTGTTAAAGCTTATTGAAAGCTTATTAGCACAAAATGCCAGAGCATTCAATTCTACAAAGCAGGAGCAATTTATTGGAAGTGGCTTGACTAGAAATTATATTGCAAAAATGAATGATGGATTGAATTCTAATAAGCTATCAGAAGCTTCGCAGAATAAGTGGCGGCTTTTTTGTTTGAACTACTTGTCACGTTACTCACGTTATTAACTGACCGCCAATGCGAAATACAAATAAGATTGTCCAACAATTTCGCCATTGTCTTGTCACTTTTCCTTCATTTTGTTGATCATGTAACCGTAAACACACGTGACCATATTGACAAGTTATTCTGCGGTACAGTGATAATGTATGATCATAATCAGCTATTGATTTTATAATCTCTGTACTCTCAGGAATTTCCAGTAGACCAACAGGTCGATGAGAAATTTTTGCTCATCTCAAAAATTCAGATTTGAACTTCTCTATAATACAGGTCTACAGAGTTATACTACAACTGAATCGAAAGATTGCCTCTGAGTCTCTAATGGAATTATCTCGGATTTTCAGTAAAGGCACAATTTCCGTATGCATCAATAATTCCGATAAAGGACTAGATGTCCAATCAATTAGTGGTCAAACCAGATTGAACAATTTATCAAACTTCAATTTATTGTGCAGTACAATGATGTCGAACAATTATTCTGTAAATATGTCCATATTGGATAATAGATCTTCCCAGGTTTTGAGACAAAGGAGTTTCAATAGCTCCTAGATATTAGAAGTGATTATTTCCAAAATCTCGATCTTGATTCACACTCAATTGTTAGTGCATGAAGAGCGTTGAAGCAATAATGATAATGATATTATGCTGTGGTGAACAGTAATTGAAATCAACACAATGTAGTACGGGGGCAAGTGTTACAAAAAAGGCTTCCCTTGAGCCTATATTGAGTAAAGAACTTTGGGAGTGGTATCAATCTCTTCGTTTTGACCTGGAGAAAAATAATATCGGTGGTCATAAGCTCTCCGAGGGGTGCGTCACCTGTAATCCAAGATGGTGTCCGAGAATTTCAGAGTTTCACTGTTTCGGCCATAACTCAGCCATTTTTGAAGATATCCTTTCAATTTTCCTCTCAAATTGTTCCTTATAGAATTATCTAGATGTGCTATACAAAACATATCTCCCAAAACGTATAAATAATAAGTTATGATAAACAACGAATAAGAACAAGAGGAACACTCGAACACAGACTGTAACACTGATGAGCTCAGCTCCATTCAAATTTTGGGATGAAATTGATATAATTATTATACAATTCAAGATGTAAATATCATGGGTGAACGGTTAACTAAAAATCACAGTATGCTTGAACATAGCTTTGATTCAAGCTGGCTTGGAAGTTATGAGGTGAGTTCAAATATGACTACCAGGATAGGGCACATGAAACCTCCAAATGAACCAAGTGATAAAATCTAGTGACCTAGTGTTACACAGTGTCTTTGAAATAACCAAACACCTTCCTCCCAAACCATTCATCTTAATTATAAAGAAGGGAAAAGCAGAGCAAACATGATTGCCTGAGGTTGCTGGACTCTAATAGGACATATTTCATATTGCCCCAGTATACACATACCTCCAAATAAACTACGCACTACTACAGCCGGCAATTGAAGAGGAATTACGAAATAGTTTACAGGTGCGAGCTCTGTACTGGTATCACTGTTGTACCGGTATCGCGTTGTACCGGTATCAGAAATGTTGTTCATGTCGTGAAAGCATGTTCCACCAATTAAGAGTCGCCCAGCTGCTACAGGGCTCACCATGGCTGTGCTCTGTAATTTACAGCTTGCAACTGTCAGCAAAGGGCGATTAGGTACAAGGTTTACAATTGTACCATTTCGACAATAAATAAATTCAATTAAGAGAACACGCCATCCTGTCGCTCTTCACTGCATCCCCAATTGAAGACGGCTGGAAAATGTAAATACTCTATTACTCTCTCCTACTCTCTCCTACTCAACGTTTCAAATTTATTGAATTTTGTAAATTGGTAAAGGTGAAATTGTGGTAGTATACGAACGAGGTTATTATAGTTATTTGTAATACCCTTGGTGAACGACTGATTCGATTCAATAGCCGGAAAATGATTTTATCTTTAATTACTGCTCTTTTATTTGAGAAAAGCGCTTTTATGTAAAGAAACAAAGCTACCATACTCGATTTGAATGAAACAAATTGTATCGTCTATTTCAATCCTAATTCACTTTCACTCTTCTGCTTTAACTCGAAACTAATCAGATCTGTATTTTTCTACACATAGAGATTCTATTAAAAAAATGCATCATAACTCTTCGATTCCTGCCATCGGCTTGAACAGTTATAGCAACAATCTACTCTTATGCACATTTTTTTGGTTATAGTCTGAAAAATTCTAGAAAAACCCTTGAGAAAAATGCTTGATATGATACACTTCATAGTTGGATGGATTCAACTGTGATACACTTGATAGTTGAATAGATTCAACTATTCTCCTTCTTCAACCAACTAATCTCCTTCTAATTACCAACTATTATGGAATGATCATGTAGCACATGTTACAAAAAGGGTAAACTCCATACTTTACCAGCTAAGTCGGCGAAAACATCTAATTCCCCGTACAGTTCGCACTATGCTCATCAAATCTTTAGTTATCCCAATCATTGACTACTGTGCTCCGGTGTATTGTGATTTACCCCAAGTTCTCTCACATAAAATACAGGTAGTTTTTAATAACTGCATAAGATTTATATTTGATTTAAGATACGATGATCATGTTTCTCCATTCATAAAATTAATAAACCTCTTGAAAATCAATCAAAGACGGGAATACCTGATTTGTTGTTTACTCTACAAAATATTGAAATCTGGAACACCTGCATATCTAGCAGAATCATTTTTGTTTATGAGAAATATTCACGGTAGAGCGACAAGACAAGGAGAACATACCCACATTCTTTTGCTTCAGAAAAGTGCATCTCTGTTAATTATATACAATTTCATGACTATTAGCTAGTCTATAATATTAGATCAATAATATTATTTCATGTAATTCTATTATAATATGAGATAATTTTACAGTATAATCAAATAAGATTAAGTAGAACAATAATTTTTATTTTAATATAAGCTTCTTTGAATTGGTAAGGCTTGACTTGGAAATGTTTTTTTATGATATTTATTACGAAGATGTATTAAGTTATATGTATGATTTCTTGATGTAATTTTTGCTCTAGCTATGTAAAATAGTATGTATTTCTGTGGATGAGAGTGGAAAAAAAGCTTTTCAGCTTTACTCTTATTCGAAAAATAAATCGATTCATTCATTCATTCATTCATTCATTCTTCACACAGTATTGCTAACTTCACTCTCATTATTGACAAAGGTTCTAGTGTTCCAAATGAGGTACATGAAATATTATATTTGACATTCCTTCTGTACAGTCCCTGTCTTACATCTTCTGTACAGGTGCTTGCATCCACGGATATTATATAATATCCGATGGATATGATATATAATATTATAATATCCGTGGTTGAATCTATTCAAGTGTATGATAGCTTAATCATATCAGACCTGATTTATTCCTCGTTCAGCACATAACTTTTGATCACATAAATGTCTTAGCCAATAATATAACTAAATATAAAATGAATAAATAAATTAATGCAACTGAATATACATAGTGGTCTATAATATATGCAGTGGTCTTATTCTATACTCTCTGGTCCAAACGAGCTCTTGAAAACTTCTGCCTATGAGTTACACTTGCAGTCCACTTTGAGAGATTTATTTTATAGCGAGCATTAAAACGTGTACGGAGACAAAAAGCGACACGTGAAAGACAATTTCAGAATGAGAGAAAGAAGGAAGGAGTCATGGGTGCGCCCAGTTATTTTTGTACCCACTGCACTCGACGTCAGGTCTACAACCTGATTGGTGCATTCACCTGATTGTGCCCGAAATAGAGATTCAAAATCAAAAGCGGAACCGCGCCTTCTTGCACCTTGAAAATGTCGAGCGGACGATGACACTCTACTTAGCACCACTTACTATTGTCTCTCGACACCTTTTTTATTTCTGATTATCAAGAGAGCGAGAGAGGGTTTGATAGAGAAAGATAGAGAGAGAGAGAGAGATATAGAGTGAGAGAGAGAGAGAGAATAATTCAAGGGGTAGTAACAGAGTGCAAGAGTGTGAGACTTACTTCCCCTTTATTGTGCAGCTAATTGCGGCTTTTGTAAAGCCGCTTAGACTGCGAATATATATTATCGATCACAGTGTTGAAGCATGAAAGACTTGTGAGGTTTCGTACTGTTTAACGTGTTATTCAGCCATAACCAATTTGGCTTCCAAACAGGAAAAACTACAGTCTGTGTAACCTTGAATTGATGCTTCATTGGCGAGACAAACAAAGTATGAAAACATTGCTATTAAGGTATAGTTCGATGTAAATTTAAGATTTTTTTCTATCCTTCACTACTATAGAATATTAAACAATATAATTCAATCATTGAAGCATCATTTATTCAATCATAAACATAATACGCTCAATACGATTAAACATAATCTCGCCTGCTATTTAGTACATTGGTCAATATTTGCACTTGCAGAAGTCCTTTGTCTATTTATATAGTAATAAATTGTGGTTAGAATTAATTATTATTATACGATTCCACCATAATTGTCACAGATTTAAATCGTTCCTCCACCAATTCATACTTTTTTTTATAACTATCCAAAACCATGAGTAAGAGTTATCCAGCAAGAGTGATACAGAGGCTTCATTTATTGAAATATTAATGATAGATTATGGAAAATTCAGTATTAATAAAAATCCATTATCATTAATCCAAAATCAGTGGTTTGACATTTGACAACATCTTGTCTTTTCATTTATTATGGATAACTACCACAATATCACTTTCACAACTACTCAAATAGGTAAAATCCATTATCATGAGATTTCAGTTTTTATTGGTTCTCTAGCAAATATTTTTTAAGTAGTATTGTTCAAAAAAGTTTGGATCTGTACATCAACCTAGCAATGTATCACCTCTCTCTCTATGATTGAGATTGTGATGACACTGGCATGTTATGTACCTACAAGAGAAAAGAAAAATTCGGCCCAAATTCAAAAGTCTTATTTCCCCAGGGAAATTACTTTCAAGAACTATTAGTTGCGACGAGGAAAGCGAAATTGTATCAGATATCGATTTCATGGTTCTGGTGAAGAACAGTAAAGAGATACTGTCAGACATGATGTATGAAAGCCGTGGCAGTGGTAGCTCCCCAAGCTATAGTCTGTCCAAGCAAAGAAGACATTCTGGCAAGATACGAAAATGACTCCAGCTCCGTCAATATTGATTCAAAAATAATAAATTTAGTCTTAAATTGTAGATTAGAAAGGTTCGTAAAATTTGAGACCAAATTGATAATTTTTCAACCAGTATTTACCGAGCTGGAGTCACTTTCCAATCTCGCCAGAATGTCTTCTTTGCTTGGACAGACTATATCTCCATTCTAGGAAGCCATAAATATCGTGTGAACTCTTCCTCCTCTATACTAGCTCGAGAAGCTGAGATTAGTTTCTTTCAACACACTGGCCAAAAACATGATCGAACTTTCTTCGACAGCGACAAAGCTTTCGAAAATTTCTATACCTTCCGAAATCGATTGTTGTGGCTGTTTCTCTGCTGATATGAAGGATTACTAGAATAGGATAGTACTCCATAGTATGTGATGATTTCAGACGAAATCTGAAGTTATTGGGCTAATACCAGTGGTTATGATGGGTAGGCGACTAATATCTTTTCACATTTATGAATTCGTGTAATCAGGTCTTTAACGTGTAGTCTAATTACGTGTAATATCATACTTATTGAAGTGCTTCAGTTTCAGTAGTCAACAATGTTTTGAAATCAAAAATTATGTTTTCAAATGAACTTTTTTAAAGAACTATAATTCATATCTCCGTTTGTGAAAAATGAGGTTATCTGGCGAAGTGGAACAACCCTTGGGTCTTTTAAGTATAAATCATACTTATTTTTGGAGACTGAACTTTAAAACTTTGGGCTATTTAAAATAAATGAGAATCAAACACCCTTTTAAAAACTTTAAAATTATCAAAACATAGACATGTTTCGGCACATTGAGCCATTATCAATGTGGATAAAATAATAATTATTATTATTGTGGATAAAATAATTATTATTATTATTGTGGATGAAATAATAATTATTATTATTATTTTATCCACATTGATAATGGAGATGTGTCGAAACATGTCTATGTTTTGATAATTTTTAAGTTTTTTAAAAGGGTGTTTGATTTTCATTTATTTTTCAATTATTTTTGGAGTTATTATTATGAGGAAGATATTTATTTATTTGAGAAGATACAATAATTTATTAAATATAAAACACTAATAAGTAAAAACATCGAACAGTAAACATCGATGTTTGATGTTGAACCCCATCCCTAGCTAATATTGAATGGAAAACTGATGTTTTATTTTTATAATAAATCATACTTCATTATTCAAGCATTATTAGCTAGTCAAGCATAGTGAAGCTAAGTTTATTGTCAAATTTGATTTCATTATTAGTATTGATGGAATCTTGGAGAAAGTTGTTGACTTTGAAATTTAATGGATAAATTCATGGATATTTTATTAGGAATTGAATGGATAATTTTAAGAAAGAGGAGAATGGGTCAAAAAATTGCATACGAAAGGGGAAATAAGCCCGTAAACGGAGCATCGATAGCAGACAGATATTATCTGCTAGATATATTATTTTTTTTTTTACAATTGCGACTTGATAGCAAGTGTTTTAAGCAAAGGTGATAATGAGTGAGTGAATGTTTACATGGTGAATAAAAGATTATGAAAGTTTATAATAGCAGATTTTATTGAAGTGTACGCTACTGCCTCGCCGGTCTTTCAGTTATTTTATGCGGGCTAATCCGGCTGATATCGCGATGTTCTCATTGACGAATTGAAGGAGAAAGCTGATTGTTTGTAGAGGAAACCATACTGGCAATATAATAAATGTTGATTATGATTAAGAAGACCTTACCGTTTTAATGTGTATTCAAAATCTTCACAAAACTTATCTTACTTAAAAATGATTGATCCACGCAATTTTCAAGGCGATTCATATATCTTTTTTCAATCATTAAATCATGAAATAACGTACAATATTCTTTGTTGAAACTCTTCATTTATTTGAGGAAATACAATACTTGATGTATAAAACACAAACAATTGAGTACAAAACCTCTTATTCCCAAATTTTAAGCGATATTCTAAATTAAGATCATGTCCACATGAACTATAACCGTAGAGAAATTATTGTAAACTAGCCGGCACCTGCTAGCTCCCTGCTAGCCTAGCTCCGCCCCTGGACCCCCGCCAGTATCGGCGGTGTGAGTCAAACAGGCTCGCTTCGCTCGCCTGCAAATTCCGTTCAGAAGGAATTCGAAATTTATTGAGCACAGCATTTCTAGACCTAATCTGGACCTATTCACCAAATTCCAACACTTTCTGCCTATTCGTTCTCGAAAAATCCAAGAAAAACTCAGAAAAATAGTGAAACGCTAATATTGAGCGTAACCTTGGGGAGTATATCGAACAGAGTTCGAAACTTGATTCAATATTTAAAAAAATAGTTCTTCTATAATCTCACTGAACCATTAAATTTACAGTAAGGATTGGTCGTATCAAGGCGGAAGATATGCAACCCGCAATACATCTACAATCTGAAAAAACTGATAACTGGCGTAATCTTGAACGGAATTCAAAAATATTTCAACACAACATTTCTGGACCTTATCTGAACCTGCCTACCAAATATCAACATTTTATACCGATTGGTTCTCGAAAGAATCGAGAAAACGCCGGAAAACTATAGAAAAACTTAAATATTTGGCGTATCCTTGAAAAGTTTCTAAAATCCGTTCTTAGCGCGCGTCTAAACGTCTAACCGAACTTGCCTGCCAAATTTGAACGCATTCGGTTCGGTGGATTTTTAGTTCTGGTGATGAATGAATCAGTCAGTGAGTGAGTCAGTCAGTGCCATTTCGCTTCTATAGATACAGATTATTAAAATTATTGTAGTATCATTCCTCTATTGTTTCCTTTCTCAGGGCTACTTTTATCACTGTTTTTTTTAGTTTCAATAATAATCACGGTACCCTTTTCAATTATTTTTATTAATGCATAACTTGTTTCGACTATTTATAGTCATTTTGATTCGTATTTGAAAATGACTATAAATAGTCGAAACATGTAATGAATTAATAAAAATAATTGAAAAGGGTACTGTGATTATTATTTGAACCAACAAACATTCCTCAATTCTATAACTTACTCACAAATTTCTACTCTTTAAAACCTTGGTATAAATTTTGTATCACTATCATACAAGATTTACTTCTGTGAATTATTGAAGATTGAGTTCAAACAACAAGTAGTGCAAACCACCAACCCTTTTCCGAGTGCAACTCACCCAATAGTGTTGCAGCTTTTACATACTGCGGAGGATAATCAAAAAACGATTCAGCGTGAAACGACAGCAGCACGCATCCTTTTATCGCAGCTTGATTTTCTCGAGGTGCGGTTGATGGTTTATGCCTTGTCGTGTCTGGGCGGCGAATGCCCAAGGGTTTAGTGGTGTCGAGAAGAACTCCATGGGGGAAAAGGGGGAATAGGAGGGGAAAAAGGGAAAATAGGAGGGGAAAGAGGGAAAATAGAAAGGAAAAGTTGTTAAAAGGTGCTAGGGAAAGGGTGAAAGAGTAACAGGAGGCGAAAAGGGGTATCAGGAGGGGATAAGGAATGACAGGGGAAGAGGTAGAGGGGAAAATAGTATTGCAATGACACGGTACACGATTTGACAGGCACCCGTTATCACGAAGCGCGCGACCCATTTTTCAGACTCTTATTTATTGGCGCCATCTCTATGTCAGCTGATGCTCCAATGCAGAACTGCTTTTGCTGCTGTAGTCTGTCATCTGTCAAAGCAGAGAAGACATTCTGGCGAGATGGGAAAATGACTCCAGCTCAGTCAATATTAGTTCAAAATTATAAATTTGGTCTCAAATTGTAGAAAACATTCTGATCTACAATTTGAGACCACATTTGCAATTTTTGAACCTTTATTGACCGAGCTGGAGTCATTTTCCCATCTTGCTAGAATGTCTTTTTTGATTGGACAGACTATTCTGCTATTGGTACTGCTACTGCATCTGCTACTGCTACTTCTGATGCTGCTGCTACTGATTTTATTGCTGCTGCTAAGCTTCTGCTGGTTATGACGTGTGTCACTGGTCGCCTATTATGAGCGCACGTCTGCATTATTGCATGGCACATTAATGTGAGTAATGCTATGCTATTTCAAAAGCCTGAAGGCAGACAGAATATATAATACAGTGGAACTTAATTGAATAGTGGAAGATTCATGATTTTTGGTATGTTTGTTGTGCGGCAACAGTTGATTGATATCAAGGATCATGGATCAAAAATCTATGGATCATGAAATGTTTTGTAGTTTTTTATAAGTGTGATTTTGGTATGTTTGTTGTGCGGCAACAGTTGATTGATATCAAGGATCATGGATCAAAAATCTATGGATCATGAAATGTTTTGTAGTTTTTTATAAGTGTATACTCAGAAGAGTTTCCTAAAAGGAGTGTCTCTCCTCCAAATAAATATATTTTTCAAATCTTTTTCAAATATATAGTTTTATATTTGACAATTACTGACGTTGACAAATGAGAAATGTGTTAACAAATTATTAGTGTGAAGCGTCAATTTGAATTATCACTGAAAGTCTGAAACTTGAGAGATTGAAAGTGATGAAAATATAAGACTATATGTAGTGAAGTCGATTAGCCGATGTGGTACTAGAAGTACTAGTTGTACTAGTCGCAGTACTAGGTGTACCATGAGTAAAGGAGAAAGTAAAGAATACAAGAAACATTCCGATTGATAAAAAAAGAATGTAATTGATTCGAATAGAAATTATTGATAGTTCCCAATCAAGGAGTCTATATATTGTCTGAAGATTGTTTTCAGAAATATTACGATACAGAAATGGAAAAGCATTCACTCTATCATTATGTAGTGCTTCACAGAATATCCCAAGATTAGAAGTTGAAGAAAAGTAAAAAAGTGTGAGTTCTATTGAATTTATTCTCATTGAAGACAACAATCTATTTCAACGATGACTGTATTAAAACACATGCTTAAACTTTGTAATCAAATTGCGAGTAGGTAAAATGTCTCGAGATCACCTCCTTACAGTTTTTATTCCTCCACGTCTTCTATTCAATCAGATAACATTCTTATCACAACTAGTAATTATGTGGTGTTCAAAATAAGGGCTCAAATTACATGGCGCCAGCCTAGATTGACACTCCCATCACGCTTTATCATCCTTCAATTACAAAATTTGAATTTCAAACAACGTCCAGCTTTTAAAAGGCTATTGTTTGTTGAAAATCAATCAACATTAATGACTGGGGAAGTGAATGTCCATCAATTCTCGACTGATTTATCCGGTGACTGAAGCTCATCCATAGTTAATTGATCAAGGGCTCGAGTAACGCATTAATTAAAGAGAAATTGGATTTCAATTGATTGAGCGGGATGGGTATTTAAACTGAGATGCATGTAAGCATGTTCAAATCATTCATTAGAATCTGGGATGATTTCTCTTTCCCTGATTAATATTACATTGGAAAATTGTCTTGGAAATAACTGGCTGCTTCGATTGAGGAGATCAAATTTCATCTCAAAACAGTATGATATTATTTACATTGAAAAGATAAACTTTCTCTCACCTCATAAAACTTCATAACATATAGTTTTAAAAGTTGATCCATCGTGAATCTCATTTCAAATTTCCTTCTCATCCGCCACAATTCTTCAACATTTCATCAATACTAAGAGTTATACCAAACACTTTTGAGCTAGAGTCAACTCAGTTTGCTGCATATTTTGGTTCGTAAGTTGAAGCTCTTCTTATTGATCGCGCACGCTGAGAAGAGAAGCCATGCCGTTTACTATGTTAGTTACAGTATAGTGGAACCTCTTTTTAAGAAAACCATATTTTGAAGCTAGTCCAAAAATCAAGCCTTCTTGGAAAGTTGACTTTAAAGAGCAAGAAATATAAAAAATAGTTCACCGGTCATGGGATAAAATTAAATATTTGTCTAATACATTGTTTAATACAACAGAGATTAAGATTACATGTGATTGAGATTCAACTATTCAAAATTATTTGTTGAAGTAATTGGAGTTAGCACCTCTCGCTAATTGAAAAACATACAATCACAGTGTGGTGAGAAGTACCATTATGTAAAGTATCCATATTATGTAACTGCTTCACTACATCACTGTGATTGATGGACATGTTATGTATATTTTGTAAAGTATCACGGCATAATGAGTACAAAGACGAGAGTGGAAACTCAGCTAAGAGAAAAGAAGAGCAATTTGTATAAATCAGCATTACAGTGAGCTGGCTGAAAGTAATGTCATAAGTATGAGGGACTGCTGATGCTTTAAAGAGAAAATAAGAGAATGTGAGAGAAAGTGAGAGAAAGGAAGAGAGAAATAGTAAGAGAAAGGAAAAGAAAGTGAGAGAGAATGAATGCGAAAAAGAGAGAAAGAGAAAGAGTGAGTTAAAGAGAGTATGAGAGAGAGAGAAAGAGAGCAGAATAGGGGTTTGCATGCAAGCTAACGACATACTATGACATCTGGCACCATTATCTCTCTCTTGCTCTTCACTTCACCCATGTCATCAGGGTCTTTCCTTGCTGTACTAGGCATTGCGTCTGCTGACGTAAAAGTAGATTCCTACTGCTGAATAAATATAATATATTCCTCCTGCCATACATCACTTTCGCTTACCTGCTATGCTAAAACCCACATACACCGCCTGTCTTATAATAATATTTGTTTTGAAGTACCTATATCACAAGAGCCTTTCTTATTATTTTAAAAAGTTATGTTTCAAATTTGTATTGATTTTTGAGAAAAGACGTTTGTTCACAGCTAACAGCTCAATTTACTTTCCAGACGACCATACAAATTATTATTAAGATAATTTAATTATTTATTTCTCAATGGAGACAACGGGTTGCCCCAGACAATTCAACAATTGTCTCCTTTACATTACAATTCAAACAGAAAAATTGCTTATAATTAAGAAAATATAAAGTAGAGTAAGAACAATAGAATAAGAACGATAAGATGCACTATTGAGTAAGACTTATATTGATAAGATGATTCAGTGACAAGACAACAATATAATAATTTACAATGGGGACAATATTTATTGTCTATATAAGGTAAAAGCACCAGTAGTGGTCATGTTTAAGGATTTTTTTTACAGTTTATGCCGAATTGTGAGACCATATTGTCAGCTATCTCCTCCAAAACTCAAAAAGGATGTTGCCCAGATCCTTCCTGATTGACCTATTCCTTGAAATGGCGAATATGTCAATACACAAATGAATTATTAAATTTTTCGTGAAACTCAATTTTCCCTCTTTGAGTAGTTGTGAAATTGATATTGTGGTAATTATCCATAATAAATGAAAAGACAAGATGTTGTCAAACCACTGATTCAAACTCAATTTTGATTCTAAAGTGGCCACTATGATTCAATAGTGGCCAGGCATTGATTGTATAGTGGCCACATGATGTTTTATGCTCATTGACAAGTCAATTTCTCAAACTGCTTGTTGCAATTATTCAAGTAAGCTCATTTTTCATTCCAGACATTGATTACAACGCCAGAAATAATAATAGGTTATATTAAAATGAGTTGAATTGGCAATGCATTGTTGTTGGTTACAAGCCACTAGAAAAGTGAGGTTAAACTAGAAAATAGATATTGAAAAGTTATTTTTCCTCTGTAACCTATTTAAAACAGTCCAAGGAGAACATAAATTCAAATTACACCAACTTTTACAGCAATATCTACAACTTCTACAACAATTTCCTATTGGGTGGCCACTACTAGATTATTCACGGTTTCTTGCTCTAGTAGTGGCCAGTATGCTTTTACGCCGCAATATAAGCTGTATTTGGCTAGAAACCTTCTAAATATAATCTAGACATTCTAGGGAATGATTATAACACCAGAAATATCGAAATTTACAGACTTTCTAGTCATAATACAAGAATTTGTAAACACGCCTTCTTACTGAAACTGCTAAGAGGAAACTCAACTTCTTTCTGAAACTACGTATTCGAGTGAAATAGCGATAATGAATCTCTCTCAAAAATCTCTAATGATGCTCTGCAAGCTCCTACTTGAACTATTTAGCTGCTAAATAGTATAAGCTAAGTCTCTAGCAGGTTTAGAACTCATTTAAAGGCATCAAATTCGTGTTTTAAAGAAAAAACTATTCAAGTGGCCACTACTGGTGCTTTTCCCTTATTATGATATGGATTATTAATTTATTCAATGATTGATAATGGAGACAATAATTTATTAATGTCTCAATTTCAATAGGAATGATAAACAAGCTTATTCCCAAAACAGTCACTTTTCCAATTCATACACAGTCCAGTTATCATCCAAAATTATTAGAATATAAAAGTAGGCAAATTCATACAAAATGATTTCTTGGAGATTACGGAGATAGCAGAAAAATGAGTATTCAGAAAAGTAGGGTTGTTGATGCTGATAACTAGGAACGCGTCTAGAAATTCGAACAGCAAGCTGATTGGTCAATGAGATATACAGACGCCATTTTACCAATCGGAAGCTTGCAGTCGTAAAATGGCCACGTTTCAACCCATTGGCCAATCAGAAGACTCGTTGGATTTCGTTAGTCGTATAAGTCGTTTCTTATATTACTAGAACTGAATATAGTGGTAACCCATCTTTTGTTACTTTTTTATGTTAGATTAAGATTTTTCCGCATTTCTCATAATGTTATTTTTGACGTATCCTTTTAGTTTCAATTGCAGTAATTGGAATACATGGATTAAATCTATTCTATCAATACAACCTTTGGAGAAATATAAAAACAATCCATTTTTCCTCTCTAATTATCTTTACTTCAAAGGAAGTTTCATTCTACAGAATTATTATACTGTAGTTTAAATATCCACCAATTTTCCAATAGTAATACAAACTTGAATTTTCACCAATATTGTCGAATATCCACTGAGTTCAGTTTCTTTGACTCTGAAGAACTCATAACCATAGAATAATATATTCACTCCATCATATTCTAATACTCTTTGTCATAACTGATGCAATGGTTTTACTGAGTTACTGGTTCGGCTCATACTGATCTACAGAAGGATTTCTCAATAGAATAATTCCATATTATTATCCTTAGTAACAATAAAGAAGCCCAACTGCTACTAAGAAAGAGACGAGATCTTAAAATCACATCTAATTGAGATTGAAGCAGCTAAGAAATTTCCTTTGTAGAACAAGATGTAACAAATGGATGTGTAGTGAAATAATATTGAATAAAGACGAGAGAAAAGAAAACAGAAAGAAGAAAGTATTATGAAATAGTTAGCTGATGAAAGAGGTAGAAGATAGGATTCCTAATGCTCGCGAAGCTTGCCTTTAATTAATTTCTTAGGGAACTTGATGAAAGGAGAGAAGCTTATTACTTATGCGACTAAATTAGGACGCTAGCTTCCAGAAATGCTTCGGATGGTTCTGTGCTCATTAAGTTTCACAAAAACGAAGAATATGCAGATTATGATTTTTCAATAATGTATTGCGATGTTCTTGTAATAGAGTTTTCTAATTCCAAATTTCTTTTGTCCAGGAAGAAGAAGTAATTCATACGCATCAATAATTTATCACACTTCAATGTATTGGAGATTGGAAATAAAATAATAAACATGTTTCAAATTTATTGAGCAATCAGTTTCAGTGTAACACTGTAATTAATATGGTATGGTAGCTACTTAATGGTATTCTCCTCTTGAGTAGTAGAAAAATAAGAAATGAAGAATCATTGAGCCTTAATGTTCTACAATACATTACAGTAGGCTACTCGATATCAACTTCAATAACTAACATTGTTTACACTTATTTACAAGCTTGTTTTCTGTTGACATTGAAATAAATGAAATTCCTGATCAGCTAAACAGGAAAATTTTTCACATCAATCAACTGTATTCAAAAGCATTCCTACCATAATAATTATACTTTTCCCAGCTAGAATATAAAAGATATATTCTGATATATAATAATAATAATATATTCTAATAAGAATATAATATATATTCTATTCTTGCTGCGTTTTCCCCATATCCCACTTATCATTCTCAATGCGGCTCTTCTTTGATAGACGTGTCGGAATGATCGAGATCCAGTGATTCAAGGAAAAGGAATGATGAAATCTTGGTTTCATGATTGATGGATCAATTATAATGGAATAGGTTAAATGAAAATCATGAAAAAGATTTTAACCAAGGATACTTCTATTCGATTTGACCAAAGAGATCACGCAATCATACAATCATTCACATTGGCGTGAACGATTTGACTATTTAATATCCTATTGACTACTATAGTCCTATCCTATCCTATTGACTACTAGCCAGCAGGCTCCGCCCCCTGGACTCCCAACAGTATCAGCAGTGTGAGTAAGTAAAACAGGCTCGCTTCGCTCTCCTGAAAAACCTCTGTCAGGACCAGTTGAGGCAAATAGCCCCGTAATTTCCGTTCGAAAGGATTTGCTTTGATCATCATATCACTTAACAGGTTTCTTTTAATAAATCGCTTTGAATCAGTTCTATCAGCTCGGCTAAATTTAGTTCGGTAGTTTCCGTGAATTAAACAAAAGTGTAGATTCCAAACAATGGAAACCCCTATTACAGACGTAGGGGAATAGAATTTTATTGAACACAGCATTTCTAGACCTAATCTGAACCTGAACACCAAATATCATAATTTTCTACCGATCGGTTCTCAAAAAAATTAAGAAAACGCTGAAAAACTATAGAAAAACTCAATTACTTGGCGTATCCTTGGGAAGTTTTAAAAATCCGTTCTTAATTCGCGTTTAATGGTCCAACTGAACATGCCTGCCAAATTTGAACGCATTCGGTTCGGTAGATTTTTAGTTCAGCTGATGAGTGAGTGAGTGAATGAATGAATGAGTGCCATTTCGCTTTTGTAGGTATAGATTCAATATCCAATATTTCTCTACATGATAAATCTTGAACTCAATGTTAAATCTTGTACATTGTAAACGCTTGTTACATTATTTGTCAAGTTATATTATGCCTACTACGGGGGAAATTGGTTTTGTATTCTACTTCTTGCTTACTATAATAGTGTTCCATGTTTACTACATTTCTCGTACTTCTGCTTTTCATTTCTGTCAGGAAGAGATAACCTGCTACTTGATATTTTCCATGTAACCATTATTATTATTAAGGTTACAATTAATTTGATTCAGAAGGGTTATTTTAACTTGGAGCACAAAATATTAACCATCCAACAATAATTTATAAGCAAATAAATATCAATCCGACATTGGATCTTCTACAATGATCATTCTCATTAAATAGTAAAATATGCTAACTCTACTTCACTTTCCTTTATGAAGTTTAAAATAGTTTTACATCCTACGAGTTCTAGTCATCTCAATAATAAGTCACTCCTTTATGAAGTTTGAAATAGTTCTACTACTAGTTCTTCAATCTATGAGTTGTATGATAGCTCCCTTTAATATGTTGAAGTAGGCTATGATTCTATTAATGTAGTGTATGATTCCAGCAAACCTGGTATAACCCTAAATTAGCTAAACAATTCCATCTTCACACAAATCGTCCACATTGCGGTCTACTCCTGGTTTTCGTCAGGGTAGAACGTGAACGCAGACAAAATTGACTGCATCGCATGCCGCTGTGTTTTGAGAAGAGGGAACATTATTATATCGGGTGTGAAATTGGAAATTTCATTAAGCTGCCGCCGAATAAGAAGCAGTGGCAGTGGCAGCATGGAAGCAGACAGGCGGAAGAAAAAGCAATGACGGAAGATCGTTGCGACGATAACATTTAGCAGAGGGTGAAAAGGGTGCTGCGTGCCGCAGGGGGTGTCCCCTCGCTCTGCGGGAGTTCCCGGCGACACTAACAGTGCGTCGCGACGTCACCGACGCCTGAAGAGTGTCTTCTTGTCACTTCGATACTGCCGATGATGCTCGCTACCCTCCCGTCTTGTCTGTCTAAGCAAAGAAGACATTCAGGCAAGATAGAAAAATTATTCCAGCTCGGTCAATATTGGTTGAAAAATTATAAATTTGATTTCAATTTGTAGAGTAGACTGTTTCCTACAATTTGAAATCAAATTAGAGATTTTTGAACCTATATTGACCAAGTTGAAGTAATTTTCCTATCTTGCCAGAATGTCTTCTTTGTTTGGACTGACTATACCAACGCCTGTCATTGAGCTACCTCCTCTCTTTCAGTCAGCTCTCCGCCCTCTCAATCACCATTCCTCCTCCTCCTCCTCCTCCTCCTCCTCCTCCTCCTCCTCCTCCTCCTCCTCCTCCTCCACCACTTCCTCCTCCTCCTCCTCCTCCTCCTCCTCCTCCTCCTCACAACCCTCCTCTCAACCCCCTCTTGTTCTTCTTCCCCTCCACCAGCCTTTCAGGCAGAGCCGACGGCAGTCAATAAATATCTACTTGACTCGAGGACGCCGCTGCTCTGCTACTGTCTAGTGATGGAGGAAGTATGGAGCAGACGTGAGAGGAAATGATGGAGGACTGTATAGTGTAAATAGAGTGAGAGGAAGTGATGGAGGGTTGTAGAGTGAATATGGTGAGAGAAGGAAAATGAGGATAGGGAATTGAGAGTGAAAAAGAGCGCGGGATTGATTGGTGGAGAAGTTGGAAGTATGGATTACAAGTGAGAGGAGATGATGAAGGATTGTGGAGAAATAAACTGCGAAAAAAACCTTGGAAAGGAAAATGTGGAGAAAAAAGGATTGAGGAGATAATGAGAAACCAGGATAGGGAATTGAGAGTGTGAAGAAAAGTATGGAGTACTTGGGAGTATGGAGTGCTAGAAGTATGTAATCCTCGGAGTATGGGAGTACGGTTTACTTGAGAGTATGAACAATTGTACAATTGTACTTCACTTAAGTGATAGAGAATAATGAAGATTTGTAGAGGAAAAAGGAAATTGAGCATGAAAAATAAGGGTCAAAAGAACCTTACCTACTTGCATGCGATAAGCATCATACTTACAGCAAGTAGTATTATTATCCTGATTTATTAATTTTTGCAGATATATATCACATCATACAATAGATATAGAGTACTATTACTAGCCTATTCATTTTCTTTTTCAGTATACTGTGTTTTTCCTTTCTATTGAAATTGTGTTCAAACTTCTGTTTATGTATTGTGTATGAATTAGAATAAAGCAATTTGAATTTGAAAAAAGAATGAAAAATCGAGAATAAAGAGTAAGCGTTGATGAGTGGTGAAGTAGTAGATAGTATCAAGAGTAGAATAATTCATTGCGAAAAAAATTAGAAATTTGGTATCAAGGAACTAGGATGGAAAATTGAAGAAAAGATAGGAGAGTAAGGATGAATGGTAGAGTGATGAAGAGTATTGAGAAATAATAATTGGAGACGAGATGGAGAATCGGGCATGAGAAACAGGTATAGGATATTAAGAATGGTGTAAATTGGTGTAAGAAAAAATTGAAAAGAAAATGTGATGTCATGAAAAAGAAAAGAACATATAAGAATTAATAGAGAAGCAATTGATGAATGTGAAGAGGAAGAAATTAAGATGTTATAGCTGACGTCAAAAACTCAGGTGGTTTCGTCTGTCTCTTGTACGTGATGTGACCTACTAACAGCTGATGTGAAGGTTACAAAACTAACTTTTTGACGTTAGCTATGCCAAATTTGATAGGAAAATGAACCAAGTTGATTCGGACCAAATCTGATTCTGTACTAAGCAACCAAGAGTTACAGTGCTAATTTCATTCTCATTATCCTAAACCAGAAGCCTAGTACTTCTTTATATATACAATAGCTTACTTCTTATTATACTACTATAACAAAAAAGAATAAGAAAAAACATAAACATAAGGAAAAGATTAATATAAGAGGTGAGTAACGAGGATCGGGACATCAGGAGAAAGGAAACAAAAACAGCTGATGCAGTGTGGTGATGAGTGTGGAGAAAGAACGAAAACGCGGGAAAACGGAAGAAAAAAAGGGAATGATAGAGTGATTTTGATAGAGAAAAGAGTGTGATCGACGAAGAACAAAAACAAGAGTGAAGTTCCAGTTGCCGATAGTTGGCAGTGTGCATCACTCTCACACGCACACACACTCTAGTTGCAGCGCTACACATGTTGTGAACGCACGCACACACAGGAACGCGCGCGCGCCCATACTTCATTGATCCGAGGCACGGGCCGACGAGAAGCGCACAGCCTCATGCTGAGGCTACCCCTCGGCACCCCCTCCCACAAAGCTGCCAAAACTCCCCCCCTCCCCCCTGGACCAATTCTTGAAACGAGGAGAAATTTGATCAGCTAATTCGACCCATTAGAACTGCCACGAAGACTCCTTCCCATTCAACTTTGGATAAAGTAAAGATGCAGATTCTTAAACGTAGTTTTGTTCTCTTCTAGAAGAGATAGTGTACTAGCACAAACTATGAATAACTATGAGATGTTCTATGAATCTGTGGAACTAGCTAGCAAGCAATTTCCAGGTTAAATTCCTCATTTTTACAGTGTTTTTTTTCAATCACTCATCAAATTTAATGCTTTCATCTCCCTAGAGCTGGAATTGCTGGTGGTGTTTTTCATATCTAGCATATCTAGTTCTATCTGAAAGTTGGCAATTATTAAACTTCCCTGCAAACTAGACGACCAATTTCTCGTTCTATCTTTCGTTTTCACTATAGAGACTGTATAATCAGAGTCTAGTTAACACTATCAATAAACTCTCTCGGCGTAGCATCAGCTGTTGATTGAAAACTTTATTCACCATTAGTCAGTTTTATTGATGGAAACTACATTTCTCATAGCTTCTACTTACATTTTTTATTAAACTAATAAATTTTAACTGATATATTTTTGATTAAACATATCGCATTGAAATTCTATACTTCATATTTTGTTATACTTTTATCATTTTCCCAGCCTTTCCAAGTCAAGGCGAATATTTCCATATCATTTCCTGACAAAAAAACTCCTCAATTTCTCCATCACTTAATAGTAATGAGACCTTCCACATTCTTACATGAATAGATCTTACATGATTATTCTGAGACTTTCATATCTCATATTGAAAAGCCATTCACTGAAGAATATGGTAATAAGAATATCAATATTATTGAAATAGCCGTTACTTAAGGCACGGGAAGATAAGATACCTTCTATGTGCTTAAGGCAATAATATTAGAATATAAATTTTGCTACGTCTGCATTCAGCAGCTATTATAAGACGTCCAAGATAAAAATACATTCTGGCAAGATGGGAAGATTACTCCAGCTCGTCAATATTATAAAAAATCATGAATTTGTTTTCAAATTGTAGTAAGCATTCTGATTCACAATTTGAGACCAAATTTATTATTTTTGAATCAATGTTGAGCGAATTGGAGTCATATTCCCATAGTTCCAGAATCTCTTCTCTGCTAGGACAGGACTATAGATGCCATTTACAATTTAGGAACCACTTCACCATTATCCAGAAGCTATTCCCCAAAGAATACGTTATGAAAAAAACCATCTTTGTAATAGTCGTTACTTATGGCACAGAGAATATAAGGTACCTTCTCTGTGCTTATAGCAATAATATTTTTCGAATAAGAACTCTACTTTTATTAAGAATAATAACTCGTTATTTTCCCACTTTGTTATACTGTGTATACAAATATTATAGGACTCAGTAAGTTTCAATAGTGGACCCACGCCAGATGATTGTAGTGAGAATATTCGTGGTCAGTGCTTTCAGTGTCTGTCTGCAACCAGAATTGAATACGTGACTTGAGAATAGCCGAAAGTTGTGAGTTGGATTGTGAACGAGGACATTGAACGACCATAGTATCGCTTGGCTGAACGCCATTGATGTTGAGAAGGAAGCAAATAATCCGATGAGAGGAGGGCGAGCCTCGTTTGTTCGTGGTGGAGAAACAATTCGGCAGTTTGCTCGGCTTGACTCGGGAGCAAAGCGCATGTAGTCTGTCCAAGCGAAGAAGACATTCCGGGAAGATGGGAAAATTACTACAGCTCGATCAATATTGTTTCAAAAATTATAAATTTAGTCTCAAATTGTAAAAAAACTTTCTGATCTACAATTTGAGACCAAATTCATACTTTTTGAACCAATATTGATCAAACTAGAGTCATTTCCCTATCTTGCCAGAATGTCTTCTCTGCTTGGACATACTCTAGCCGTGGCATGCATCGTTTCCTCCATATCGCTTCTGCAAGTGGAAATCGGCCTTTGTTATCCTGTCCACTCCAGCTCCCCAAAACATAATATTCTCTAAGCTTTATCTGCTGTTTGTTCACAACGAATGCGATCTCTGTAGCCGGTTATCTTCTCAAGCATTCACTACAATGTGGATACAATGTTATCAAATAGAAGAGGAGAAAATCCCAAAAAAGAAATCGTCATAACTGAAAACTCTGTAATCCTATTGCATCAAGGATCTTCCAAAAGTGATCATATTTCTGCTAAGGGATTGTTTTGTAGATCGTCACTGTGATGATTCTTCAATAACTCCTAAGCCTGATATTTTCATTTTCATTTATTGATGTTACAAATACTTCAAACATTTTTTTAGGGTGATACCAATATATGTGCACTCTTTTTCTTTGGGTTATACCCATATATGTACACATGGTGGGTAATGAGAGAGGGTATGATGAGAGATGTCCACTGGTTTTCTTTACGGTTTTCTGATGACCAGTAATGAAATACAACTTAATGTTCATTCACAGCTACAATATTCAACTTATTGAATGTTCTATTCTCTTATCTACCAATTTCTTCATTTCAGGAGGTGAATGAGCCACAATTTTTCCAGAATGGTCGATCTTCCCAGTTAGCCTTCACTGGTGAGAATCTTCAATATTACCAGAAATTCTATTATTCATTATAAACGCAGCCTTAATAACCAGTCAATATAATCAATATTCAATATGTATTGAGACAAATTCAATCCAGATCGTCAAGCTGATTTACTCCAAATAATAATAAATTTAAGAATTGAATCTAGGTATTTGTATTTATATATAATATCAGGTATTTGTATTTGCAGCTCTATCCTGAATGGAACAACCAGGTATTGAACCAGGTTTCCAGAAAAAAGTTGAAGTTCTATAAATCCAGTATATTCTACATGAAACAACTACTCATTTATATATTTTTTCAATCTTTAGCGCCTTGATTCATGCTTAGCATATTTTGCGTGTAAATCCTGAACCTCAGCTTTAACTCGAAAGTGAAACTTAACACATAACAATACTTTCAAAAATAACTTGCAAGTCTTGTAATACTGTATCTTAAACAATACTCAACTGTCAAGGTCATAGTGTCTGTTGAGCGGGCAACCCTATTATCTAACCTGTTCCTTCATTCAAGAATAAACTGCAAAACATATAATACGTAGACTTTTCCAACTCATGATCAAAGGTTCAAAATAAATCAATCTCGAAAAATCTGGAATTGTCATCGAAATCAATCGTACTCAATTACTCATCATTCAACAGCAATACTGTACTCAGCATGAACGCAAATCATTTTATTTTTGTGGGAACTCCTCTTTTGATATTGATGATGAATTCTTCACTAGTCTAGACAATTCCCAATTATTATAGAGGTAATAATCATATGCTGGAATGAAAAATCAATCCCAGAATATGGTCCTACTAGAGTGCCTATATAAGTGCATAAGAAAGATGCCAGATATAAGATTCTTATACCGTATCAGCTTGATATTTTTGTTTTTATTCTAAGTTCAAGCTATTTTTCAATGGAACAGTATTTCTATTGATACATTCCGATTCAAGTTGACTGTTTTGTTTTACTTATTATTCATATTATTCACAGGAGCTTGTTTTACTCATTCATATTTCATCAGTGCTATCTATTTTGTCAATATAATTTATTAAAGTAAACACTCAGTGTTCAAGGCCAAGTCTTTTTCAATTTTTATTATTCTTTTTTTGACCTACCGTTTAATACTACTTGGAGTCTCCTTATTATTTAGTTTTCATTGGTCACAGTTCAGAGAAAAATTGGCTACCTTCCACATAAAAATTGATTTGGGAACTGATATGGGATTTTTACAGACTTTCAATTATCGATTCACAGTTTATTGATAATATACTACAAAGGAAAACAAGTTTACATAACATTGGGAAGAGGCATGAAACAAGTATAAAACAGTGTTAATATTATGAGAAAAATCGCAACGTAAATGAGAAAACAATTTTATACAGAAATATGATTCCATCGTTAATTCACGTTGAGTTTTGTAGCCTATCTTTTTCAGTTTTGTTTCTTCACAGTTTTTCGTTATTCAGATCCAATTCAGTGCAGATTGCGAGCTGGTTAGCTGCCACTCGGAAAGCTACTTATATGCCGATCAATCACTATACAAGTACATCATTCACTTTAAATTGAACTGTCAGTCGTCCAGTTGTTATCTATCGTCTGTCTATAGACTCTGATTGACTGGCTACTAGCAATTCGCTCTTATTGAAGCAATATGGCGTTCTTCACTCCTCCTCTCGCTTGTATAGTAAAATCCGGAACGAAATCTTGAAATCTATTTTTGAAATCAACAAAGATTTATTTCTCATTTCCAACAATATTACAGAAATGTCGTAGATAAGTTTTCCAAGTATTGTCAAATCCTGCAAGCTGAATTAGATACTTCATCATCTTTGAAACCTTCAACAATGTACGATACTTTCAATGAAAATTTTCAACGAATCTAATCTGTGAGCATGAGGTTGTCTTGTACTTTTTCATATTGGCTTCTTCTATTAGTTATGCTCACTAAGTTTGTGGAAAATAAATTTTTGTACATTGTCCAGCAATTTGGCTTACTAAAAGTACTCGATTCACTTTTAATAATAAGTGATCATACTGTAATTTCATAATTCTGTGATTTCTGCTCGATACTATTCCTAATCGTTTCTCACATTTTGATCACTCTGCTAGCAATATCACATCATAATGTGACATGTGAAGTATAAGGAAAGTTATACGTTGGATTCATTCAAGTAAAGTGATGAGTAGAGGGTGCGTTCATGAGTTTCACTTTCATCACATTATGTCAATATCGATTTAAGAATTGTTACTAACAAACACAACGGAATATCAACGAATTCAACATTTTTGACTGTCTGTTTGCATGTATTATTGAACTATAAAATTAATTATTCAATCATGAATTTCCTTGTTACTATCGCACCCTCAGAATTCTATTCAATTCGATCCCTCCTTAATAGATTTCTAATATCTCTTGTATCTTCATTATTATAGCAACTAGTAAGAGACTAATAAGCTATTCTATTCGTAGATAAACTTACATAAAAATCCACTAAAAAAACTTAAATCAATAAAAGTAAAGATACAACAAAAAAAAAATTGGCACGATTGATTCGGCTTCTGATAAATTAACCTGGCTTTTAAAAGCAGTTTGATTTCTAATATGTAGCCTAATACGAGATATTATTGAGTTTCGGATTGAACTTCAAGTTCCTCGATGGCGCTATGGAAGAAACCCGTCTAAGCATTACGGTTTCAAGCAACAAAAACACCTTTCAACCCTTTTATTTTTGGCGCCGGAAGACGTAATCAATCAAATTAGCAGTCATCAATCAGGCTGTCTCGACAAAATAATTATTATTTCGGATCACGCATCAAGCGTCAATCCAGCCACTATTAATCTCGGTGCTCCGTTGTGTGTATAGTTCCGCAAGACTTGCTCGAGTTTATCTGCACCATCTTGCTCCCGAAGCACGCTGTATATTCTTGACGTGAATCCCCTCCCCTTCGCCCCCTACCCATTCATGTTATTCCAGGTTACAACATTCAACCCCACCCCTTCCCGCGATCTTTGCAAACAAAATTCCTCCTCCACAACACAGCTCGTTAATACGTGACGTCGAAGACGTCGGAACAATCCGTGGAATGACGCCGCTGTTATCTTCTCAAGGCACTGTTATGTTGAACATTGTTCATTTCGCTACTCAAAACCACATTAATCCTATCCGATTCAATTTCGAATCATTTATCTTGTCGTAACAATCTAAACACTTCATTACTCAAATCGCTCTCTACTGTATCTTCGTGCATAACTTTGGAGAATTTAATGTTTATTACCGGAAGAAATTTGATACCTCGATCTTACTCTGATAAATCAACAAAGTGTTAAATTGTATGATCATGCAGCATTCAGTACACTTCAGAGTAGTCTTGTCGAGCAAAGAAGACGTTCTAGCAAGATGGAAAAATGGCTCTAGATCGGTCAATATTGGTTCAAAAACTATAAATTTGGTCTCAAATTATAGAGCAGAATG
The DNA here is from genome assembly GCA_017141385.1 of Sogatella furcifera. NCBI lineage: Eukaryota > Metazoa > Arthropoda > Insecta > Hemiptera > Delphacidae > Sogatella > Sogatella furcifera. The sequence goes on along the minus strand of CM029546.1, from coordinate 7,533,628 downwards.
TTTACTACAATAATTTAAGACCAAATTACCAACTGACCTCTTACAAATTAAACACTTCGTGTCTCATTTGGTTCAAACAAAAGAGTCATTTGAAAATGTCAAAGGACTAACTGAAACTATAATATTACTGAAGAGAGAGGGGCTATATCAAAATGTTAAACAGTTGTTTCAAAATGTGAGAATATTTTGATTGATAAAACAGATAAAAAATTATCTGCTTGAATAAAACTGAACTATATATGAAGTCTAAACTGAAGTAATAAGCTGCAGATTGTATACTTTTCAGGAAGCAGAACAATATTAGTTGTTGGCTGAATGCCCATCATTGGCCAAAGCAAGCCACGCTCATAATGGAAAGTTTATTGAAGATACAAAAAGGAAACTAATGATAATGTACTATGCTCCTTACATGGTGAAGATATTCTGGCTCCTCTCATGATAATTCAATACAGTACGGTATCAGAATTAAACTTGCAATATGAAATCATAATGTACCAGTTATATTCTCGAAAAAACTTGTTAACATTGGATTATATTCGCAATACATAATGTTTAATGAATGACCAATAATTTTATATGTGAATATCACAGTCGATACATTCAATATAACAAATAATGTAATGAATACACTGATTACAATGGCAGGGGAAAAGTTTTGTTGGATGTTATTTCTCAGTTTATTAATCTTCCTTTAACTTTCAATTGAATTGAAATTCAGACTACCTACTTGGTTGAATTTCGTTCAATCTAATTCAGCTTTCGTTGAATTATTCGATATTTCTTATTAAAAGTTGTTGATTCCGTTCCATATACTGGTTGATGTATCGCGTTCCCTTTTTACAATGAAAGTCATTATAATGATTCATACTACTTTTTCAGAAAGATGAAGTACATAGATCTGATAAGCCTGCCTCTGAATAATCACAGGCACTCTTTCTTTAATACGTCTCAGAAGGATTTCCAGGAAACAGGAGCTTGCTCTATTCAGTCGGTTTCCTGTTTACAGAGCGGAGTTCATCTTCTTTTGTGAATGTAAATCCTGCGCCTAGACTGGTCTTTCTGGCGAGCGACCAGGTATTTGCAGTGAGTGGAGTGGCCTGTGCCTGATCTCTCCCATCTGCTCCCGACAATGCAGAAATGTTTGTGCACTCACTCAAGAAAGCAGTTCCTGATCTCCAGTTTGTAAGGATTTACTCGGGAAAATCTCTCACTTATGTCTCAGCTCATATCGCATTCAATGCAGCTCCAAGAAATTTATTCTCTCTCATTCAATAGGCTACAACTCCAAGAATGTAAATTTTCACTTCCATCTCTCACTTATAATTCCATTGTGCTTATTTAAATTTGCTTGGAGAACATATGACTTAATCGCCTTAAGAGCTTGAAACGACGTTGAGAACAACAGACTTGGAAAACTTGACTGTGCAACTCTCTCCATTGAAACTAGATCACTGAAGTAGGTTCTCTTCTAATTACAGGGATACTATTCTCTAATAACCCAACTTTAAAATATTTGGAACTAAACTAAAGCTCTTCTAATCACAGGGATAACTCACTGTTCCCTAACAACTCAACTTCCAAATATTTGAAAAAATATTGATTGACGTAACAGCTTTCTAAATCTCGCATTGAAAAGCCATAAAATCCTCCACAAAATACCTCTTGAACGGCAATCCATCTCCGTTTCATCTTTCATGTTCTTAGTGCTCTTCACATCCAACAAGAAAACCAGTACAGAATACAGGAGTGGAAGAGAGGGGAAGTAGTTGAGAAGAGAGTTAGGAAAAGGAGGTGAAAACGTAAAATCCCTTCCTTTCCCTTGTCATGCTTCATCACTCATTTAAAGTCCTTTACAACGCTTGTTGAACAGAATGACATGGTCGATAACATGATTGCCTCTTTCCCGGGATTATCGGCGTGAAATTCAAATACTCTTCCAATATTGTCAGCAAAAGATTGTGTTGTCTATTACCTTCCACCACAATGGAACTACACACAAACTTATCTCAAGCTTCGCTGCTTCATTGAGGAGTATAACTATTGGGACATTGTGGAATATAATTCCGAAAGTAGATGATTATATTTATTTATTTATTCATCCATTTACAGAGAATTATAAACTAAAAACACAGACTTACGTCCAAAACGTCTTTATACCAAATTTTGATAAATAACAAGCTCAAAACTATATTGGTTATATTTTTTGCATCACTTTCACAAGAATTTATAGTCGAGGAGAAATACCGTATTACAAATACAAATACAAATTTTTAATTTTAGAGCAATAGGATGTACTAAATTTATTTATTCACCAAATTTTTGACCCAATTTCTTATGAAATATTAAATAAACATGGAAATTTTAAGCTAAGATCAAAACACATTATTATAATATTAAACTAGAATGATAAAACTATTATGTTATTCACTGATTCAACCACACCAAACAAAACCTACTCGCTCATATATAACATGAATCAAGTTACAATAATCAAATAATAATAAGGTTTCCATCACTGGCGGCTCAAGCCCACGAAACAGTTGGAGTGCCCGTATCTTTTACTGTACAGAACTTCACCTGTTTCGTGGGTACGAGTTGCCAGTTGCTTCCATCTTTTCAATTATAAATTTGGGCGGCTCGTTGGAGAAGTGATAAAGCGCCGGTCTGATAACCATGTGGACTTTGGTTCGAGTCTCAACCGGGGAAAAATTCTTTGACCACCACAGCACACTCACATAAATACGGCCCTCCCTTTCGGAGAAGACGATAAGCCGTCGGCCCCGACTACCTATAAACTAGTCGTCATCTATCATCCATCTCATCATCAACGCACAAGCCTATGAGCTCATTTGGGCTTCATCCTCATAAAAAACAGAAAAACAAACAACATCAGTGTGTTTTATTTAATCCAGTAAAAATACTGAAAGCTCTATTATCTTGAACAATCTTCTTTCATCCATACTATTCATACAATTTTTTAAAAATAAAATTACATACCAATTCTTCTTTTTCTTTTTCTTTTTCTTGTTCTTGTTCTTGTTCTTGTTCTTGTTCTTCTTCTTTTTTCTTCTTCTTCTTCTTCTTCTTCTTCTTCTTCTTCTTCGTCATCGTCATCTCTTCCCATACCAATTCTATCTACCATAATAAACAATTTGAGTTTCTTGTGGTTCAAACAACATAACTTTCTGAAAATATCATCTGTCTTGTTCTGCAATACTTTCTCGTAAGGATTGATGATGTGAAATCTCACAATACGAAGAGAAATCTGTGGAGACTGGAGAGAATGACATCATGGAGTGACAGAAATTAATATAGGGAAGTATATTGCTGTTTTTAGCCGACCAACCCGAACCAAAGTCGAAACAGGTGTAGCAAAGTTTCCTGCTGAATGACGCGACGCGGAAGCCGAGTGATTTATGATGCAGTAATTAAATGTAGCTGAACAAAACCAAGGCTAACAATAGTTTTCGGCAAGGGTTGGCAGAACCCAGATAGGATTTGTAGTCTGGCCAAGCAATGAAGAGCCTCTGGCAAGATGGAAAAATGACTCCAGCTCGGTCAATTGCAGTTCAGAAATCATAAATTTGGTTTTAAATTGTACAAGAGATTTTCCTCTACAATTTGAGATAAAATTGATAATTTTTGAACCAATATTGACTGAGCTTTAGTTATTTTCTCTTCTCGCCAGAGGGTCTTCTTTGCTTGTACAAACTATAGCTGCAAGTTTTCTACGGTGTACTCGAATGCTTGCATTCTTTCACATGGAATAAGATAACTGGAATTTCATAACAAATAAGTTAGCTTTGATTTATTATCTTGGAAAACTCATAAAAAAACTCGAATCCGCCTTAAACTGTAGTAATTTTTGTAACTGCATGCGATTGCGTGTATTGCGATTTCGAAGGTTTCCCCAACCGTGATTGATGTAGTATTAAACTTTCTCATTTTTGTCAAAATAGATTCTGCAATATACATATTATATTGTAACATAGTTATGTCAAAAAAGAAAAATAATAATAAGTTTCTGGATTATAATAATAATTATTATTATTATACTCCTCTACAGTGGCGTAGCGAGGATTTTGGTGCCTCAACTACAGGCGCCCCCCCTCCCATCGAACACTATCATCAATCCATAACCATCTATCATTTCTGATATGATAGATGGTTATGATCAATTGGTAACCAACCCCCACACTTCACTCTACCACGGTAAAAACGGTTGATCCCTCTGACCATATAAAATGTATGCTAATTACTGATAGATTACATTCTTCACAAAGTTTCATTCCTATTAAGAAACCTAGTTTGAATTTATAACAAGAGAATTTGAATATAAATTGTATTGGATTCGGGATGAAAATTAAAACATGTTCAATTTTAAATAAACTTTTTAAGACATTTCTGGAACTTCCCGCCCCTCACGGCGCCTCTTGTTTTCAAATTTTACTATTATATCTTAATTTATTTTACTATTCTGGGTTTCTCCAGGTCAGTGTTTTCAATCAAATAACCATTTTCAAAATAATAAAGTGTGCTAAAGGTGCACATCCACTTTTAGATCGTACTGACAGTTCTATCGTTCACAGCTGATCGTTCAACGATCGGCCTGCCGGTTTACAGCTATTTTGGACTGCCGGTTTTCCCATCCACTTACAGTTTTTAACTTATCAGTTTTTTAAAAGTTCAGAACTTCTGACAGTGGGAGCAGATCCTAAGGTTACACGGACAACAATGATAAACATATATCCTATGCAAGATGTAAGGATTTGCTCTCTGTGCAACATGAAGGAAGAAGAGGATGTAGTCCACTTCATAGCTAGGTGTCCGGTACTAGCAGAGATCAGAAGGCAACACTTTAGTCAGACCCTCCTCCCTGTTGCAGAGCTGAAAACATACCTGAATGGTGATAGATGGAAGCTGGTAGGAGAATACTGCAGAGATGCATGGACGTACAGATACTTCATGATACAGCAATTCAATTATTAATCCAACTACACAAGATTTACAATTATTAGACTGTCTCTTTGCTTCCTTTGTATAATTATTTCTCTCTCATTTTATTATATTCATTAAATAAACATTTAATTGAAGGGGAAAAAATTGAATTGTATAAATACAAATACTAGAAAAAAACTTGCCAACACCTCCTGACGGCACTCTGCCATGGAGAAACGCCGACATTAAAAATACATATATCCTATGTTAATATGGATTAATTGAAAATACTATTGTATATAATTTGCTATATACATCGACTAGAAATCCAATCAAGTCAATACCTATCAACCTATCGGCTTCAATCATGTCTCGTATCCCAGATCTCAACCACCTAACTCAAGCTTTGAAGTAGGCTTAGAACTAGTTAACACTGTGGAATTGCTGGAACGGAGATAGTTTGTGATTTAGGAGTTTGCAGCAGAGCCTACTCAAATTGATTTGGATTAAGTGGCATGATGAAGAGCACCCACCACAGCATGCAGCACTCTCCAAGCAAAGAAGACATTCTGGCAAGATGGGAAAATTACTTTAGCTCGAACGATATTGGTTCAAAAATTGAAAATTTGGTCTCAAACTGTAGATCACAATGTGTACTTCAATTTGAGACCAAATTCATAATTTTTGAACCAATACTGACCGAGCTGAAGTAATTTTTCCATCTTGCCAGAATGTCTTCTTCGCTTGGACAGACTATAACCACTCTCCAGCTAACTGCGATTTATAGCCGGGTTTATGACGTTAGTTGCTCCGACAGGATAACACATGCTAACCCTGCAAATTACGCCAATCCAACGGTTCATGACCGGCTTTCATTCAGAACACCCTTTCCGTTCAAAATGTACTGATTATTGGAAGATCTTGGTTAGGCTATTGATTTTGTGCTACATCAGCAGTCAGCACAGTTCTGCTCATGAATGAATGGGATCAAATGTAGAATAAGTAATAGAAAGCTACAGCTTAGGCTACATATTAATTTTGAGCTACAGCAATAGAGCTCAATAATGATATTGCACCCACGTATTGAAAATGTAGAATAAGATTTTTATAAAGCTGTATTTATTATTTTTATCACATTACGAACTTAGGCTCTCGATTTTGAGTTACAGCAAAATCTTTAAAATACTTTACCAACGTGATCAAAATGTAGAATAAAGTTCTAGAAAACTACATTTATGGATTTTTCACATCACGAACTTCAGCTATTGATTTTAAGCTACAGCAATAGAACTCATGAATGATAATGCACCAACGTACCAAAAATGTAGAATAAGAGTTCTAGAAAGCTGTATTTATAAATTTTTTCACGATACGAACTGATCGAAACCATTTGTAGGTGATGTTTTATTGTAAAATTATACTACAGTGAGTAGGCCTACTTATTAAACTCCGAAAATTGAAAAAAATATTTTTAAATGTTTGTGAAAATATATATATAGGTCTATTTATTTATTTAATTTGTGAACTTCTAGCGATTTGAGATGAATAAGTGAGAATAATATTATTGACCAGGTACATCCGATTTTCATTAAGGAGCTGAAGAAGTATTGTCTGTCGCCTTCTCAAACTACAACTTCGGACCTTAGACGAAGGTTCTATACTCAGAAAATCGGAAATACCCGGACAATAACTCTCATAAAAAATGTAATTTTTCAATTGTTTGAGCTCATACCAGGTATAGTTTCATGATCTGAATGATGAAGTCTATCAAACTTACGATAAAATTGATGATTGATAGAAGTTAGAATATATAAAATTTACACTTTGAGGTTCACAATGATTTATCTCTTCCAACTAAGCTTGAAATAAAGGTTCTCTCGTGACAATGCCAAGGATTCTCGAAAGACGCTTCAAGTATTCAGAGAGGAACGATAATAGCGTTTCACTGTACCTTTCGGTATTGCCTTTCCCTAGCCTTTTAATGGAAAAGTTTTCCTTTCAAGCAATGTATTCAAGGTTCATTCACGTGTTTAGGGTTTCCAATGAAGGCAACACGAAGAAACTGAAGAAGAAAGATATTATTTCTTGTGTAAATGAGTTTAGAGTTTCTTATTAATGCATTACAAGAAGGAAGGAGAATATTGTCTCCTTTAAATAAGAAAGCATACGTTCACTGAAATTTAACAAGTTCTTACTAGGAGTTGGAAAAATATGTACGGCACGTAGAAGGAAATCGGATAGAAAATTAATGAATCAAATGACATAATATGAATGAATAATGAATATGATACATAATAATGATGATGAATAGCTTTCAACAGGAATATTGATTCACAAAAACCACTATTCAAGAAGATTTGAAACCTCAATCATATGCAACACGACGTAATAAACTAGCAAATGAAGAGGAGGCTAAAAGCATCATGTCCTCTTTGACTCTTTTCACCATATCTTGAGACAAAGTAAACGAACTTACTTTACGTGTAAATATGGGGTGACCGGTGACCACCTTAACCTACACAAATAGCCTATACAAATTATTATTAATGCATTAGCAATGCGAATGTGTCCGGAATTTTTTTGTCAGAACTGTGTCGTATAGCACTTTGTCTCAAGTTATTGTGAATGAGGTATAGATTACTTACCTGGTTCGAATCCCAAGCGGAGAACAATTTTTGACCAGAGCACAATCACATAGATACGACCACCCCGTCTTTCGGAGGAGACGATAAGCCGTCGGTCCCGACTACCTAAAAAGTAGTCGTCATCTATCATCCATTTCATTACCCACGCACAAGCCTATGAGCTTATGTGGGCTTCACCCTCATAAACAAACAAACAAACAAACAAACACCAAGAATTGAATTGAATCAAATTGGATTTTGCTGAACAACTTCAAATATCTACATTTTCATTTGATTTTCTCTCCAATCTGTATACTGAATATGAACTCAAATACCGTTGATGCGTGACCAGCGAAGATCAGGAGGAAATGCGTTTTAAAAATAACCATAGTCGACTGACAAAGCGTCCGTTGTTGCCAAAGCATAGCGGAAACGCGACGGTTATTGCGCGTTAATTGCTTTAGAATCAGCTGCAAAATGCCAGCAGAAGCCTTTCCACGTCCACTCTCTGAAAAGGAAGCATGGAATGTTACAATATTCAGGCCGCCTTTTGTCCACGCGCTCCCATTCAAAATGTGTGTGTAGCCAGGATAATATGATATTAGAAGGATCCTCTTTAAATGTTCCACCTTTGAAAAGGTTTTCGGTAATATTTTACGACCTGCAACAAACGCGTGGATAGAGAAGGTTCTTATTGCTTACCTGTACAAAACCTTTAATGTAAGCTACTTTAAAAAAGTGGTTAAAAAATTGGCAAAATGCGAATGATGGTTTACCAATAGGCAGCTGAAAGATAATAATTATTGTTAAGTGTTACAGAAAGAGGAATACAGAGAACAAAAATTGTTAAGCTGATTCACTCCAACATATATATAACAATTTAATATTATAATTCTGTATGTATAAGATTGTGTTATTAGTTGATAATTTTTTTTTATGTACTGTACTGTTTATTGATATTGTGGGGAAAACGAGATTTTGAATTGATTTCAGTGTCTCCATGGTAAGGCTCTCATGTCATAGAGACCTGGAAGATTTCAGATAACTGACTTAATACGTTAGGAATGATTAACGATCAACGGAAAATTTTGCAAAATAATAGCAAGGATTTTGAATTGGAGACGAGCGGGATCGGAACATGGGGACGATTATTATTGAAGCGAGGCTGTGAGCCAAATATTGACCAAGCGCCAGCGCTATTGACCAGAGGCATTCAACCCTCGGCGATGAGCGATCCTGGTCATGCTTCTGTTCCAAACACCCCATTTCTCTCACCCCTTCGGTATAGTCTGTCCAATCAAAGAAGACATTCTGGCAAGATTAAAAAATGACTCCAGCTCGGTTAATATTGGTTCAAAAATTATAAATTCGGTTTCAAATTGTAGGAAACATTTTTTTCTTGAAGTTGAGGCCAAATTTATAATTTTTGAATCAATATATTGACTAAACTGGAGTATTTTTCCATATTGCTCGAGTGTCTTCTCTGCTTCGACGGGCTATACACACGATCCAGCTTCCCAAGATAGGTGGTAGGTACTCATAGGGGTGGCTCTGTTGTTTCACAGTACGACGTGTGTGTGGGAGGGGTGTGATAGGGGAAGGTTTGAGGAAGGGGTGCTAGTTTGAACAGCTCGTTACCCTATCGGGCTAATTGCAGACCAGCTTGATTCAGCAAAGCCGCCTGCCTCAACTGCTTTCAATCAGCAGGTATTTCATGCTTCCTTCCGCGTGTATGAGATTACAATTAAGACCGGCTTCCTTCCTTATAGTAGATAACGATCTCAGCAGTTGAGAACCTCCCCGGAGAGCAGATCAGGAGACAAACGAAAAAGCTATTTGAAATTAGGGCAGTCGAGCTTAAAATAAGCTCGCGACGATTTTAAGCCATCGGCAGCGTTTTCTTATCTCGTCGGGCCGTCAGGACGGGTTTTGTACGACCCGTATTCAGCACGGATGAATGCCTTCAATAGTCTGTCCAATCAAAGAAGATATTCTGGCGAGATGGGCAAATGGCTCCGGCTCGGTCAATATTGGTTTAGAAATTATTAATTTTGTCACAAATTGTAGGAAACATTCTGATCTACAATTTGAAACAAAATTTATAATTTTTGAACCAATATTGATCGATTTGGAGTCATTTTTCCATCTTGCCAGAATGTCTTCTTTGAATCGACAGACTATTACTTGCTAACGGGCTAACTTGATTCTTAGAGAAGTCTAGGCGCGGTGATTAGTGCGTGAGATAAGTCAGCCTATAAAAGTTTACTTGGAAGTATTAAATGAATTTGAACTTCATTCACTCCGGGAATTTATTCAAACAATTAGGCTAAGCTTCATTGATAACTTACATTACAACAAGATAATGTTCACACTTCCTTCAAATATGTTGTGAAACTTCTCCATAGTAAGGCAAATCACCTGAGTGATAACTCGAATGAACACTGAAGTTGATGTCAACACTAATGTCTTGTGCCCATGAAACAGGTAAAGTGCTGTACAGTAAAGGATGGGGGCACCTGTTTCTTGGGTATCAGCCGAGCGGTAGTCGCTCCCCAGTGGTAGTCAATATAATTAATTGAAACTCTAGTTCAAATAAAATAAATTTTGTGTAATGGACAACTTTTTTTCTGGTTCTCACTTATTGAAATCAAAATACTAATTATAGCTGATTTATCCATCCTACGTCTATACTTTTATGACCGGATATCAAATTATTACAGAGTCAAATGTTTGAATTCAATAACGCTAATAGCAATAATCTTTGTGACCAGAAAAATTTGTGATTTTTGTGAAATTGTCTTTTGTGACTAGGGATCGTAGAATATGAGATTGTCTTTCGTGACTAGGGATCATAGAATATGAAATTGTCTTTTGTGACTAGACATCATAAAATAGCCTATTAGTTTTATTTTCTTCAATTGTGACCCAGCTCTGAATGCTGGAAAAAGAATTGTATGAAGAGAGCTTGATAATAATCGATATCAGGTTTGATCGAAATTGACTGATTGGTTGGAATAATATTGCTGCATTACGGCTGTTCCCTTTGATCTAAGCTAAGCTTGAAAAACGAGCGAAGCCGGACTTTAAGCCAGGACGAGCCTGGTCCAACGACAATTGAATTGGCTGTCAATAGAAGTAGAGGCCGCCTGCAGTGACCCCCTTTCTGTGGGGGGGGGGGTATGGTTGAGGGGGTTGTTACGGAAGGAATGATGGGGGGGGAAGAGGAGTTCCAGGCTCAGAGCAATCAATTGCACAGCTAATTGGTCGAAGTCAACTGGCTAGGTTAATCCGAGCAATTTATCTTACAACGAATTGCTTTTCAGGGCAATTCAACAATGGAACGCAATTGATGCGAAATACTGCTGTGGTCTACTGGTATGCTTGGGATGGAAAGGGCCATGCTTAGCAAATTTTATCAATTGTGTCAATAACGGCATAATCCAATTCCAATCCCAGTGTATCAGAATATCTGATTGGTTTATCTGACGGTTACTCTATTGGTTTTCCTGACTATAGAATCAGACTGGTTCTACTCATGGGATCTCATTATAAATAAACGGTTATCGGATAGAGAAGCGTATTTTCTATGTATTGGAATTGGAAATTTATGAAATTAATATTACTAGCATTACAGTCTGTGAGTTTGAAAACTCATGAATATTCAATTTAATATTTTTAATAGCCTATTGAATGTGTTTTGATTTTCAATGAAAAAAGGAAGTAATAACATTTTATTGAAATTCATTCCCTATCATTTAATGGAACTGGGAGCCTGATGCACTGGCGGCTCGTACTTACGAAATAGGTGAAGTGCCCGTATCTTTTACTGTACAGCACTTCACCTGTTTCGTGGGCACGAGCCGCCAGTGGCCTGATGACTGCATGTGAAATTGGAATTTGGTATTCTGCTTACTCAGTAATCGTACTTGTTTATTTATTTACATTAATACATGAAGTATTTCTGAATGTTTTACCTTTATTATAACTGTTATTTTACTGTATTATACCGTGATTTTTTAATATCCAATCGCAATATAGTTTTCCCAATGCTGTTTATTTTCTCTCAAATAATCTCACAAATATTTCTCACTTATTTTCTCAAAATTGCTTTATAAATATGAATAGCCTTCTCCAATATCCATTTCCTGATACACTCATCAACCCATATAACATAAGAAAATAGACGCAACACGTATATTTTACTTGAATTGCAGGAAAACTTGACTTGAAGCTCTCACTTAATAAAGGCCATCCACAAACATTGGTAAATTTGAAGAGATTGATCGATTCTTGAATTAATGCCTGCTCCAATATTAGAATATTCAACTACAGGTTCACGATTACTATTAAATTGTAGGTTCTTTCAATTTGTAAATATAAAAGTTTTCAATTTTCAATTTTATGAAGTAATAGGCTATTCTTTCAATCTGTATATCTCACAATTTTTAAATATCTTCCTGCAAACTTTATAGAGAAATCACCCACACATTACAGATAACTTTTAAAAAGACTCATCAGGGTTAAAATGTCTGTCAAATTCTCACTCCAAACCAAATACAGTATCTTTAGAACTTGACAACTTGCATTCGAGCAATTAATATCAATAAATTAAATGGCCAAACTGTGTTATATAATGTATCTATTTTAATAATAATACAATTTGAACCTATTTATATTTAAGCTTACACTTATTTACAATCATTCATCATTTCAGTTCACCATCATTGATAGCTATTAGTATGAAATTGTAGATATATTGCTAAGCTTCTGATATTTAATAAACTACCACACTTTCGTACCAAAATTGTCAGTTTGGCACTTATTTATTTAATGAAAGTTGAATTCAAATTTGAATAAATAGGATAAAAATTTTATAAAAAATTTAGCTTGGAAATCGAAACAGATTTATCAGGATCAATTATTTTGAAAAGTAAGCAAGTCTAGTGTAAAGAGTGTAGCATCGAAAGAATGAGTTGTATAATTTTAAATTTTATCTCAATCTCACAATGAATGAGTTTTCAATAACTCATGAATCTTTCGAATTTCTAATTATTTTAATGAATGATGAATTTTTATTCCCATCCTAGGAAATTAACTGGCCACTATATCCAGTAAGTGTGGCCAGTGTTCAACAAAAGTTACAAAAATATAAGGATACAATTTGTGATTCTAGTCTATACAATTTACAAATTTAGAAAACTGCCTGCAATTATACGAAAATAAAAGACAAATTTTCAATCACTCATGATAATAGTCGTGACTCTAGCTCCTGCACGTTAAATTATAAGTGGATGATACCAACAACATATTACAAGGATCTATTAAAAAAACAATTAGCCATAAACTATAAGATTTTGAATCAAGGAAAATACAACGATTTATTTAGAAAAATATCAAATATATGCTAAGAAACATCGAATTCTTACACTACTCTACCTTATTACACTTCTAAGAGGCCAAGTGTCGCTCACAGTAAGACAGACATAATAACCGTCTTTTGGCTCTTTTACAAAACATTGTATGAAAAGGACATATCCTTAATTCGATTGGTATTTTATTAAATAAAAATGGCCCCAGATATTGTTTTTGAATCTTAAACTCAGTACCGGTATTGAATTGATCTTATATAGGGACCCACAGATCCTAAATCCGGCCCTGTACAGGACAGACCAATTCAATGCAGCTTTGTTGAATTAAAGAGGAAATAATATGATTATGCTTTTATTTGGAGTGTTTGGCGAATCAATAGGCTGGTATAATGCAGTCTGTTCCCATGTGGCTTCTGAGTTATTCAATGGATGCGGTGTTACACTAAACTGAGCAACTGGGCTCACAATACAGTGTATTATTCCCAAAAGCCGGCTTTGCGTTCAAACATACAGACAGGTATTGTCTGCCCAAACGAAGAAGACATTCTGGCAAGAAGGGAAAATGACTTCAGCTCGGCCAATATTGGTTCAGAAATTATAAATTTGGTTTAAATTGTAGGAAACAATCTAATATACAATTTGAAACCATATTTATATTTTTTGAACCAATATTGAACGAGCTGGAGTCATTTTTCCATCTTGCCAGAATGTCTTCTTCCCTTGGACAGACTATATGGCCTGGAATTCCAGTACTCCCACGCTTATTAGGATCTTATCACAGGCACGAAATATGAACAACGGGATTCAAATTCATTCAGTAATATAGTCTACCAAAGCAAAAGAGACATTCTGGAAAGATTGGAAAATGTCTCCAGATCAGTCAATATTGGTTCAACAATTATAATTTTAGTCTTAAATTGTAGATCAGAATGTTTTCTTCAATTTAAATACAAATTTATAATCTTTGATCCAATATTAACCGAGCTGGAGACATTCCCCATCTTGCCAGAATGTCTTCTTCGCTTGGACAGACTATAACTCAGCGTAGGGTTGAATATAGAGGGTGGATTTCGAACAATTTGTTCCAAAGCCACTTTGCTGGTGCAAATCATAGAGCTTCACTCATTTTCCCTGCTAACAAATAATCCCTACCCTTTGAAATGGATCACGCGAAGTTATAATTCATCATGTTATGAATAATATTGAAGCTTTTGTTCTGTTTGAAGAGCTCTGCTTACTACACGTTGCAAGTGGGAGAATTATGTGATTTTCGAAGCGCTCGTGTATTTCAAGAGAGTGATTATTCCTACACCCACACTTGAACGGTGAGTGAGATTACTGAATTATACAGTTATTCCAGACACGAAATTTATGTCTTATGTAGGTGGGCGTGGATAATATCAGGTTGAGAACTGAGTTGGGTGCTTTGGTTTTGGATTCTTCCTTTGAAAGTTGAAGATGGATGAAAGCATAATATATACGTATTATTATTCAGAAAATTCCTTTGTGGAAAAACAATATTGTTTGAGTGATACACCTTCAGGTCGTGCAATATTGGAAAGTTGTGGTTCTCTAAGTGACTTTGATCGCAAACTTGAAAGAATTTTTATATCAGTTCTTGTATAGCCTATATTCAAGAAGCACCTAATAGGTGATTACCAAGGATGAAATTAGTAGTTTTATTATTGATACTTTCATAAAAAACCTTCATAAAGGCGGAATTAACAGTGCAGTAGTACAGTGTACTACTGTACTACTAGTATGCTTCATTTTATACCATACTACCCGGCAGGCTCGCTTCGCTCGCCTTCTCCGCCTAGCCAGGGGGCTCCGCCCCCTGTAAAACGCTAATATTAAGCGTAACCTTGGGAAGTATATCGGACATGGTTTGAAACTTGATTCAATATCTTCCAAATTAGTTAATCTATTATCTGGCTGAAACATTGAATTTACAATTAGGATTGGTCGTATCAATGCGGAAGATATGCAACCCGCAACACATCTACAATTTTGAAAACCTGAATACTGGCGTAATCTTGAACGGATTGCAAAAATATTCTAACACAACATTTCTAGACCTTATCTGAACCGGCCCACCAAATATCAACATTTTCTACCGATTGGTTCTTGAAAAAATGAGGAAAACGCCGAAAACTCTAGAAAAACTAAAATATTTGGCGTATCCTTGAAAAGTTTTCAAAATCCGTTCTTAGCGCGCGTCTAAACGTCCAACTGAACATGCATGCCAAATTTGAACGCATTCGGTTCAGTGGATTTCTAGATCTGGTGATGAATGAATGAATGAATCAGTGCCATTTCGCTTTTATATATAGAGATTATAGAGATAGACTGATCAATATTATGTATAATTATTTTATGATTATAATCAAATTAAATTTTATTGTTCACATCATCAATATACATTTTCGATCAATTTCACCACAATCATAAAAATATCTAGAATTTTCATTGTATAAAATACACAATGGAACTTAAGCATAGTAACAAATTATAAACTTATCAGTTACTGCTGAGGAGATTGAATAATAGCTTACTTATTTAAAAATTCTCGAAATTCAACTTGTTTTCTTAATTCAATCTACAGAAGATAAATGGTGCATGATCATAATCTTTTACAAAGCGATGTAGCCAATGAATACTATTCACAAAAAGACTCACGTAGTCTGTATAAGATACAATAAGTTCTCTTGGGTGATACTGGATGATCTAAGGCTAATACAAGATCAAACATAATATAAGGACAGAAAAAAAGTCGAAAAATTGTGGTGTATGCAACGGATTGATGAATTAAGATATAAATTAATAACCGTATCAACTGTTTTCTATAGGCTAATTTATCTCTGCGGAGAAGAATAAACATTTTGATTACTGCTGGGGTATCAAACTTGAGAGGTGCAAAAACATATTATGATGAATGAAGATCTCGTCCGTTGAGACAAGGGATGATTTAGATGAGCAAACGGTGATACGTTGAGAAATGTGAAGAGGAAGGAGGCTGCACACTTAGCAGACTATTGTCTTAGGCTGGTTTAATGGTCTGCTGACTGGCAGCCAGTGTGCCGGCAGCTTCCTTCTCGTTAGAAGGAAAGAAAGAAGACGCGTTTCTCGTTTTAGACTCGGCGCGCGGCGCTCATTTCAGATTCCGGATAATTTATTCGACGCCTTTCTTCGACACTGAGTGGTGTTGATGTTGCGCTAGCGCTGAGAAATTGGCCGAGAAGAGGATTCCTCATTTCTGGCAGTGACAGAGAGATCATTACTAGCACAGCATCAATCAAAGACAGACCTCCTCCTTCTCCTCCTTTTTCTTCTTCTTCTTTTTTTCTTCGGTTTCCTGGTATCTTCCCACGCACTTCTTCCATGTTCTTCTTCCAAGTAGACTTTATTCACTGCCTGTCATAGCATCACATTGACCTAGAATCTCGCCCATCATTTGGGTCATCCGATAAATCGAACAAAGATAAATGCATCAATACAGACAAAATCTTTCGGGAAATCGTCCAACTGTTAATAATGTATCTCATTTGATAGGTTTATTTATTGAAAATATGGAGATCTTCCAAATGTTAATAATGTATCTTATTTGATAAGTAATTTATGGAAAATAATTGGAAAAAAATCTGATTTGAAAATATATTGATATCTTTTATAGATTCGTTTGTTGAGAAACTAGTACTTTTAATGTATTTTATTTGATAGGTAATTTATTGAAAATAATTGGAATAATTCTGCTTTGAATCTACATCTATATAAGAGAAATGGATACGCAAAATATTTTAGTTTTTCTAGAGTTCTTCGGTCATTTTTTCGAGAACCAATCGGTAGAAAATGTTGATATTTGGTGGGCAGGTTCAAATGAGGTCTAGAAATTTTGTGTTAAAATATTTAGATTATAGATGAATTAATTTGGAAGATATTGAATCAAGTTTCAAAGTATGTCCGATATACTTCCCAAGGTTACGCTTAATATTAGAGTTTTACTATTTTTTTTTATTTTCGGAGTTTTTCTTAGATTTTTCAAGAACAAATTGGCAGAAAATGTTGCTGCCGGCTAGTAAACAAATATACTGATATCTTTCATAGGTTCGTTTGTTGAGAAACTACTAATTTTATAATCAATCGAAAGTAATATCATTCCATTTACAAAGGAAAATATTATAATAAACTAGGTCCAAATTCAGTGGTTCGATCTACTTATTCATTATTTTTGTTTAATTATTCACGCCAATAATTCTACCAATATTAACTTTTTTCAAATATCTCAGATTGATATTGATAATATCATAGACTAATGATTATTACATGAATTCTGTATTTATTTCTTGTAAAAATAAAAAATTTCGCCGATTTCAACACGCCTGTGTCAAGAAAGTTTGAAGGTCATCCTGCTGAACAAATCATAAAAAACGGATTCTCACTGGACACGTCATCTTGAACAACGAACTTTACTGTAAAATCATGTTTTCTCTAAATTAATAAACAAATTAACTTATAGAATTTATTGACCCGATTCCAGGTAATGGAGAGTCTTCCAATCCTTATTCATTCAGAATAGATTCAAACGATTTATATTATAGTCTGGTCGAGCAAAGAATACATTCTGGCAAGACGGGAGAATGACTTTAGCTCGGTCAATATTCGTTCAAAAATTATAAATTTAGTCTCAAATTGTAGAAAACATTATGCTTCACAATATAAGATGAAATTTATAGTTTTCAAATCATTATTGACCAAGCTGGAGTCATTTTTCCATCTTGCCAGAATGTCTCCTTCTCTCGATCATACTATCCCGCATAAAAAATTATATACTATGCCACGCAGAACTGATGAAAACCAAATCCTTTCAATGCCAAGAAAAGAGGTAACAAATTGAAAAAGCTTACTTCCTGGTGACCAGCTGGCTGAAAACAGCTCCAATAAATAGGCTGCGTCTCTAATAAGACTATTCTCTCTGACAGCAACCGAAAGTAATTCTTGTGGCCGGTTAGAAATAGCAGCGTGGGTGCTGCTCGGGCAAGGCTCGGTTTTAATTTCTGGCCGCCTGATTTGTTGATTATCGATTAAAATAGGAGACACACGCGCCGTCGCCGGAAGCCAGATTTTGCTCTTATCTAGTAGAGACTGGTCGAGCAAAGAAGACATTCTGGCAAGATGGGAAAATGACTCCAGCTCAGTCAATATTTGTTTATACATCATTAATTTGGTCTTAAATTGTAGGAAACAATCGTTTCTACAATCTGAGACCAAATTTATAATTTTTGAACCACAATTGACCGAGCTGGAGTCATTTCCCCATCTTGCCAGAATGTCTTCTTTGCTTGGACAGACTGTAGAGAAGAAGCCTGAGCTGAGTAAGTCATCGTCTAGTCTCCGTGTTATCCGATTTCGATCGGGTTTGAAATGGATGTACGCTGAAGTACCTGAAGACTGATTTCTTGAGGCATGTTGTCTGTTGTAGGCGTATAGTGTGTCCAAGCAAAAAAGACATTCTGGCAAGATGGGAAAATTTCTCCAGCTCGGTCAA
Organism: Sogatella furcifera; assembly: GCA_017141385.1. Taxonomy (NCBI): domain Eukaryota; kingdom Metazoa; phylum Arthropoda; class Insecta; order Hemiptera; family Delphacidae; genus Sogatella; species Sogatella furcifera. The sequence goes on along the minus strand of CM029546.1, from coordinate 7,515,152 downwards.
TATTCGTTCAAAAATTATAAATTTGGCCTCAAATTGTAAGAAACGTTCTTATCCTATATTTGGGACCAAATTTGTAACTTTTGAACTAATATTGACCGAGCTGGAGTATTTTTCTCATCTTGCCAGAATGTCTTCTTAACTTGGACAGACTATATCACTAGTTTCAAATATGGGCGCGACTAGAAAAAAAATCGACCGACCCACTTGAGATACGGCGCCTGGCCCCGAATTATACCGTGCTCGTAATTAGACTCTTCTTCGGTACAGCCTCAGGCTAACCGGCTACCCTTCTACAATAAAAATACCAATTTCGTAGTCAACTTCAAACAACATGGACCAAACACCATCCTGTAACATAACCTCCTATTTGTATCACCCTATTTATACAACGATATTAACATGATGGTTGTTTTGAAGATGAGAGGAGGCTCCTTATAATGATAATGCTCATTCCACTTTGTTATGTAGACTGATGGATGAGGTTCGTATACCTGAAACTGATAGAGTCAATAAATATGACTCGAACAGTCTTTAGGCCAGGTGGGATTTTTCAATATCCTTGATGGTTTGGAATATCATGAAAGTTATTCATATTCTGTATTCTTAGTTTCTATTGATTACTAAGTTCTATCAATAATAATAAGTAGGTATTTTCTTCTTATTCTTTCATTCAATTTGAATGAATCAAATGAACATAATGTTTGAGCGGGCATTTCACCCAATACGATTCATAAGTTGATTCTAAATAGGAACGAATAGGAATTATTAATGCACTAAAAATGTTGAACAATTTATGTATTATTCATAATAGACCTATTATGAACAGGGATAAAAATACATAGATCACCACAAATGATGTCGATATCACTGAATTATTGAGAAACACCATAATATCTCATGACATACAATCGATATTATCATAATTTTGATAATCAACAATGTCAAGAATCATTAGGGTCAACGGCCTTAGGTCATAATCGAATCCGAAAAAGCTATGAGTCATGAGAAAGCTTTATGGTTATAACATTCGAGCTACCACAACTCTTACGTATTCATTTCAAGCAAAGCCTCCTTTAACATTAAAGGAAGCCATGTTTCAAGTCATTCTTCTCTTATTCTGCAGTAATTTTTGCCGGAAACGGCCATTTTGGGAAGATAACAATGGACCAATCACAAGCGAGTAGAATACTAGCACTCCCACCAACTAACCTTTAACTCCGCCCTGGTTGCTTTTCATTGGTCGCCAGCTCACAGTGACTGTAGCCTACTTGCCTCTCAATTCGACCAGTAGGTGGCAGCAGCTGTAGGGTGATTTCTTTCCTGTTTGACTTTACCAACTCACTGAATTTCGTCAGTATTTATAAAAATGAATGTGACTCTGGATTTCACCGGCAGATAGCAGCACTGGATAGGTAATCCAACACAATCACTCTTGGCTCCTCCTCCTCCCCCGATTGGTCGACAGTTGAAACTTAATTCAAGTCCCTATTCGGCCAGTAGATGGCAGTAGCTATTGGTCGTTATTCCTTATGCATCTGACTAATTTTTTATTATCTATAGTTTGGAAAATTAATATTTCATAATTTTCCAGTGGATAGCAGCTTAAAATTAATGTATTATGATTTCGTGAATAAATTATAAATATACTTTCTTCGTTCCACCCTCTCCTCTCTCATTTGTTAAAATAAAAGTTTAAAGTTATAAACAGTTTCAAAAATATTTATTCACCATCCTACACTGCTCTAAGTTGTATGAAGCAAGTATTCCCAGAAAACCATCACTCTTAAAAATCACTAAAATAATTATGACGAATTCTAAACTTGAATATCAGATAGTTATTGTATCTTTTTCTACCCTGCATCTCACTTGCTGCTTGATTGAAGAGATTTGACAGCTTCGGATTTCCCTAAAAAGATTTGATTCAATGTATTCTCATCAACCAGAATCCAATAGCTCTATATCCTGCCAAAATCGTGTAGTAAATGGGAAGCCTCGCTGTAGCACGCAGAAACGCATTACTGTAATGCTTTTATCGATTCATTTTGTCGAAAAAATTCCATGAACGTGCTTTATTCCTCGCTGACCAAAGCAGCTTAGGAGTGAATCAGCAGTTTTTTTATCGACAAACTCGAGAAATAAATTGGTACGATCAGCACTCTATTACTTTGGGTAGCGGAACACATGAAATTCATTTTAGAGCTGAAAGCCTGCTCATCTTTTCAGTGGAGTGATACAACAGGATTGCTGACATTGTATTTTTTTACGAAAAGCATGCACTGTGGTAGATCAAGCTTACACGATTAATACATCAGCTCAATACCATATTAATCCTTGCGTTCCCAATGAGCAGTTCGTGTTGAATAATAATTTCCATGATGAGAGATCTAATTCAATACAATATTGATCACTGCGTTCCCAATGAGCAGTTCGTGTTGAATAATAATTTCCATGAAAAGAAATCTAATCCAATACAATATTACTATATATCAATATTAATCCCGACATTTCCAATGAGATTCTTGACCCATAAATTTTCATCAAAAGAGTTTTAAGACTATGTACAATATGATGTTATATAAAATATAAATACAATATTAATCCCCGCATTTCAATGATTTCCATCAAGTGAGATTTCTCCAACAAGACATTTTTATATCTTTAAAATAATTCTAATTATTATTGAACAAACACGTAATGCGAATAAGTCATCCTCAATCATATGAATCAAGATTTTTGAATATTCGTTTATTTGAGAAAGAACAATGGACTTAAGGGTAAAAACATAGATATTGAGTACAAATCGTCTTTCTATTCCCAATTTTGATAACTATTACAAATAGGTTATTTTTGTATTCACTATCACTATTTACCACACATTTATTCTTCTCATACTTGGAAAATTATGAGAAATCAATTTTGAATAGGGAAAGTCCAATTAATAGATATGTTATATGATTATGAAAATTGAAGTTGAGTCTATGGATTCGTTTTAGATACTATGTAATAAGGAGACAAAAAACATTGCTATGTCACAAAGTCTATATAGATTTCAAGAGAACTGCACTTCCATAGTCTTATATATCGATTCTAGTCGAGATTTCAATAGAATTACACAGCTGTGATGATTCATTTCTCTGCATCGATAGTGGCGGTGGAGGCTAAACGAAAATCGGGATTTACGACCAAAGAGGATGGATAATGACATCCCCCGAGCTAAATCTTATCCGAAGCAGCGCCTGCTTCTGAGGAGAAGGAGGAGGAGGAGAAGGTGGAGGATGATGGGGCGGAGGAGAGGGGGGAGCAAGAGAGGAAATTGAGAAGAAGATAACACTCTACATAATTTCCCACTGTCGCGCGGAAATAGTTAGGGTAAATTATGCCATTTATTTCAGGAATCCACTTTTCCTCGCCGATTTTCTTCTCTGCCCTTGCTCACTCAAGAGTTTTCCTCGTAAGAGACTCATACTGACACAAAGCTAGTTTCCTTTCTTGATCTTTTTCAAGACATTGTATAATATCGCACATTCTAAACAAATATCATCAGTGAGTGTCTAATGTCCATGTAGGTATCAATGACTGTAGTCATTACTCAATAATATAGGCTCAATGAATTATTATTGTTCCTATTCAAAAAACTACATTTCACATTATTATTATTATTATTATTAATACTGATCATTCTCCCATGCTAATAAAGACTCATTACTTCACATTTCCCACATTGTGAAAGTACTGTATTACAAAATCCATTGACTACAGCCATAAATAACCACATGAAACATATTTCCTCACCTTCTATTATAACCATATTATTTTATTATCATTTTCCAAATTATATTATCTCCCATATACATATCCCCACTAATATTGTCCACTAAATTTACTTTCTTACTCATAGATTTCCTCTATTGAAAAAAAAATAATCAATTTAGAATTGATGATGTTGATTTTCTGATTTAATAAATACAAATTTATTGACCACAGCCATAACCACATAATCATTATTTCCTCACCTATTTTATCTGTGCAGAAAAACCTCATTTTCATTATAGTTCCTATTTAATCTCATGTCTCTTCTAGCATTGTCCTCTCACCTGCCAAACTACAAAAACATAATAAATTCCATATTGACAATCTATAGTTCTTCCACGTTTATCTTCATAGTTTAGGTGAGCTTACATGATTCGTATGCAGGGTGAGGAGGATGGCATCAGTTATTCGTCAAAACACAACGGTGTTCTTTGCAAAGCTAAGTGAAAATTTTGATGAGTGTTGGTGTCGTTGCGGTTAGGTGAAGAAGAGTCCCTTAGGGGGTTGAGGGCACCCTAGGGAGGGGGGGGGGTCGCAGAGGGCACGCCGGATGTCGGTTAGATAGAAACGTGGCCTCGAAACTCATTCGACATCCAATTTCCTCGCAGTCGGAGTCACGGGGACGTGATCGTGCCCAGAGTTGCAAGTGCTTGTCATCGTTCTTCGCGTGCTAAAAGAATAGCTGATCGCCAGACGTGATACTATAGTAAACAATATGTAAGCTCTGGAAAAATGTTGGCAGGATAAAACAAACAAAAATCAATTTTTGAAAGAGTGACGTTAGAGTGACGGTTCCCTTGTGGCAACCTGATAACACTTCATATGTTTATCAAATATTTCAGGAAAATTCAAATTTTCAGTTTTAATACAATTTTTATCTGCAGGTTTTAAATTTATGAATTTTAAAAACGTTTCACTCTCAATACATATACATAATACCTGTGCCCAATTTTGTACCTCCCAGCAATAAATTGATTATACGTTATGAGTAGGTAAAAGCTATGTTTGTAATCTCCTATCTCGATTGTTTTTGTTTCATTATAACAATGACCAAATTATCAAGATTTGAAATTTTTTACGATTTTAATAGATATATTTCTCTGTGATTGGATGAGTATTAGTCTATTATTAGTATTAGTATTAGTCGAGCAATCTCAGGAATTGATCAATCAATCAAATGTTAATATTCAGAGACAATATTAATCAATCTTATGTTTCACCTTACCTCATCATTACCAATGCTTTCACCACACTTTATAGAGAAGGCTTCGATTACAATAAAAATGGAATTAATGAACAAATTAGGGTTAGTAAGTATATACTAAGTAATATACCGTTTGTTTGTTTGTTTCTCAATGGCGCAACAGCCCTATGAAGGGCCTAGGCCTACCAGCTGTTTGCCAGTTTCATATTCACTAAACTATACAGTCCATCCAAGCAAAGAAGACACCCCGGTAAAACGACTCCAGCCCGGCCAATACCAGCCCAAAAGCAATAAATTCTCAAAAGAACCCACAGCCCCCGAACCAACACCAACCGAGCCGAAGCCACCCCCACCCCGCCAGAATGCCCTCCCAGCCCGGACAGAAAATACAGCAGGCGAATAATCATCAACCAGGATAGATGTAACGTGTGGTTAGCACGTCGATCCTCTCAACCATACGCCAGTCTTCACAACCAAGTGAAGATGCAGAACACCTCTGAATAACATGCAGTTAATCAGTTAGAGTGTAATACAACAATTACTATTCCTCCAGAAACGAGAAACGACTGACTGTCTTTACTAACGACAGCCAATCTCCCAAAGGAGGCTAGTAATATACCGTATTTACACAAAAGTTCTCAATATTTATTTTTAACAGTATATCAATTACACATGAGAACAAATATTGATAATAATGCCTATGTAACACTGAATTGAAATAAAAACAATTAGTACTAACTAGTATGGTTACTGTAAAACAATCCCCAGCTGCCAGACATATAAGATAATTATAATGGCTATTAAACTAAACTTTCTGGAACTTGTTCATATTTAAGTCCTATTTTTGTACTTCATAGACATACTTTAATGTTTCAGCTCCAAGAAAAGTCCATAGTCTTTGAAGTTTCCAGTCCAGACGCATAGATTTGACAACGTTGTATATTTAGAACAGGCAATTCGCGAGCACTCTTTGTCTGTGGAAGGTCTTTATTTAGAAAGTCGGCGGTTTTCAGAGAGAGTGTAACCGAACATACAGTCTGTCCAAGCAAAGAAGACATTCTGGCAAAATGAGAAAATGCCTCCAGCTCGGTCAATTCTGGTTCAAAAAGTAAAAATTTGGTCTCAAATTGTAGATCAGAATGTTTCCCACAATTTGCGACCAAATTTATAATTTTTAAACCAATATTGACCGAGATGGAGTCATCTTCCCATCTTGCCAGAATGTCTGCTTTGCTTGTGACAGACTACATAAGCCCCTTCAAAAACACCAAGATAAAGGCGAAACTACTGGAAGTAAAATAAAGCACAATACTCTTTTGAATCGACTTGCTTGCTGGCGGAAATCATCAATCTTCAGACAAGATAGTAGTGGAAGGCACCCAAAAAGTCTAGGGAGCTACGCTTTATCTAGGAACTTTATATATAAAATGAGGCTGACGCTTGATTAAGTACTAACACTCTTTCAAAAACCTTTTCTTACGTTATATAAAACAAGGAAGGAAGTATCTATCGTACTAGATACTATATAGAAGATGAATCAGCTCAGTTCTACTTCCATTAATGATGAACTCTGCTGTACCAAACAAGTTATGTTCCTCATGATCGATATAATGTGTAGTACTGAAAATTATAATATTATGAATCATTTACTCTAGAATCTAGATCAACTAGGTGCTATGACTTGATTTTTTCGGAATAACTGTAGTAATAAAGTAATGTTGAATATCTCATCTGAAATCAAGGCTAGGCTTCCTCAAAAACCAATATTTCTATAATTAGTAAACAAAATAAAATATGAGGATTTTTGTTTGTATGTGATCTACAATTTTCACTATTATCAAGTTACATCCAGTTGAGATTTCTTTAGACTTCACGCACTTGGATATCCATTTTGCCGCTCTTTAGGCCTGCTCATTTTTTTAAGTCATCAGATTATACTCTACTATCTACTATTTACTATCTACTATCTACTATCTACTATCTACTATCTACTATCTACTATCTACTATCTACTATCTACTATCTACTATCTACTATCTACTATCTACTATCTACTTCCTATTTTACTCAATTTCTACGCTATTTTCTACTTAAAACTATTCAATATGTATTTTATGCATATTGGCATAGCAATTGGAGCCAGTGTCTTGATGTATTGACATATCAATTTGTGCTTATCACTCCTGTTTTTTATTCAATATGTACTGCAACTCGTTCTTCGTTCTACAACACTCTACAAAAAAATCACCTCAGTCTCTGTGATATAAATAGTAGCTTATCTAGGTATATTTAATTATTTTAGAAATTGTATCCAAAAAGTGCTCCCCAATTGAAAAAAACTTTTAGCATACCAATTTTCCAAGATCAATCGAATTGACAGAATCCACTGTTCCATGAGAATAAGATTTTGATTCATCAACTTTATTTAAGAAAGATAAATCGGCTCATCCTATATTATGCAAATTGTAGAGATTTTAAGTACATTATAAGAAAAAATTAATAGATTTCCAACAACAATGATAGCCAACAATATTGAATTTGCTAGCAGAGATTTCAAGACGAGTAATCTAAAATCCCGATTGCCGATCGATACTGCATCTGTGCAAATGGTGGGGCTGCGGTCGAACCCTTTCCTTGTAATGATGACCAAGTCTTCAATAATTGAGACCTCAGCGACAGTCTGCGGCTTCAGGGCCTTGATGGTGTCAAGCAGTAATGGTGACAAGTATAGTCGGCCGGGCAAAGAAGACATTCTGGCAAGATGGGAAAATGACTCCAGCTCAGTCAATATTGGTTCAAAATTCATAAATTTGGTCTCAAACTGTGGTAAACATTCTGATCTACAATTTGAAATCAAATTTATCATTTTTGAATCAATATTGACTAAGATGGAGTAATTTTCCCATCTTCCCAGAATGTCTTCTTTGCTCGACCAGACTATACAATAGACAAAGTTTGATTGGACCATCGTGGACATTGCTGCCAGGAGTCCTGTCCATTAAACACTCGTTGTCTCATTACGACGGGATGATGACAATCTGGGACAACGACAATGTCTGCCAGGACTTCACTAGATTTCGCTTGCCATTCAAGTCCTAATGCGTTTTGCATTGATTGTCACTTAGTTCTGCATCTAATATCAACTCTGATGGAAGCGTTATAGTTGCTGATAGCTGACTATGTGCTTTGAATTGAGTTGGGTAAATGGAGTGAAATCATACAATTGATTCCAAATAGACTTGATCTTGATTGACTTATATATACTTTAAGCCATTCTCCTATTGGAAAAAACTTTCTCAAGCAAAACTCAAACAGTTTCACTCGATTGATCATTTCTTATTTGTAATTAATTAATATGTAATATTTTTATTCTGGTTGCCATGGAAAAATTATAACACGTTAATCTTTTGTGCTCCAAGTTTTTCTTAAATTTAAAAATTTTCAGTTTTCGATTTGTGATTTTGACTTGTGCTTTGGTGTTTTCGGACCTTCTAAATTTAAAATAACTTAATGGAAAGACAGGATGTTGTCAAACCACTGATTTATTAGAAAATCGAGATACCGGTTTCGGTTGTTACACCATTATCAATCTCTGGTAAACTGCCATTTACAGAGACAGTTTAGGTTTAGGACCATTTACAGAGACAGAAACAGTTTACCAGAGATTGATAATGGTGTAACAACCGAAACTGGTATCTCGATTTTCTAATAAATCAGTGGTTTGACAACATCTTGTCTTTTCATTTATTATGGATAACTACCACAATATCAATTTCACAACTACTCAAAGAGTGAAAATAACTCTTCCGAATCAAAATAACTGTGAACATATTCAAGAACTTTTACCATATTTCCTACTAAACAACGTTATGATAGCGAGGTGGAACACCTTTTGGTCTCTCCACCAAATAATAATAATAATTTTTATTTTGTGATCAACATAGTGTTCGCATTCACTAGATTCATATTTCTCTCAATAAGTTAAAATTTGAATTCAATTCAAATACCACTTTGGTCAAAAAAAGCTCACAGTAACATTTCCTGTTACAGTCACAGTAACTTTTTCTCAATAAATATACACTTGAATTTGAATTCAAATTCCACTATTGGCCAAAAAAGGCTCACAATTAAATTTTCCGTTACCGTTTGTTATTGAGAAGATTTGTCTTGAAAATTTTTATTTGATTTCAGAAATCCTAAATTAATATGTTTAAATATTGATTACTCATGTTAAGTATAATATATTTATATGTAGGCTATATTATTAATATGTTGGTAATTTGTTGCAGATAACGTGACCAATCACATCCTCCATCACTGATGCACCATGCTGCCAACAACCCATCACCCATATCAGCACCATCAATATCATCACTATAACCATCATCACATACAGAATACACGATTTGTGGTGAGTTAAAAATGCACAATATTTTCTTTCCTCAACATCTTCTTTGATTAATAGTCTTATTATCTCTAGCATCCATTTGCAAGAAAACATGAACGATAAATTAATTAACTTTCATCGAAGAACTTCAACGTTAATCATTGAATCATTAAAGTAATATTATATTCTGTGAAATCGTTTGAAGAAAGTAATGTTCCACTCCATCAAATATTTAAAAAATCTATTCCCAATTGGATAAATAGATTTTTAATCTTCTACTGATAAATTCTTCAGCATCATTCTGTAGTTAGTGTGAAACAAAGAAAGTATTCCTATCAAGTTTTAAGATAAGAATTCAGCTCGGTTAATATTGGTTAAAAAATTATTGATTTGGTCTCAAATTGTAGATCAGAATATTACCTACGATTGAGATCAAATCAATAAATTTTGAACCAATATTGACCGAGCTGGAGTCATTTTCTCATCTTGCCAGAGGGTCTTCTTTGCTTGGACAGACTATACATGATTGCTCTTCAAAAACATTCTACAACAATATCCTCCAAAGATGAATAGGTTGAAGAATAAAGCAATTATTCCACATCGAGAGTTCAAAGACTCGAGTTTGTCCCGGCCTCCATCGCCGCTGACAGGAGCTCGAGCAGTGACTAATGTTCAAAGACATTGGCCCACCTCAAAACCTCACATTTGCCACCATGACGTCACCCACTAACCATGGCAGCAGCCTGTCATTGATAAAATTGGACAGGCTCTTTATGACGTGACAAATGAGAATAGGAAGTAGAATAGCCTGTATTTCAAGCAACACCTGCCAAAATAGATTCGCAAAAGCATTTGTTACTTATTTTTTCTGTCAAAGTCAAGTGTTAATGGCAAGAATGCCCTTCCACATTCTATTGGAATATAAGAATACAGACAAGCTCAATTATTGTTGATAAAAGTGGATAAATTTGCATTGAATATTATATAAATGATGCTCTGCATAATCATATTATGCCAGCCACATTACCGCATTACGTGTGTTAAACTCACATCAAATATTAAGTTTTTTCGTATGGAAATAGTCTCTCAGATCATTGGAGTTGTATTCATTCAGAATCGATTAAGAAATATAAGATTGTGTTATCTACATGAATGCCTTGAATGCTTCATAAAAATATACGTTAATTTTCATTATTATTTTTATAAGAGTTTAAATATCAGCTTGACTATTTTTCCCCTAATCAAGTATTTCTTTCCACTCGATTACATGGAAATGAGTTATTTCTACTGTTCCTATTCCAATCATCAATGTTGTATTCCTTGTGACTGAAAGTTCATGAGTTGATGACTTGCATTCTCTTTCTCCTTCCCCTTTCAAACCAACTCGCTTCAATTCCTCACATCAGTTTGAATATAAATTCTATTCTTTACAAATGCTTATTAGACATCAGTTATCCTATAGAAGTTTAGCATTCTATAAATATATTCTGAATAGAATACTCACATCAATTTCTTAAATCTTGAATCTAGAATCTAGTTTGGATTCAATATTGAACTAAATCCCTGATCTATCGTCACTTCAAGATACTTACGTGGATTCACATTATCTCCCAGCTGCAAACAAACTTCATCAACATCGCTTTCCTAGCATATTGTTTCAACAAGTGATAAAGAAAATTTAACGTCGTTGTTTCTGTGGAAAATCTATGTGCAGCCATGAGACTTGTACGTGCCGTGTCTCAAGTAGGAAACTGGGACCCAAGTATCTCTTCTCTTGTTACTGATCTTCCCTTCCCCTTATCACTCTTTCTCTCCCTTTTCCTCAGTTTCCCTTGGTTTATTCCCTCTCCCTTGCGGCCTACTAGTCACGTTTCTATGACGAAGCATGCGACCAACCAGCTGTGCTTGGATCGCATCACAAATCACTGGGAAAACATCGCTATTTTACGGAATTTTGCCTCCATTCATGTTTTCCCTACTACACATCTCCTTGGAGGAGCGTCCCTTTGAAAGTGGTCTGCTAACATTCAATTTCTAATACAATCATCATATTTTATTTTGAAGAAAGTACAGTTTGAAGATTTTGAAGTAGTGATGACTTGACTTATTTAATCTCAATTTAGTGAATTCTCCTGTACAATCTTAATCATCGATAACTTTACAGAGCCAACACTATTACGAAATACCTGAAGATGTTACGGTATAGTTCAGAAATATTTATCTCTTCTTACACTTTCATAGACTAGATCGCATAATTTTATTTATGTGGATAATAGTTATTTCTGCTTAGATTGTAGACTTGTATTTGGTGTCCTTGTACCTGGTTTACTTGTACAAGTAGTTCCCAATACAAAAACTATCAATTTCACTAGTTGTAATAATTATTTAACAATATGTCTATAATAGTAGTTGTAAACTCAATATGACTGCAATTATTCATCTGCTCTCAAAGTCTCAATAAATATCTCATATTCATAAACATCTCGTTTAGGCATAAAAATGTCCTTAATTGGAAAAGTGCACAAGAATAATATTTTTACGTTCTATACATCTAACCGTGAATAACGTGATTAGAACAATTTATTTATTACATCAATAATATTATAATAATCCTTATCATTGATTGAGAGTAGAATGATGTAAATTCAGATTGGGTGGGAGCAATAAAAATGTAATGTAAGTTGCCACCTTATGCCAGATTTCAATGTATTATGCCTTGATATGCACATGTTGAACAATAAGTGAAAAGATTTGGCGCAGAGGAAAGAGTGAGTGAAGTAAAGAAAATATTATTAATCACCCAACAGCTTCTGCCACCTACTGGTAGAATAGAGAGTTAAATTCATATAAAACTGTCGGCCAATAGGAAGCGGGAGGCGGAGTCAGGCGGAGTGTTGGTGGGAGTGCTAGTATCGAGCTCGCCTGTGATTGGCCCTTCGTTTTCATTCACAAAATGGCCGATCTCAGCCGAATATCGTATGTAGAATTGAACGGCAAAGCTCGACTCAAATAAGTAGTTTAAACGTTGAAATTAAGGAGAGATTTTGTTTGAGTTTCCAGTAAGAAACTTATTATTCTTATACATTGAATTAAACTTTTTCTGTTGAATCATTCCAAATTAATACAAGCATTCACAAGAATATTTTCAATTATCTTGTCACTTGGAGCTTGGAGGAAGACTATTACTCCCGCTCCCGGTAAACCCCAATGACTTGGGAACTTTATTCTATTAATTTTTCTCTTCAAGTAGAAAAATCAAGCAGATTAGTACTGTAGCTCAATTTTTATTTTTATTTTTATTTTTTTGTTTGAAAATCATTCCTATTTCTGTACAGATGAAGCTTGAAGTAAAATAAGAGGTTTGCGAAGAAGGGTGAAAAGGGAAAGAATAATAAGAAAAAAGATCCATCCTATTCTTGTATAGCTGGTAAAGCTTGAACTAAAAATAGAGGTTTAGAGAAAAGGGGAAAAAGTTATAATAAGAAAATTGAGGAAAAATGAATAAGTAGTTAGATAAAAAGTGCAATTTACATATTCTATACTTGGTCATAATCATAATTTCCATTCCCAACCAAATACAAATAATATATCTTGCACATCTTGTGTGGGAGGATGATGTAGACTGGGATTCTTACAACAGCTACAATTTGAACAAGAACATTTCGGTGGAGAGATTTGTGCCTGGTCAGAACTTGACAGCACACGTGTGGCCAGTTGAAACCATACAACAAAACAAGAATAACAGAACAGAACAACGCATACTAAAGATGAAAAACTGCAAAATGTGGGGAAAGAGAAACGTGTACTCATCCATGTAATTGTGTCTTTTCTGAGCAGAACATGACCGAATGGGTGTGTGGAGTACAAAGCGAATGCTCCGGAGAATAACTAATGAGGAGATGCTCTTCAGTTAGTGAGAGAGAGATAACATAGAATTGTATAAGACTCAAAAGGGATGGAAAGAGTAAGAAAAGTAATAAACATAATATGAAGGATGAAATAAATGGTAAGATATAGAATAAAAAAGTTGAGTTTAAGACCTTATTGTTCAGTAAAGTACTTTGACATTACTGTAGCTCTTATTGTCTTCATAATTGTGTACTTTGGAATAAGTATGTAATTTGTTAATGTATTATACGGTATTCAAGTACTGATTCGAATCTTTCAACTGGAATCACGTATATTAACGATAATAAAGGTCCTTAAATGCCAATTATTCCAGGGGATTCTTAAATTCCCTTTGAAAATGGTATTACCAAATTGTTAATAATCATATTATAATTTTGTGAATTCTCTAAAAGCTCAAAAGATACTGGATTACAGGCCCAGCTCGAATGGATTTGGAAACAATGTTATATATAAAGACTTTGAAATGTCCATTATTCGAGTGAGATTTCTCATTTAATAAATGCACATTGTAATGGAACTATTTGGGATTTTACTAGTCTTATTCAGATTCCCTAGATGCTCAGCTCTGTTAGGACAGCCTTTTAGAGCGAAATTGGTCGCTTTCGTTTCGATGAAATCTTGCAGACAGCTCGCCGAGTGTCCTGACAGAGCTGAGCATCACTAAAATTCATTCGTCTGCTATACAAATGATACATCCTCAAATCCTCATACAGAGAAACTTTTAAATACAGAATAAAAAACAAAGCTACGATCATGATTAGGAAACATGAACTACACTGGGTACGCTTTTGTGAACGTTTATCTGCTATATTATAACCAATTCCTATGAGAAAGGACAACTAACTTGACTAGGTCCTTGAAAATACACAGCAATTGATGGTGCTAGTCATGTGCCAGTCGATGGCCCAGTTTTCTGATAAGTGATAACCTCACATTGAAATGCAGCACTGAATGAATTCCATCGCTTGTGAAGACTTTATTGTAGCTGCAGATCCCACATAAATTGTCAGTCTGACAAAAACCACGCTTATAGTTTAGATTCTCTGCAGATAGCATTCACATGAAATACCGTCCACCTTGTACATAAAAGGCTATAAAATTCCTCGACTAATCTTGTTCAAATGATCTCTCAGTGTTGTGGTTAGCACGGAACTGGGTCGCTGCGCCAGTTATAGAACAATATTGCTGTTCTTTAATTGGATTTTTCTACATTCAGCCCATAACCGCGGCTGACGCGATATGAGACAATTATTTAGAATGGAACCAAAAGTTGCAATTTCAAGCGGTCAGGAAAGATTCTCAGGCTCCAGCACAAACTGTAATAGGAATTTTCCGCCGTTGGCTCAGAAATCAATTGTTATCATTCCAAATTATTGGCAGAAATTGGAAATCAAATTGCATGAAAATTTACAAATTGGTTCGGAGTGTCAATCCTGTAGGAGACTCGTTCAGGAATGTAGGACAGACAGTAGACATTGAACTCTCCAATTGATGTAAATTCCGACATGGTGAAACACGCATAAGATTGTACAGTTGATTTTTTAGTAAAATAATGTGCTTTTCAAGTCCAGGTAGTGTCAGCGAATCTTGTTTTTTATTGACAATGACAAATTCTCAAGATCTCAGTTCCTAATTCTCAAGAATTTTCAATTGCAAGATTTGATTGGTTTTTGTATGATTGATCTTGGAACATTGATTACATTGAAGACATTCAGCTTCTAAATGTTAATAGCTCAAGTATTTCAGCACTTTATGGCTCACCAGTAACTGCTATCATTTTTCATTCAATGTTCTTGCTATGGCGGCTATTCTAGGCAGCACTTTATGGCTCACCAGTAACTGCTATCATTTTTCATTCAATGTTTTTGCTATGGCGGCTATTCTAGGTTACTATTTTTCTATCTATCAATATTTATTTCCCACACCAATCGAACAATAATAAAAATAAGAGTTTTTCTATAAACTTTAATTGATTGTGAAATAGGGAATGTATATAATGGAATAAAGTTTTGGATTAGGACAAAGATTGACGCTGTGATAGCAGGTGTAATGTCACTCAAAACAGTTCATATCAGTTTCACTTTCCTAACAACACCTATCCAACTTTAAATATCCTCATTTGAGAGGTGATTTCCGTTTTCAACGTCCGTTTTCAAGCGAGCTGCATTTCCTCGGCATCACTTTAATAATATACGCGTGACAGATTTCAACAGGAACGGTCGCTATAATTGCAGGCAACAATTTGGAGCGAGCAGGACACAAAAATAACAATAAAACACGAAAAAGGGATTTATTCAGTTTGCCGTCGACAAAAGTGCTATTATATGCTTTGCTCCACGCTTCGCGCTCGGCACTGCGCTATTTTCCACTTTGACCTCTTCCTCCTCATCCTCTCATCCTCTCCTTCCTCCTCCTCCTCCTCCTCCTTCTCCTCCACCACCTCCTCTCCTTCCTCCTCATCCTCCTCCTCTCCTTCTTCCTCCACCTCCTCTTATTCCCATCCATCCCTCTCTTCTCTCTGACACCGTGATCTTTTGTGCAGTGCTGTCATATTTATGACACTCGCCGCTCATCCTCCATTCCAAATTCATAAAGAGGCAAAGAATGAGAAGTGAGGTTCTTGCGACAAATCGCATTTCAAAGTAATTATGGCCGTTTACTCTTCATTTTATATACTACAGGAACTACAATTGGGTTGTTGGAGATAATTCTCAGAAATCATTATTTTCCCGTTTTATTGCGTACAGATATTATTGTTGTACTATGTATTATTGTTGGACTGGAATGAGGGACTTATTAATATCAGAAGTAATAATTATTGTTGTCTACTCTCCATTTATATTCCACAGGAAGTACAATTGGTTGTTGATGATAATTCTCGGGAATAATTATGTGTTCGTTGTAAACTGAACAGATATTTAATCACAATCACTGTACTGCACTGGTGGCTCGTACCCACGAAACAGGTGAAGTGCTCATATATTTCACTGTACAGCACTTCACCTGTTTCGTGGGCACGAGCCGCCAGTGCTGTACTGAATGTTCACTGTTATGTTGCAGAAACAACATAAATACTGTTCTAATTCTTGGATGTTTGTATCTCTAATCCGCTTAGAAAGCGGACTTGATTGCATTATACCATAGACTAAGTATTCGTTCTCATATGTATACTATATAATCATGTCTACTATATCTACGAGTATACACTGGAAGAAGTAGCAGCTCACCGAGGCGTATGGTGAGTTTCTTTGAAGTGTGACGTCACAGAGTTGATCCTGGTATGTTTTGCAGTACATGCTGGTAGAGATTAGCATGCTCCTGCCAGGGGATTCAGCCAGTGGTAGAACATAACAAGCACAGGGTCATTCATCAAGACTTCCCTTGCAGGATTCATCTCATCAATCACTGCAAGTAAGCAAACCAACACCCGACGCTACCTCACTCAGCCTTCTCTCAGCCCTCACTCACTCCTCACTCAGTCCTCACCCAAACTCATTTCAAAGCGCCTCTCAGTAACGAGCAACTGCAATGTGCACTTTGGCAATTATTAAAACACAAAAGGTTAATTACTAATCACACGGGTTCGAGTCATTTTCGTCAAGGAACTAATGATTCGCTTGATAAAGAAATTAATAGTGACTTGTTTGGAACCTGTACTGAAACAAAGAAAAAACCTTCTTTTTGATTAGCTAGATATAGAAATTGATAGTTACTTGTTTGGAACGTGGAACCTGTACTAAAACAAGAAAAAAGATTGGTGATAGTACTACTCTTAATTCATATTTGCATGCTTCTATACGTTGATAATTGAACTTGGCTTCAAAGTTTCTCGTAGAGAAATATTTTTTTACTCTTACTTTTTAGCGCATTTCACGATACTTCTTGTGTATAATATTTTTATTCTTCTCAATTATATTACAATTGTTTCCAGCTCTGTAAAGGCTCTTACAAGCTTATTGATAAATTTTAACAATTTTTTCGTTCAAGATCTGTATAGTCTGTCCAAGCAAAGAAGACCCTCTGGCAAAATGGGAAAATGACTCAAGCTCGGTCAATTTTGGTTAAAAATTATCAATTCCATCTCATATTGTAGGAAACAATTTGATCTACTACTAAGATCAATTTTCTACTATTGATCTATTTTCTAATTTGATCTACTAAGACCACATTTATGATTCTTGAATCAATATTGAGCAAGCTAAGGTCATTTTCCAATCTTGCCAGAGGGTCTTCTTTGCTGGGACAGACTATACCTAACTTTTTCTAAAATCGTCTTTGATTCTCATTGGTTATTCTGGACTGACTGTGATTAAAAACTATCAATAAAAAATTGATCCATTGTTCCATTGTTGATCATCTAACAAAAGTACATGGTTGAAAAGATTAGTTCATGATTTATAAGTAATGAAATATGCATCTATCCTAATCTATACGATGAAGTTCGAAGTAAGATTATTGAATATTGAATTCTCAACTATAAATATCATCCCCCTTATCCCAGATAGATGATTTTAAATTGAACACTAATCATCAACATTAGACTATTATGTTTCACTACTCTATCTACACATAAGCAGTCATTTTCAAATTGCAACTTACAGTTTCGATTCACTTTAAATAAAGCTGATTGTTTGTCTGTAAGTGGTTTCCGTGAATAATCGATGGTGTCGAAATCAACATCCTGCATGAATCAAGATTCTCAGACTATTCCTTATGTCATAATTACATAAAAAACATAATTATTTATTATTATTTATATTATTGAACCTGAAACTCAATTTCATAGTACTCAAACCAAAGACAATGAAACTTCAATATTGAATTTGCTGCGGTGTAATGTTGCCATCTCTCTACTATTCAAACTAACTACCAACGGATGAATATCCCGCTGGATTTTCATAAATTTTAGCGAAGTTTTGAAAATATAGCTTGCTTTTCATTATTATCTTCAGATTTCGCCAGCTAAAGTTGGCTGAGCTGACCATTGGAGATTGTCGGTCGAGCTATAGTCTGTCTAAGCAAAGGAAACACGTTGGCAAGATGGTAAAATAACTCCAGTTCGGTCAATATTGGTTCAAAAATTGTTAATTTGGTACCAAAAAGTACATCAGAGTGTTCCGTACAATTTGAGACCAAATTAATAATTTTTGAACGAATATTGACCGAGCTGGAGTGGTTTTCCCATCTTGCCAGAATGTCTTCTTTGCTTGGACAGACTGTAGGAGGAGGAACATTAATTTTTCGCTTGGCTGTATTTTTGCTTGGGTGGTTAATCGGGGAACGCATCCACCGTCCAACAGAGGGATGAGTTGTCGGAGTAAACAGTAACCAAACTGACGGTTAGCAAATGTCTTTTATCCATTATAGCTCTCTCAGAACAGTCTCGAAACAGTCTACGAAAGGGTGGTCGTTTAGCTGAGGTGGTTCTCAACGTGGTATGCTCTCACAGACCGATCATCGACTGTTCTGACAGAGCTGAGCATTAACAACAGTCATTCGCCAACCGCCAGTGTTTCTGGTGTCTGCTACCGGGGAACTGCCGCTCCTGCCGCGGAGGGAGGCTTCTAGGCACAAGTTGGAGCGGCGGAAAATAAAGAGAGATAGAGTTATGGGGAGCGAGGAGGTGGAAGAATGTGGAATGAGTGAGAAAGTATCGATTGTAACTGTCCTGGGAAATATTTTGCCTTCTGTCGAACTTATCTAGCGAGCCTTAAATCTGAACACTTATTAGAGTCTGCTTAATACATCACTAACTTCCCTGGTAATGCCTTACTGTTCACTCATGAAATGTTGAACATTCGTTTGAATGAATCAAATGTTCAAGAAGAAGAATCCCGCTGTGGAAATTCCTTGTGAGTTACAGACGAAACGAGACCTCTCATTCAACTATGCCCAAGTTATGCACAGAAGAGCATTTCAAATTCCTTCAAATGGAGTTCGGCTGTTGCTTTCAACATTTCAATTAACGATATTTTGTTATCTGAATTTTCTCTGGCCTAATTCCTGGAGGGCTGATTTCTCAATGAGCCTTGGAAATTTCTGCTCCCAACTGTTTTTAGAAGCATAACCTCATTCATTCTCCAATTCATTTCAATTCAAAAGTAAAGTCTGTTTTCTCTCTTATCTTCTCGTTTCTGTTTGTAACTTATTGTATTATGACTATTCTTATTCATTGTATTGTATTGTAGAGCATGCTATACACGGGGACAGTACTGTCGTCCAGTTGAATATCTGTAGGAAATCACAGCTGTCGTTGTTTGACTCAATGACAAGACAAAGCCTGTGATTGGCTACAGATATTCAACTGGCCGACAGTACTGTCCCCGTGTACAGCATGCTTTAATCATGAAAAAAAGATAGGCCTAAATACGTTTATGAAATTTTCATGTCCAGTCTTAGTTTCATCCTCTTATTTCATGCTCCTAGTCTCCGAATCTTGAATTTTCTTTTCTTTGATTATTAAGGAATCAATAAAAATAAACTATAGAATAACAATGATAAAATTCATAAACTATTTATTTGGTTTTTCAGGTGGATGACAGGACTATGTGGACAACACAATCGGATTACACGGATACAACATCCACCACTCTCTATGGTCCAATCAAATATCATGATGTGAGTACTAATCTACCCTCCATTTCAAATATTTTTCTAGCAGGTAGTTTTTTTATTGAAATCCCAGCACTTCCAAAATTTCCAATGTAGTATGATAGAAGCATCATTATCACACATCAGTATTTTTGTGTGTTTGTGATGTAAAATTTCAAAAATGTGTAATCCAGTATTATAGAAGCATTATCATTAGATATCAGTTTTTGTGTTTTCATGATGTGAATTCCTGCGATACTAGCATTTTCAATCATGAAAAATAGCTATAAAACTATCAAACTGGAGGTGGATGTACCTCATTACTTTAGTGTTATTTTTTATGCTGAATAAATAGACTAGATATTGTTCAACCAAAGATTGATTTTGAAAAACTGAGATGCTGGTTTCGGTTGCTACACCATTATTGATTTCTGGTTATAATTCACTTTATTTTTATTCTGCTACAATTACGGATACTGCATTATTCATAGAAACATTCCTATGAGAACAACTACGAATATTGCATTATTCCTAGGTGCGTTCCATAACGAATGAGATACAAATAATTA
Source organism: Sogatella furcifera (assembly GCA_017141385.1). Lineage (NCBI taxonomy): Eukaryota > Metazoa > Arthropoda > Insecta > Hemiptera > Delphacidae > Sogatella > Sogatella furcifera. The sequence goes on along the minus strand of CM029546.1, from coordinate 7,494,682 downwards.
TCATTCATTTCTATGAACATAAATTATTATTTATTCAACCAATAACGAATAAGATTATTTAATATGATAATTTATGTTCATGGAAATGAATGATAATTATTTGTATCTCATTCGTTATGGAACAAACGTTGTGCAGAAAGTGATGATTTTCAAATTTATTTTTAATTAGAAAACACACATTTTTGTGAGCGGTTAACAATAAATAGTCCTATAGAGTCAACAATGATCAATTCAAGATTAATGAATCATTTTCAGACCTATCAGATTAGAAGCGTCGAAGCGTCTGAATTTGTTTTAGCCGGATAAGCCTGTTTACCAAATCAACAAAATAATTCATTTGGAAAAACAGACGAAATCTAATTAGGCATACCAACAGTTTTTATGTAATTTTCCATGGACGTTATTCAATCAGTTACTCTCATAATAAAAATTTATTTTCAGGAGATGGAGCTCTAGAGCTCTGTTGCTCTGGAGCTAACTGACCTTATTTTCATCAACTGTTATGGAATAGAAGTTTTTAAATTTATAATTCCTGGATATAGTTGAATTTTTCAATAGCCAATAATACTCAGCCAATGTTCTTGAGTTGAAATTTACAAAAGAGTTGCCATAAAATCTACGCTATATCCGAGCAGCAATGGAATAGTTTGCTTTATACCCTCTATATTGGTGAGTTCATTTTCTAGTATCAGAATAATACTTTTTGCTGTCAGTTATCGATATAATTCTATAGAAGTCTTACAATCTAGAAAATTTGCAAACGTTGAGATAGATAATTAGGAATTTTGTTATCATTCAATTATAATAATTATCAATACCATTAATTTGTCTACTACAGTCTTGTTTATTCGATTCCGACATTCCCCTCTTCATTTCTCTTGTTGATGGAAGCTCAACACACACAGAGGAAGCTGTATAGATAGGTAATAGCAGGTATCACTTTTTGTCACCATTATACTGTATAACTAGAAACTATTCCTAAAATTGAAGAAAATTCTAAACAGATTATCCGTTTCCATCAACTAAGCTGATAATAATGCTAATTACCGTGGGATAACTCTATCTCTATCTATATTTATATCTCTTCATATCGAATAGGTTCAATAAACTCTTATTACAGTGATATAACCCACTGTGGTTTTTTATTTTATTCACTTGATAATAATTTTCTCTGATTGCACATTTGGATAATTTTGTGGTTGGTAGAATGCTAGCCGCAGTCTTTGATTGATTATTTGTTATTAATATTTAAGATTGGCATTATAACCTTTTTCATAATATTCATCAACGTCATTTGAGCCTTCGATCGTTTCCACTGTGTATTCCCTATACATTGTGGAAAAGGGTTTCAAAACAGTGACATCTCAGACGTTTATGGCTCGTCCAGTCGTGTGAACCTGTAAGCATTCCGTTTTTAAAATAGTTTATTAATTTTTATTACTATGATATAGTCAAGTTAATCTCACTGTCGGAACAACTTGGGTAGAACTTATACAACTTTCATATAAACTTCAAGTGTGTTAGAGATGTATCAAAACAATAAGATTGCTCACAACACGACAACAGTCAATTTAAATTTAATGTTACAATCCGTCTTTATAAAATGTTTGCTCTTGTAAAGTTCATCCTCAACAGAATGACGTCATACCATTCATACGATGTATTACTGTGGATGGTGTGTATGTTCTATAGATTTACCAACTATCCTCCACCCTCCACGCTCTACCCACCGGCAGTGCGGCCTCAGCCTAAGAGCAGATCTTATGTTCTTATGGGGCTTGATTTTTCCGTTCGGCAGTTTGCCGTCCACTACTGCCCACTCTTAAGTATTCAGAAATACTGAACTCTTAATTACTGGAAGTAATTTAATTGTCAATGAATGTTTTACAGGAATTTTCTCATGTTATTTGAAAGCTTATTCAAAAATAATATCTTTGGTGTGTTGTGTCTTTTGGATAATCAATAAGCACTTTTTACTTTTTTACTTGGCATCTAATAAGACGATAACACCAATATTATTATTATTTCATTGAATTATAAATAGCTTGAGACTGCGGACTGACGGTGCGTACTGATCGAATGCTATTTCAGTAGACTTGTATTTCATTCAGGAGTTCTGAATATCTAAATCATTCCATGATTTGAATTATCAGAAAATTTTCATAATAAACATCTATAAAAATTTGAGAGATGAATATAAATAGGACAAAATTAAAATAAAATAAAATCTGTGTTTTATCTTCCAAATCATTCAAATCTATTTCAATTTTATTTTGTGATTGGATTATTGTAATGGGACGTAAATCCCGAATGTAATTTATTACGTAAGCTGTAAACAACGTTAAATACAGTTTATGTGATTGAGATTGGATGTTTGCCAGAGAATCTGTTGATTACACTTTGTCCAGAGACGACTAAAAGAACTGTTAAATGGGTTTATTATTCTGTTCGGTACATTTGACTTGTCATGTCTAATTCAGTTGCTATTATAAATCAATTGACACCTAGATGATGGAACAAGAGATTGTGTGCAGGAGTAACTGAAAGCGATGCAGTTCTTTAATATCTATATTCATCTTCATTTTTTCTTACAGTTCTGTATCACCATAATCTTCATTTTTCTTAATTTTTTCTTACAGCTCTGTATTATAATATTTATTTTCTCTTACAGTTCTGTATTATAATCTTAATTTTTCTTAATTAATTATCTTATTGATTGCAGATGGCACCTGAGTTGATGACTCCTATGGTATTAACACCGCATTCAGTCGTGCCCTATTACCTTCCTCAGGTGAGAAAACAATGCATTTTTACTGGGTCCTTGCAAAAAATCCAAAATTAAATTTCACTTTATTCTGAAACTCCTCAAAGATTAAAACATGTGAAGTATTTTGTCCAACGATTGAGTGTGAGACAGAGTAAAAAATATGAAGAATAAAAAAATCAATTTCTCACAAAAGTGTTTGGAGCAGGACCCTTCGATTATCCTCATATATACAAAAGTAAATTTTATGTTATCGCCTATTCCACTTCTTCTTAAGACTAGTAGCTCCAGTGCCCATCTTTCAATCCAATTTTTCTTCATTATTTGTAAGGAAAGGTCCTCTTGTACTATCAATTCAATTTTTTTATTAGGCCTATTGTGTTCTCCCTTAGTTGTAATTAAAAGACAATCCAATTTGAAAACTTACCCCAATACTGGGAAATTCTATGAAACAGATCAACTAGCTTCCTCATCAATATGCTGGGATGAGCAAAAAAATAAAACTATTCTATTCTCACTGTGAGTAAGTCTAATTTAAAGATGAGATCTTGATTAACAAGACTATCATAATGATTGACATTGTTATTTCAACAATGCAATAAACTGGGTTCAGTTCTGTCTTCACCATTCCTTAAGTATTTTCAAGTTGTTAGTTCTTGAAAAACAGGATGTTTAAAGAACTTGATTTTTTCTGCTTCCAACAAATTCTTGGGAACATCATCTCTTTTCAGCATTCCTGACCTACAAATCGTTCTTGGAATAAGATTATTGCATGAGACCTATTTTCAAGCAAGATCTTTTCTACGGTTCAGGGTATGAATTGAAGTAATTCAAGTGATTCTCAGTTATTGAGGAATAGCATAATTTTGACGCTAGTTGATTATAATCAATAATCAAAGTCTGGCGTCCGATATCAGCTAACTAATTAAAATGGATTTAATCAAAATGATCCGGTATTATTTTTATTCTCGGAAACGCTTCGACGCCTTTCTGATACTTCGTTATTTGGTGGCAGACGCTATAAACACAAGTTGTTGTTTTTATTGATGAGAGACCAATAGCAGATGTTGAAGTTGAAGCAGCGCTCTTGAAGCGTCTGTATAAAAATAGCGCCACTGGACTTTTAAACATTGGCTGTCCGAAATCGCTTAGGGCCCAATCCCCCACTATTTCACTTTTTCTGCGAAACGTTACAAACATCAGTTTTGCCTGAGAAAGCATCAAAATATGAACGCGATTTTTGTGCTTCGATCACTGTTCAAGTGGAGTTTGTTCACTGAGCGAGTACCGATAGACCAGTGAGCAAAATATTTTAGGTACAGTACCTTGATTCATGGAACCATCTGTTCATCCACTTCCGAAGGTAGGATTTTTTCGATGGCTTAGAATTTTATTTGCACTCGTCTCTTGAATCTTTTTATGTCTCTCATTCATCTCATGTTATTTCCCGCCTTTTCTTTTGACAAAACGATGCCTTTTTCTCTCCAGTCTCTTATTTTACACTGGACTTTTGAGTTCCTTAATGTTTAAGATTTTCACACATTGAAGTAAGCCTATCAAAAAATAAATTTTGCCAATTGTGATTTTCCATATGAATTATTTTATTCCTTTTTTATATGACTATCATTATTCTATCTATAGAATAGACGTGTACTCTTTCAGTACTCTTTAGGCCTTTTATCATTTCATAAATCTTTTTCCTCCAGACCTCATCCAATCATTTCCGTTTCTTGATCTTATTATTCATTTATTACTTATTCATCTTCATGTTACATATATTATCCCGTGCACTTCCCATAATATGACATTGATAATTCCCGACAACCTGAAAAGTAGTCTTCATTACTCACGCACAAGCCTAAGAGCTCATGTGGGTATCATATAAAAATAAGTCTTACAAATTTAGTTGAATTCAAAATTGTTATAGCTACAACAATCTCTGAATTCATCCCAATGTGCGGTGAATGAAGCAAAAATTTTTCTCGAATGCTCCTCCAAATTTTTTTCATTTCAATTCTCCAATTTTCATATTTTAATTTTACAATTTACATATTTTTCGAATTTTCCAATTATGAAATTCAATAATTCAGTATCCTCTTCACTACCATTTTCCATGATTTCATGTAAAGAATCTACAGTATCACTATTCAAGAAAATCTACCAACTTTGATAGAAGAGAAAACACGATACAAGAACGATAGCTATATTGAGAGAAATAACAGCTCTTTTCAAAACAGGCTTTCCCTCTTCGTACTCCAGAGCGCTTTCCTCCAGGGCTAGAGTATTAGTTTATAATTCCTTTGAAAAGGGAAAAATAGAAGGCTGTAGAAGACATATTCCCGTCACGTGCAATGGGAACATGCCTTATTATTGCTGTTTTTAAAGGGTCGCCTTGTAAGTGGTACGCGACACATGCCACCCCAATTCTCAAAGAAAAGCTTATTCTATTGACAGTTCCCACCAGAGGATAAATGGAATTCCCTCCGCAATATGAACTCATACATTTTCATGTATGGTAACAAGAAACGTTATCTTCAATGTAGTCTCCTTTCTATTGCTTATATGAAGTAGTTCTCTGTTCACTTATCAGAAATGATTTTTGTTACAGTCACTATAGTCACTACAGTCACTATATGAGTCTTATGTCACTGTAATTTTTGTTATTGAAAATGACTGTTCGATTGATTTTTATAACATGCCAGGTCTTGGAAAACCTATTGTATTTGAAGATAAACATTACAAAATAATCAGCAATTATTGGAATGGAATTTCCTACTTGCGAGTAATTTTATTAATAATTTAGCAAGTAGTATTTTCAATTTTAGCATCTTTTAAGTATAGCCCAAGTTCTATGTAAATGAAACATTATTTTTCGTCCATTTCATGATATATATTCATTTTCTAATAGGACTTGTTTCATTTGATAAATTGTATTATGTTATAGTGTCAAAATAAATAAATATTTGATTTGATTTTATTCTATTTCAAATTTCCAAGAATACAGAAGGATATTGGAGGAATTCTATTGAGAGAAAGTACAGTACTGGAAATACTGTAGAAGAATAACTTTTGTGTCATTATTGTGACATTGGATTGAAAATGAGAGACCGGCTATGTGTCTTGATATTGTAAAACACCATCAAGTTATTTCAAATATTTGGAGACAAATGAAGTACATTATTTGTAAAATGATAGTTTCTAATTTCCTATATTCCTAGTTTCCAATTCAACCCATGATCAATTAATCTTCTTTGAATTAGATTCTAATTTTATTTAAATCTCTGATAACCGTAATAATCACATACCATACCTCGTATCATCAATTCAATTATTGTATCATTTCATTATTTTCGCAAAATACCTATTTTATTTGTTCATTTTGGAAATTTTTGTTTCTCACTACAGTTTTATTGCAGAGGATTAGCAATTGGTTGAAGATGACCCGAGTTGACCCTTTTGAAATGGATGGTCGGGTCTCCCATTTTCTGCGCTATAAAGGGGTGGTGAGTGCCCTCATCTTTTTCGGATGCGATTAACCACTTTTTGAATTTTGACTACTAACAAAATTAATATTAATAATAATAATTAATTAACGCATCGATATTCATCGAGCAACATTATTTTAGAGATCAATTCAATAAATTATCCGTTTGAAACTGGAAAACGTATTCAAAACAATTTCAGAATCATAGAATCGATGAGGGGTTTTTCTGAGGGTGAAGCCCACATGAGCTCCTATAGGCTTGTGTGTGGGTGATGAGATACTTTTTCTCTCATATCTCCTTATAGAGAATGCATGGATTGGGTTTGAAAAATAATATTATATTCATAATTGAGCTTCATGATTTGCATACTTGTTAAAATTTCACTTTTTAGTTGAGAACTAGTTTCGATTCATTCACAATAGAAATTAAAAATCACAGTACCTCTTTCAGGTAATTTTTACAAGTTGTACGAAGATACAAATTAATTCAACCTTCATAGAATTATTTTCTTATCGATTTCGTATTGATTGAAATTTTTACAATTTGAGTTTATTGGATTTGTGTGTAAGTGTTAGTCGATAATTCATTTATCACGAGTTTTTTGAAATCTCTGAATTTTGGTTTGAAATCTAACACGGCTCATGAAAATGTGGTGATGGGTTGTAAGTATTTTATGGTTATCTCATGGCAAGAGAAAAAAAGAGTATTATACTGTAAACTATACTGTATAGTACGGTATGAGCTGGAAAAATTATATTATTGTAGTTAATTTTAGAGAATAGAATAGGTGTAATCCTTCGATTGAATTACACGTCAACAAATTTAAGCCTAATAAATTCTTTTATATTCTTAATTAATTCTTATTCATTTATAATAACCGAATTACACCGATTTTTAAAACTCTTGGAGTAGAAAATATTAACTACGTACATCCTAGAAACCACAGTTTTGTTCTGTTGTTGGAGATCATGGAAATGGTAACTGACCTTGAGTTTATCCTTCTTCTCAGGGTAACGTCCAATGGTTTCAAAGAAGAACAAAATTTAATAAATTTATAATTCTACAGACCATATTTGCGTCTGTTGTTTATTTAGCATGATAATTTGTAGGAAGTTTAATTTGTAGGAGAATGAATGACGAGGAGCACTAAGAACAAGAAGAGAATAAGAATGGATGAAAAGCACTGCGAACAAGGAAAATGAGTGGGAAAATTTATTGAGGTTTTCCATGGAACGGACAAACGCTAATTTCTATCCAGAGTTCCGTTATTGTCTAAGCATAATGGATAAGCGTCCTTCTACTCCAGTTAAAAACAGCTTAAATTTATTGGCCAAGTTGAGGCGTTCAATTATCATTCTGTCCTAGCCCCACAAAAAGGCTCAACTAATTGCCCTCATTTTGGAATCTACTAAGCAAATAGCAGGACAACTTTTGGGCTAATGCAGTTCAAACAATCATAAATAATGTCGGTATCTCACCGTTCAATGATCGTATAGTGGTTATTACATGAAAGTTTTTTTTCGCAGTCAACTGATAAACTGGTGCACTCTGGAAGTAGTTTGAAATGTGAAAACTTTACTATTTTTCCCCTTCAATAGAAATTCAACTTTCAAAGTACCTTTTTGTGTTCTTATAAGAATGACTTTGTATGCTGAAGAAATAAATAGGATATTAAATTTATTCAATAACCTGTTAATAGAGAGCTAATTCAATGAAAAATATTAGATCAAAATCGTAACATGGAACACAGTATGCTGTTTTATTTGTAGGACTACAAATTATTCTTGTATGCAAAATTCAATTCTTTCTTACCAGTTCATTGATATAAATATTATTTAGGAATTTATATTATTACTAGCCGGCAGGCTCGCTTCGCTCGCTTTCTCCGCCTAACCAGGGGGCTCCGCCCCCTGGACCCCCGACAGTATCAGCAGTGTCAGTGAGTCAAACAGGCTCTCTTCGCTCGCCTGCATGACCTCTGTCAGTGTAAGCTGAGACAAACAGGCTCGCTTCGCTCGCCTGCAAATTCCGTTCAGAAGGGATTCAAAACTTATTGAACACAGTATTTCTAGACCTAATCTGGACCTGTTCATCAAATTTTGACATTTTCTACCAATTTATTCTCGAAAAATCCAAGAAAAACTCCGGAAAATAGTAAAACGCTAATATTGAGCGTAACCTTGGGAACTATATCGGACATAGTTTGAAACTTGATTCAATATCTTCCAAATTAGTTTATCTATAATCTCGCTGAACCATTGAATTTACAGTAAGGATTGGTTGTATCAAGGCGGAAGATATGCAACCCGCAAAACATACACAATTTTGAAAAACCTGATTACTGGCTCCTTGATTCGACCAATCCTAACTGTAAATTCAATGGTTCAGCGAGATTATAGATGAACTAATTGGGAAGATATTGAATCAAGTTTCAAACTATGTCCAATACACTTCCTAAGGTTGCGCTCAATATTAGCTTTTTACTATTTTTGGAGTTTTTCTTAGATTTTTCGAGAACCAATTGGCAGAAAATGTTGAAATTTGGTAAACAGGTCCAGATTAGGTCTAGAAATGCTGTGTTCAATGAATTTCAAATCCCTTCTGAGCGGAATTTGCAGGCGAGCGAAGCGAGCCTGTTTGTCTCAGCTGACACTGACAGAGGTCATGCAGGCGAGCGAAGCGAGCCTGTTTGACTCACTTATACTGCCGATATTGTCGGGGGTCCAGGGGGCGGAGCCCCCTGGCTAGGCGGAAAAGGCGAGCGAAGCGAGCCTGCCGGCTAGTAAACTACATTTTGGAAACTCACTAAAGATCATGATTCAAGTACTGATCTGCATAGTGGATAAATAGAGAACTTAAATTTGACTTTTTTTATTTAAGTTGGTTATTCCTTGATAGAAGAAAGAGTTGAAAGTTAACATTTATGAGAGACTCTACTTTTCTCCTCTTTATTACACAAATTACCAAGCAATCATTTTCAAGGTTTATTGAAGACTCCTATGAAGCAATACCTAGTTCTCATTACCGTGAGAGGGTTATGATGGCATATTCGTTGACTAGTCTGAGAACGATTAAGATCACAAAAAATCTGAAGAGCCAAAGAGAATAAAATGCATATAAGAGAATATTATGAATATTAGTGATTATTGGTGAGTTAGCGGGTTATAAAATCATATTTTTCTCTCTCTTTATATATTATTTCAATAGAAATATTAGAGTGTAATACGGGCCTCATCTGTGCTTTTTAATATGAATCATATAATTATGCGTTTCTGTGCTTCTATTCCTTGTAGTGTACATGAAAAATCTTCACCCACATAATTATCTATTCGCACTGCGGATGTTTCTTCCACTTTGAGGGTGGATTTGCATTGCTGCCATGGCGGGCAACATAGATGGCAGCACTGGGCAAACCTGACCCAACCACATACACGACAATCACAATGTCAACGTGCACTGTGTTTGCCGGGTTGCGGTCGGATAGAATCCAGGGGCTGACTACCCCACACCCCTCTCAACCACCCCGATATAATGTACTTGCAATAACACCGCTGCAAACGCCATAAACACCGTGCGATATGATATGAAATCTGCGATCAAAGGCGGGCTGAAAACAAAGGAACGCCAAACCGAATCGACCGACCCGTGGAATAGCTCAAATTCTGAAAATGACTGATAGTTTACCTATTCATTTATCGATGAGAGTGAATGCAAAAGCTGTTTTGATGCCTTTTGAAACTGATTGAAGGTGCCTTTATTCGTTTAAGCTATGAAATTCTGCTGCTTGATGATAGGATTCCAGCTAGAATAGCAGCATATGTTATGCTTTTGTTTTGATGATGATTTGTCTGAGACAATCGACAAATTTTGTTGTTAATCATATGGCAATAAATACAGTATATCTCAATTTCTATGAAGATTGATTGTTAAGCTTACATCTCAGTTTCTCTCTCTCTCCATACCCAAAACATGTTTTTGACCCTGAAGTGAGTCTGATTGAGTTACTTGTGACTGATTGAGTTACCTGACTTGTTGAGCAACTACACGGCTCTCATTATGTTCTCAATAATGTATCGTCGTACCATATATCTCACTGATCATTCTAAAACCTTATAATTGATGAATACGATTTATTAATCTAATATTTACTTCTATTGTCTGCTCAGCTATATACAAATCAATGTGGGATACACACTGGTTTGTTATTGAAAACTATTTCCTATTTCGAAATAGTATGATAAACCGATGCGAATAAACAGTCCCAATACTCCATTTATTTTTATTTAGGATGCTCTCCACGTGTGCCTCATGACTAGTATGTGGGTAATGAGAAGGGTGCCCCAATCACCAATTATTTTACTCGCTGATAGAAATATTCGCACATAATAAGAATAATCCTACTGAATATCGATAACTCTTATCTGAACATCATTATTCAATAATCATTTCAGCGAACCGTTTTCAATTGATATGGAAAAATAAGACCATAAATAATTTTTCTAATGGGAAGAGAGCTCAGTTCAGCATCTGATCATTATTATTGAGGATAGACCAGTATTGTGTTATCGAGTATAGTTTTCAACGATTGCGCAACACTGCATCCATCAAAATAGAGACGAGTGTTGTAGTCTTGTCACAGATGTCAACAAGTCGGGGTCAATTCACAAACTATTCGTATGCAATGCTGCTCAATTAAAGTCGGCACCAGCTTGGACCAGCTGTAATGTAATTGAGCTCTGGTGCATGCCTTGCTGTTGAGTGTTTTGAATCGGACGAATGAGAACTTCATCATGCAACTCTACTCGCACATTTCTCTCCCAATATTTGTGCGTTAAGTGAAAGAGGGGCTTGCATGCCTCAACCTCGCCCACAAAACTTCTGTAATATTTTTACAAAGTGTAATTGAAGTCATTTATCGATCTATCTATTTCCAGAGAGTGTCATTTTATGAAGAGAATTGTTTGAGGATTGAAGAAAATCGCTATCAAATTTGAATTCAATCATACTTATTACATTACAATGTTATGTACAAATTAACATTTATTCAATTATTTTTCGAATTACATCCAGACTGCTGCAACTCGTTACAGCCATAGTTTCAAATGCAAATCATTCATCTATCTCTATCTATTTTATCATTTCCAGGAGTGTCATTTAATGAAGATAATTGTTTGAGGGTTGAATAAAATTGTTATCAAATTTGAATTCAATCATACTTATCACATTACAATGTTATATAAAAATTAACATTTATTTCATTATTTTTCGAAAATCCTCCATCCAGACTGCTGCACTCGTTACAAAACTAGATAGACCGCAAGGCATACATTTTCTGTTTGAATTATATTCGCTGATCGCTGAAATACTTCCTTCATTTGAAAATTAAACTTTAAACTTAGGGCTATTTGAAATAATTTATAAATAAAATGAACAATCAAATACCCTTCTCAACAAACTCTAGAAGTATTATTTCACAGACATGTTTCGGGACTCAGCCCATTATCAATGTGATTGAAATAATATTATTTTAAAAAGGTATCTATGAAAGGGTATTTGATTTTTCATTTTATTTATCAATCTATTCCCTTCACTTTAATACTGTAATAATAATGATCATCATATTTTACATATTATTATAAACTCATTCATCTTCTACAAATTATTATAATGTTGTAAGTTACATCATATTTTTTTCAATCAGTTATATAAATACAAAGACAAGTACAACATGCGCATAGCGCCCAAAACAGATTCTCAACCAATTTGTACTAAAAATAGAATTCAAGGATTTATACACCACATTGAAAAATGTATACCGTAGGCTATCATCCCTCTAATGCGATTAGATATACATTCCCGCAGCGTGTAACTACCCATCAATATCTCTCCATTAACAGTAATCGCTACTCGCTATCAATCTAATGGATGTAGTGGCCGCCTAACAATACAATGCGCAAAATGATTTACATTTATAAAACACGCATGTTCGCCGCTAATGGTTGCGCATTCACGGCGAATCCCACCGTTCATGCGAGCTGATAAGACACGCCGTTTCAATATACTTTACATTGACAGAGGTGTCTTCTCAGCTTGCGCGAATCGCACAACAAAGGCCCGACTAATGATTCAACAAACACATAGAATTGGTAATTCGCTTGCGGACTGAAATGGGCCGAAGGTGTTTGAGAGGGGGGGGTTTGATTTAATGGGGGGTTAGTCTGAGGGGGTAAGGGGTGTTTTGGACATGAGCCAGGCCAGCTGCAGACATCGGAAGGTGTTCCAGCGTATCCTCCCCGTCTGACGCTCTGGAGAGACTCTATTCCAGCCAACTATTCTCTTTCTAAACAAAGAAGATATTCTGGCAAGATGAGAAAATGTCTCCAGCTCGGTCCATATTCGTTCAAAATTTATAAATTTGGTCCCAAATTTTAGGAAACATCTTGATCTACAATTTGAGACAAAATTGATAGTTTTTGAACCAATATTGACCGAGCTGAAGTCATTTCCCAATCCTTCCAGAATGTCTTCTATGCTTGGACAGACTACCGGCCCAGCCGCCAATAAATTCTCGACTCTCCGGTGCTCTATATTCATTCATCTCCCTTCCCCCCTCCATCTGTCCCTCTAATAGCCATTATTTAGTCTTGCCTTCTCTTATTATAGTGGATGCTGCCTATTTCATCCAACTCACGTGATTTAAGCTGCTGTCCAATTGCCGTGTCTGAGAATAGAATAGTATATGCTAGATCATTTTCCTCTCCTCCCTTCACAATGCTGAAAACGGAAATCTAGTTACAATTGAGTGGCTGGTGAGAATGATAACATTAACGTTGAAAATCATTCAAAGATAATTGTATTGAATTAGGCTATGGAATTTTATTATAAATGAGTCAACCTTATAATTGACACAACTTAGAATGACAACAAATACAATTGAAATGGACCGCCGTGAGAAAACATTATTTCATAGAGCTTGAAGACGACGATGTTTGTATTAATTCAATCAAGTTACAATCAACTGGAATATGGAAACAAAAATTAACTGGTTTGAACCGTCCTTGAATTCACAGATCCAAAACATTCTATTCGCATTCCAGAATACAGTATTTAAAACAATCATATCAGATTCTAAATTGTGATGAAACTTATTGTTAACTGGAGAATCAAAAGGATACAAGCCAAAGAGACAAGGAATTTCTAGAATATCTGTTGAATGAAATATCAAGAAAGGAAACTGTTTTTAAACGCGATGAAGCAGTTATCACGCAGTCCAAGAAGACATAAATAACGTAACAAGTGAGACTGTGACAGAGGCACGAAAAGCAGGCAGGCTCTTTGCGAATAAAGCAGTGATTTTGCCGTTGCCTCGCTTTGACATGGTCACGAACCCACTTTGCGCACCAATAGAAAGCCGATAATACTTTCTACAGATCAAACTCTGACGTCCAAAGTGGGGGTTTTGCCATTTGTCACTTTTAAACGACAGTAACAGTGCTTGAGATGATTGAGAAGCTTGGTATTTTCAATTGAATTGAAAGATTATTATGACGAAAATCCTCCTTTATATTTTGTTAGTACAATAGGAAGATGCATGATGGAGTATATTCTTTCAAATATCTAACAATTCAAAAGAAAACTATGATCAGCCAGCATTGAAATACTGTATTCACTTTGATTTTTTATTTTAAATAATATCACAGTACCCTTTTTCAGTTATTCTTTAATCAGTGATAAAAGTAGCCCTGAAATAGAGGAAACACTAAGATGTTTTTATTTACCTTGTTTTTATCTCGTATCACTTACTTATTTGACAAATTACAATATTGCTGCAATGGATCATTCCATTTTACAATATTAATAGCCATTCAATTACAGATTTCTTTTGTTCAATGTATCATAAAATATGAATACAGGAACCACCAATCTCGTAATGGAATTTATAGTGAAGGAGCCGTACAATGATGAAGGAGATGGAGATAAAGCGTTTCACAAAGATGGAGAGAGTAAGCAGCTTACGATGAGAGAGCATTGATTTGCGAATCCCTCGCGCTTTTAAAACAGCAAGGGTGTCTCCCATTTACAAATCGGGTCCAAAAGACACATTCTCCAATTATAGACCTATTTCTCTGCTAGTCGTATTATCAAAAATCATGGAAAAATGTGTAAAATCACAGCTTACTAGATATTTGGAAGAGAATAATTTGATATCCAATTGCCAGTATGGATTTCAGAAATCTAGAAATACTTCGGATGCACTTTTTGACTTAACAACGCTTATTTCTAATAATTTAAAAATGAAGAAAAAAGTACTGATAACATTCCTGGACATTGCAAAAGCTTTTGATACCGTAGATAGAACCATTCTCTTAAAAAAACTTGAATTACTAGGCATAAAAAATCACACATTAAAATGGTTCCAAAGCTACCTTCATAACAGAATGCAGTATGTTTGTATAAACGGCGAAGCAAGCGACAAGGAGAATGTTGAGTACGGTGTGGTTCAGGGAAGTACTCTCGGTCCATTACTTTTCCTGAGTCTACATTAATAATCTTTCCAAACTTGATGTAAATGGGAGATTACTCTTGTTTGCCGATGACACTGCAGTGGTGTCTTCAGGGAATACGTGGGGGGAGGCCTACTGGAGTGCCATGGAAGATTTGTTTAAAATTAAAAAATGGTTTGATTGCAACCGCCTGACAATAAATGTTACTAAAACTAAGTACATGCCGATAACCACAAGAAACCAGACTGATCCAGGCCCTCTTGTATTGAAAATGCACTGTTGTAATGACCCAAGATCTAGAGAATGTAACTGTGGTGTGATTGAACGAGTGCACCACTACAAATACCTGGGTGTCGTTTTGGATAACAGGTTGAGCTGGGAGCGGCATGTTCAATGAATCAAAAATAGGCTGAGGAGATTGTTACATGCTTTCTCAGAGCTGAGTCATGTGTTGAGCTTGGGTCAATGCAAAATAGTATATTTTTCATATGTCCAATCCATAATTCAATATGGAATACTGGCTTGGGGGTGGAGCTTCCTCCTCAATTATTGAGCCTCTGGCAGTAACTCAAAGAACACTAATCAAGAAAATTCTGAAAAAAGGTTATCGATTTCCAACTATACTTCTATTTACAGAGTTTCCGGTTCTTAACGTAAGACAGCTATTCATAAAATCCCTGCTAATCCACATTAAAAAGCATAAAACAGAACTCTTAGGAGATACAGTAAATCACACATATGCCACACGTCTAAGATCCAATTTTGAATTCGAAATCCACACAGCTAACACATGGCTCAGAACTGACAAATTCCTCATATTTGGCACACATTCTATACAGGAATGTTCCCGAGGAGATAAGGAAGCGGAGACATGCAGTTTGATGGCTTACAGGAAGAGGGTAGACAGATGGCTGTACCGTATTGGCTGGGAGGCGGCTGAGCAATTAGTCCGATCACAGTATGCACAATAATCAACCTACAACTAATAGGGAAAAATCTTGGAATATCCAGGATACTCATATCTTTCAATCATTCATTAATTCTTCAATTATCAATCCCTAAAAAAAAAAAATCTATAAATTTATTTTTCAATTATTATTTACCATTCATAATTCCTTCGATTTTCCAGCCAGTTATTTTTATTTCACTTTTTGTTTTTACCCATTGCTCTCTATTTTATTTTTTTTATTTTTTTGTTACTGGGGATTATACTGAGGACCCGCGCATCGCAGTTCTCACATATAACATAATTTAGTGTATTTTAAACAACTTGTAGACAAATACTTACATTAAAAATTATTATTAAGGCAATATTGATAATGATTTAATTATGTACACTAGTATAGTCTATGTTAGACTCCCCCTACACACAGACGAATAGTCTTGTAGGGGTTCCTTTGAATATGTAACTGTATTACCATTTTATGTACACGCTATGATGGGAAATAAATTTATTTGAATTTGAATTTGAATTTGAGAAATTCTCAACATGGAATTGTTTCTTCCAAGAATTGAAACGTTTCGGCAGAAGCTTAATTGGTTAAATGTTTTCTATATTCCAAGCAGAAGACTCTTGTTCCATGAAAATCATTGAGTACAGAAATGAAATAAAGGAGGCTTGCTCTTGAATGATTCGAATTATAATTCATCATTATCTTTACAGTCGAAGCTCTTCCGTTATCCTTTTAGAAGACAAGGAATATTATTGAATGAATATCAAATCTAGATCACATCAATGAAAAAGGAATCGTCTATGATTGACGTTGCACAAATTATAGTAGGCCTACTGCTCATTTACAAATAAAATTCGCGTTAAAGTAATGTATCTCATTTTGAATCAGCTTTACCTTAGTGTCTTTGAATAATTATTTAATATTCATGATAACACAAAAATGAAGTTCTTCTAATGCTATACTCACCAATATTTAGATTGCTAAATAAATAAACTATCTTATTATTTTTGTATTTTTCAATAAACTATTTGAACTATGAATTAACTAACAATCTTCTTCAATGAAGAATACCTGTAGCTATCTGATCTTTCTGATTAGTCTAGTTAATTGTACAAGTTGAATTACCTTGCAGCTAGTTTCCTGCAGTTCGTTGAAAGTTTACGAATATTTTAACACTAACAGACTTTACTCCAAGCTCTCTTCTAGTTCATGAATGCTATAAATTCGAGTTGGGACTTTGGATACTTTCACTGAATGACCATCCCCAATGGCGAAAATAAAGTTCACAGTCAAACCCATTGCAACTGAAAGCTACAATAATTGTGACAAAAGTTTTGTAGTAGGATACAGCAAGTTAGTTGCAGACTATGCTAAAACTTTATTCGCATCAACAACAAAGTTTTGCACTACAAGGGACTTTGTCGTACTGTACTCTAGTCTGTCCAACCAAAGAAGACATTCAGGCAAGATGGGAAAATTACTTCAGCTCGGTCAATATTGGTTCAGAAACTATAAGTATGGTTTCAAATTGTAGAGAACGTTCTGATCTTCAATTCAAGACCAAATTGAAAAATTTTGAATCAATATTGATCGAGCTGGAGTCATTTTCCCATCTTGCCAGAATGTCTTCTTCGCTTGGACTGACTATGGCACTTCAAATTGTAATCTGAATACGCTACCATTGTTCCCAGAAGTTTGTAGGCCAGAATATTTTATTTCATATTATGCATGTGCTTGTATTATACTGGTTAGCTATAAAATTGTCTGTAAATACACGTTGAACCCGTTTGTATATGCGTCCTCCTCCTAATGCTTTCAAAATAATGCGGTAGCTCCTCAAACTACTTTAGCTCTACAAAGCTAATGTGCAGGATGACGTAGATTCACGTTTATTCTTGAAATAACGACTGATAAATGTAGTACGGTATAGCATTTTTTTCAAAATTTATACAGAATGATTCATGGCGAAGTGGAACAAACCTTCGGTCTTCTCATTATTAAAAGCCATACGCTAAATACTAATTTATAACAATAATAATAATAATTAATGTGGAATAGTTTGATCTTGCGAGACCTTGATAACAATAGTAAAGTACTTACCATCATTCAACTAGACAACTTAAGCCTCTAATTAACTATCTGCCTTTTTCATAAGTTTGATTATGAGTAAGATCTAATATTTATCATGGCTATTACTAACAATTCATTGAAAGTTCACGGTTATTCCAACAGAATTCTCTTAACTAGCAAATGGATGATCAAATTACACAGGAAGTGTTAGTGTGTAATGATTTTCGGCTCTAAATTTTTTAATTAATTTTCCTATTTTAATGAAAGTTTGGAACTATTTTGTGTTTTTCGGATCAACCCTTCAAAATTCAAAATTTTAAAATTATTATCACTTTCAGATCATTTCTGTGAGTGAGAAAACTTCGGCTGAAGAAGAAATTTGGACTTGTAACCTCAAATTTTAGACTATATTTTTATGAAAATTGTGTTTTGAAATACCAAGGGCTATGCCTGTTCTTTCAACCGATGTTTTTTTCCAATAGATAAATAAATAAATAAATTCGAGTAGCAGATATGGGAGGATGCCGCCTATAAATAATAATTAATTGGAAGAATCTCGTAAATAATATTGCAGCTAACAGCCAACAACTGCTGGAAGTTGATTAACTTATAAAAATTATACATTGTTGAGAGTAATGAGTAAGGAAAGTTGGGAAATTTATTTCGTAGAAACTGGAAATAATAAGCAGTGGGATACAGTAACTAAGTTGATGAATATGTTGAAATTGTATACGCATCAATAAAATATTTATAGAACGATAAATTCAATTCAGAGATATTCATTGATTGGACAAAATGCATTGTGTTATACAAGTATTTCAAAATCATATTCTCTAATAAAACGAGATGTAAAAAAAGTCATTTCCAAAGCATAAAGGCATAGACTCAATTTTTCAAATTCAAATTGATTTATTCCAATTCATGCACATTTTATACATTTCATACACAATTCATACACCGATACACGAATTAATGAATCAGAATAATACTACTTGCTGTAGTATTAGTACTACTTACCAAATACTACTTGCAGTAAGCATGAGGCTTATCGCATGCAAGTGTGCATGCTTTCGCATGCAAGACTCTAAAGAAATGAAGATGAATCATAATAATTTTCAATCATGGGGAAGAGAAGATTACTTTCTCCAAAAAACCAAACTTCAGCAGGCTGGCGCACGCTCCACAGGAGGATGAGAAGAGGAGTTGGAGGATAGGAAAAGGAAAAATTCATCCTACATAAATATGTTGTTGCGAGAATGATGAGTAAGAGGAAGGTTGATATGGGCCGGTAATACAGCGTGTGTCATGTGTTCAAGATCCTTCCTATCCGATTGCTCTGCCAGTGTATCCTATAGCATCCCCATCCCTTTACTACCCCCTCTCTCCATCAACCCCCCTCCTATCTACCACCCCCCTCTCCAGTTCTCCCCCCCCCATCGGTGTCAGCTGTACAGAGCGCAGCCGTTGCAGAAGCAGCGGCAACAGCACTACGGCACAGCCTCAGCGGCTGAATGTGACTGTAGCAGATACACATATAGTCTGTTCAAGCAAACAAGACATTCTGGCAAGATGGAAAAATGACTACAGCTCGATCAATCTTGGTTCAATAATTATGAATTCAGTCCCAAATTGTAGATCATAATGTTTTCTACAATTTGAGACCAAATTTATATATTTTGAAACAATATTGACCGAGCTGTAGTCATTTTTTCATCTTGCCAGAATGTCTACTTTGCTTGGACCGACTATACATAATCGATTTCGCATTCGAGACTGCGCCTTGGGGGTGGCGCGCCGCCCCCCCTCACTCACCACCACCAAACCCGCCCCCAGCGATGCGATGCGGCTCAGCTCCTGCTGCTGAATGCTGTTGACCAACCTCAACCGAACCGATCTTGGTTCAATCTCCCTGGCGCACACGATTTATGAACGATCAAACTCAATCTGGGTCAAAGAGCCGATTAATGAGTAGGTTGGATAACAGGAGTTTGAGCTGCGGTTGATCAGAGTTGTAAATCCAAAGTATTTTTTAAGTTTCGAGAAAATACATTCGAAAAGATAACTCGAATGTTACATATTGTTCAAGAAGTTACAGTCAAGAAGGTATGCTTATTGAATGAATTCTTAACTAAAACTATAAATATTCAACATTTGGACTCATATTCTATTTCGACATGAAAAAAAATTGATTATCATTGTAGGGCTCCTATCAGTGGACAGATACAGTACTCTAGTGATAGATACTAGTGATAGATACTCTGCTCTTATGTAAGCTTCGTTGCATTTTCTAATGTTTTGAACGAATCATAAGTAGCCTGGACGACCGGACAAGTTTGATAAAAGAAGAAACAAGATATACAACTACTTTATTATTTTTCAGAGAGATAAATACACAATCATAAAAAAGATAGGTCAAGAGTAAATAGACACAGGCCCTCCACTATCTCGATCCCAATTTTGATGAAAAACTCCAGAGAGTTTTGATAAAATGGAATGTATCTTAGAAACTGCAATACATCCGTAAATACTAGCACTTAGAATGAACTTTCAGATTCTTCACTTAATTTCATGTTTGGGGAATTAACAGAAAACAGAACTATTATTCTCTTCCAAACTTCTTCAGGATTTAAAACTAAATCGATTCAAAATGAAAAACTGAATTGTTTTCCAATAAGTTGTACTATTATTGGTTTCACCTCCAACAATATTAAAAACATGAATTTAACTGCACTATTCTGTACCAAATAACCCATAGAAGTGAGAAAGTAATTATTTTTTTTCAAGTTGAATCTCCCACTATCTATCATGAACTTTTCATTTAAATAATAAAATGATAAGAGTTTCTAAACTAAGCTAACTAAAAGACCGGAACAGGCAGTCATGCCTATACCGTAAACGTAAGAAGAAGAAGAAGAAGAAGAAGAAGAGAGAGGAAAAGAAGAAGAATAAGAAAAAGAAGATATTTTAATATTGGAAGTCAGTCATCAGTGTAGCACATTGTCATCACTCCATCAAATCCAGTTTTCTGGAAGGAAATTGGTGCGAAAGCTCCGAATACGTTTAACGAAAGTTGAAGTTTATGGTATGAGAAATAAATAACTACTGTAGTGAGAAAGAAAATGAGATAGATAGAGAAAGAAAGTGTTTGTGAGAGGAAAATGATTAGATTGACTATGGCAAAAAGAGTTTGAGAGAGAATAGAATGGCTGCCTTTTTTATAACCTGGTAGGGCGAAGTTGAGACGCAGCCGGCCCTCTGTTACTCAAACCTTCGCTATATTTCTAAATAAATAAAAGAGAGAGGAAGTGAGAGAGGGTGAGAGAGAGAGATATGGTTGGATTGATTGAAAGAGAGAGGGGGAGTGAGAGAGAGCAAGAGTTTGAAAGAGATTTTGGATGGCAAGCCAAGTACTTGTTTTGGCAAATAATGCGCTGTGGCGTGTGGTTCGGGATGGTGGGGGGTCACCGGGTAAAGATTACTTCCAACTCGAGATTACTCATTAGACTAACGGCCACATAAAAGCACCCTTGCCCTCGTGCCCCTTGGCCTCTTGCCCCATGTGCGGTCTTCCCCCCAGTTCCCCACAAAAGTCCCTTTTTCATTTGGAAGCAACGTGTTGGGAGGTTGGGGAATAGGTCACGTCGCTTTATTTCACTTGCTTTCCTCGCAATAGTCGTTGCCATCTTTTCAACCTTCTTTCTTTATTCCGGCTGAAGCTACTCGGGGAATGCACTGAAGTGCGAATGTCAACCTGGAACAGACTCTGCTCCCAACGTGTTTCATTTACTTCCTTCTCAACTCTGTTCTCCAGCATCCTCCTGCAAAGTGAATTGAAAATTTCTGAATGTGTACATGCAATTTTGCTCGAGAACTTGATCACTCTATCAGGATTTGAATTTGAAATCGTGACTAGAGGTTGCAATTTTTTTAGATGAGTCCTGATGAATCATTCCATTCATGAACGCAAATTCATGATTCCGTCCATCTGAATCAAATGAATTATTCGGATGGAAGAAATCATGGCATGTTTCTATTCAATTTACACATGGATTTCACCTTGATTGATTCATTCAAAAGACTCATTCTATATTCAGAAATCCATAGAAAAAGTCTCATTGATATTTTTTATTCGCAGATGATGTTGATCCCGGTTGATTGATTACAAATCAAATGGATAACCATGATGTTGAGACGATTGAATGCTTGCTCTAGGCTATCTAAAACATAGTCATTTAGTGAATTGGATACCTTTTCAATTTACACAAGAGTTTCACCTGAATGATGATAAATAAATTAGAGTAGATTCCACTCGTTTGGAGAAAATCTATCATTCAATCATTTTATTTATAGAAATCCAGAGAAAAAGTCTTATAAGTATTTTCTATTCTTCATCCGCAAAAGATTTTGATAAGATTGAATGCTTCTTTTATACCTCAAACATGGATATAGGCCTATATATTGCCTGACAATCATTATTTTTGCTTCAAACCTTCACTTACAATGAAGTTTCTCTTCTTTTCTCCAAGGTGAAACCTGACATAGACACAATAGACAGCAGTTTGATACTTTTTGTCTCTGAAAAATGTACAAAACTCTCATGTGAAGAGTTGAGTCTTTCGAGAAGTAGCAAAAGGAAAGAAAAAAATGGGAGAAATCTGTCAGCGTTCGGAAAGTTCAGCGCTAAACCATTTGAAAAAGTTCCACGTCAATCTATTGTATACTTTTTGACAAAGATTGGCGAAATTGATATATTTTATAAACTTATGCAGGACAAAGTATGAAATTTATACTGTCTTCTCATAAGCAAGGTTGCCTCTTCTGTTTATCAAATTTTAGCTCCAGACCATCCCAGCCCAAATTCTCTAAATTGTTGAGAACTGAGAACGTTTCTATCATAAATACGATTAATTACATCCTTTGTGAATATTCTATTATTGAAATAAAATCACAAATTTTCTCAAATCTAAATTTTATTTTTGGTACAGGACCATGTTTTTGTGGCCACACAGGTCACAATAAGCGGACTCCTTGAAAATGTGACCTGTGTGTAGCCACAAGTGAAGAATTGACAAAATCTGTGAATTTTCATTTCAATTATCATGGAACGGTTCTATAATATCAACAGTGACTCAGTGGAATATTTCATTAATTTGGAATTTCATCAATGTTTCCAACTTCGGCATAAACCGTATATTGTATTTGACAAGTTATCATCTTATTATCCCTGTATTGAAATAATAATTATTACGGTTTACTATAGAATTAATTCAAGAATTTAGATACCCGATATTATTCAATAACTTGTGTGATATTTCCACCAGAAGCTGGATAGATCGTCATAACCCCAAGTATATTGAAACCCAGTTTGGTATGACCCGCTTCCAATAATAAACTTTCAAAGTAACCAGGTGCAGAAACAAACTCTGCTTATGCAAGCGTTATCAAATGCCAATATATTGACAGATGGTCAACCAATAAAAGAAGATCCTAAAACAAAATCGTTTCCAAATTACTGCACTTCCATATTATTTCTGCATTCCGGAGGCTCAAATGCCAATACATTTCTCTTTGAAATTTTTTCCAAATACCGGTTATCCTTATCACGCTGAATTCATTAAATTTTACTCGGATCGAATACCTTCAAACTTGATCTTCTCAAGAGAAGATGAGACTTTGTTGAGTAGTTGTGGAGATGATATTGTGCTAGTTTTCCTTATTTAATGAAAAGACGAGGTACAGTATTCTCAAACCACAGATTTTTTAGAAAAACGATATTTTGCTTCAGAGAGTTAGTTAATCAGTGATAATCGTGTAGAAACCAGAGATAGTACCTCGATTTTCTAATAAATCTGTGGTTTGGCAATATCTTGTCTTTTCATTTAAGAAGATGAGACCTTCGAATATAATTATGACTAACTCGATTGTATGAATGTGAATCAGTCCAATAAATGAATCCAATATTGTTATAAATTTGAATCAAATTATATCAATATTATTTATAAATTATTTTATTATAAATTATATCATTATTATCGATTTATTATGAGTAGACTACATGAATCTAGTAACATGTTCCAGTAGATAGAACCATTAGAGCTCTGTTGCGTGAGAAAATATAGGTTAATTAATCATAATTAAATAGTAGTTGAAATACAGGTCGTTTAATAATTCGCCATTCATTATTTGAACACTGGTATAATTAAGTTGTATTTTCTTAACAAACAGGGCCCAGAAGTCATATGTTTACATTATCAGCAGAAGTCATCATTAAATGTCCAATTATTTTTTTATTGAGTTCAAATAATTTTTTTCAAAGTGTTGAAAATATTGATCATATTTATTCATTTTCGGTGTCTTGTTCAATACTCTTAAACTTTAAATTAATTTTTTACTGAAAATTTTTCATTTTTGGTGTCTTGTCCAATACTCTTGAACTCTCAATTAATTTTTTTACTGAATTTCGATCTTTTTTTGCAGGTGCTAGCCGCGCTGGTCGTGTCGCTGGGCTCGTTTGCGGCGGGTTTGGGCAAAGGCTACAGTTCGCCGGCGATTGCCTCGCTACAGGACAAGCAGAACTATGCGCGACACACTGGCAACTTCAGCGATGCATTCGCCGTCAGTCAGCAGCAGGTAGAGTAGACGAAGACGAAGCACAGAGAATGTAAATCTGAGATTTGAAAATCAGATTTACCTTCTCTGTGTTTTGATTTTCATAATCAAAATTTATTGATTTGAGAATCAGATTTACCTTCTCTGTGGTAGAAGCCAACAAAAGAAGCGGTTGGCGACTGACTCTTATTGATGCTCATCTCTGTCAGGACTGTCTGTTAGCGGTCTGCGAGGGTAAAAAGATTTAATTGATATCACTCCCGACCAACGATTGATAAACTATCTTGTAGAGCACGCGACGACTGTCCTGAGAACTATAACAGTCATTCGCCATGAGTAGCGAAATAACTATAGAGTAGAATGGATGAAAATAGTCCAATGGAACAGCAGAGTGCTCCCTAATCCCCTGCAACCAGAGAAGTTGCCAAGTTGTTAGGTGTATTATAAAAATATAAATAATGAATTTTTATTCATAATCAGCTAGTTTGGCAACGTAGCACCAATAAGTGAATAAGTCTCACTGGACTACTTTCATCCATTCTACTCTAATGAACATTCGTTATTTATTTGGGCCTTCACATTTGAAAAAATCCTTTCGCTACTAATTGTTATAAAATAATAGCTATAAGCTCAATAGTCGATACTTTCAGAATTAACAATAAATTTCAATATTTCTAGCATTATCAATAAATTTTAATTATAATTCCATCCATACCAAGTGTATTGTCAATCTTCATGTCTACAGCTCATTACCTTCGTTTTATGATAATTCTTCTATAGCCTTGTCTTTCTACAAAATTATTTGAAGAGCCATTACATTAAAAAAAAGGAATGTCACAATCACAAAGTTGGATTTCAGCGCTATCTCTTAGCCACTGATGAAAGTAATGTTTTGAGCTATTCATGAGTGTTGGAATCAATCCACGTCCCGAGTTATAGCAATAAATAGTTTCAGGCCTAATCGGAAAAACAAGGAATGTGCAGCGTCAGGAGTGGAAATTTATCAACTGGAAATGTCCAACCGCTTGCCTATATTCAATGACCTCAGTCTGCCTTTGTTTCGCTTCGTAGACGGTTTAATCACTGCGGGTTTCAATTGATGTGTAAGTTTGAATTGATAAGTAGTTTTATTATTGTTTAATTCAGTTTTGAAGAATGTCTGATGTGAAGTGAGTGAATCTGAAGAGGAAATTGATGACAACAGAAGAACAAGAAAAAGGATAAAGACAGGTAGAGTTGCCGACGTTATGAAACTTTTGAGACTGCAGTCGCATGAGTCAGGTCCTGATTGCTTATGCAAAAGATTAAAATACTTTACCTCAGTTACGGTAAACGAGCGTAAGTATTTAATCAACAATTTGAATTCCATGAGAACTCATGATGAACAAAACTCGTATTTGGCAAGCATGATAACTATAATTCCCATACAAAGAAGGAGATCTCGCTTACTACCGTATGAAAATGCCAAGTACAAGGATTCGACGTATGCCTTTACAGTTCGTGTGATGCGTGAAATTGATGGGAATGAGACTGCTGATGTAGAAGTTCAAGTTTGCTTTAAAGCTTTTTGTTCAATTTTTGGAATAAGTAAAGGAAAAGTCGAACACATTCAGAGATCTTTGAAATATACAGGCATGTATCCCAAGGACCAGAGAGGGAAATTATCAAGCGCTCACAGGAGCTTGGACTTGGAATCAAAAAATGCTGTCATCAAGCACATAAAATCATTCAAAGCGATTGCAAGACGAAGTCACTACGGCGATGATAAGAATTTACAGAAGTTGTATCTTCCGGAAGATTTAAATGTATCAAAAATGTTTGATTTGTTCAAATCCCATGATGAATATAAAGAAGTGAAAGTGTCTTATGATACATATAGAAAAATTTTCAACTCCAACTTTAATATTTCTTTCAAATATTCTAGAGTGGACTCATGCTCTGCTTGTGATGCCCCTGGTCCTGTAGTAAAAGCTGAAAATAAAGAAGATGGATAATTAATAAGCTTGCGAAACTGAAAATGCTCTTCACATTAATAAAGCTAGGGCATTTTATGTAAACGTAAGTCAAGAAAGCTTGGTGAGAAGGACAAATCAGTTTTGTTTATTGCTATGGATTTTCAAAAGAAAGTCGGCTCACCAAATATTACAACAAATTATGTTTATTATAAACGACAGTTATCTATGTTTTCTTTTAATATTCATGAATTATCAAACAATAGTACAACTTTCTGATGTTATCCCGAAGTAAATGTAGAAAAGGAAATGAAGAAGTTGCTTCTTTTCTTTTTCATCTAAAAATTTTTGTGTCCAGTAATAGGGTGAAAACGGTCCTCATCTTTTGACATTCAGCTGGCGCACAAACAAGAATTTCACAATTTTCCGATTCCTACATCACTTTGTAAATGTGATTAAATTGTTTGAAACTCCTGTATTACTGTAACATTTCCAATCCGGGGACTTTCCTACCTCGAATGTGACAGGGGCATGAGCATTATAAATTTGAAAACAAAAATGGGAATACCAGATAAATACTACGACCTGATTAAAACATCAAGACGAAATCCTACACCTTTTGAAGTGATCCAGATTGAGAATGAAGACCTATACAGGGATGGAGTGAATTATTATCTAGACTTTATGTAAAAAAATGCCCATTCAAAACTCAGCCGATGAGAGAAATAAGTTGAAGTTTCTTCAAGTTACGGTACTCGCTTGGTCAGGTACAAGAACACCTGTCTTGGTCAGACATTAGAACACAGAGCAATAAGAACACATACTTCCAAGAAACAAGATTTTGAAAAATCCATTTTTGACAGAAGGAGAATTTGAACTACCATATCCAGCGTAGGTACCAAGATAATTATTATAGCTAATTATTTATCAATCAAACTATTCCAATTCTTTAAAATTATTGATACTATTTAAATTTGAAAATAGAATTGATGATGTTCTTTAATATAGTATAATTTTGATTAAGAAATTTTTCCTATTCATTAGGATTTATCACCGACATGCAGGCAATCATTTTGCAATCATTTTTGCATTTTTCATTCAATTTTTGCAGCTGGAAAACAATTTAGAATCACTTATTATTTGGTTCTCTCAATGTAAAAATAATTTACTGCATGACGGTTTATCAGCATTTTCTTCGCTAAACTTATTTTATGTTAATGAAATTTATCAATTCTTGAGATTAAGTGGTGTGGAAAGTAAGTATAAAGGCTCATAGAGACTCAGTATAATCGGAGAATTTTACTCAAAATTGCCACACTTTGGATAAACATGGATTTTTCTAGAATATTAAATCCACAGCTTTAGCACATTGTTGTTAAAGGTATTCATTCTTTTTTTTACACTACTTAGAAAACGTTCAAATATTTATTCAATTAAAAATTATTCAAATAAAAACACAATTTTATTGTTCACATCAGTGAAATGTTATGAATCATCACGTCGTCATAGGATCAAAAACCTTCTGAAAAAGTTAAATTCTATAGTACGGTACTCTATTGCTATTAAATAGTGACGAGCAAACAATACGGTAGATTATTGATTTATGATAAAACTCATGATAATTATTATTTCCATCATCATCATGATTCAAATTTATAACCAATTAATTAAATTAAATCATATCACACACAGTGCTTTAATTCCTTCTCTAGCTTAAAGCTTATTGAAGAGTACTGTATCCAAAAATCATTATTTGCAATTAAATCATGAAAAAAATTGTTTTTCCTTGATAGGGATTCTTTTTGCATTTTTAAATCAATTCAAAGTATTCTATTCAGTACTTAAAATAATAATAATATTATTAATTATAAGAATGATAATTATTACCATTAGAGCTCAGTACCTTTTTATTCTGAGAGTAATAATAATATAATAATAATAATAATAATAATAATAATAATAATAATAGAAACATAAATCATCAGCTAACACATATTATTCTTGTAGTATAATAAAAATATTTTTCAGATTCATTGATATGTACTATATAATTATTCTATATACTTATACTCTATACTAAAAGAAAATATCGAAATATATTGGAGAGAATCAATAAAACAAACAGGACACTTGTTGCTGCGGTGGGAGATAAAAACACAGCAGGAGGACATTTAAATTGGACATTCCTCGTTTTTAACAAGAAAAGTGTACTTTGATGTTATTTTCATTTTTATCAATTTTATTATTGCACATATTCCTTTTTCGAGTGATGTAACTTGTTAAATATACAGGCTATAGGCTATAATAATATAGAAGTGTAATATAATTTTGAAATAAGTGTAAATTTATCAATATAGTGATGTTCTGATAATAGGTTTGAACCTCAAAGTGCTTCTCAAAAATTTTTTTTGTGACATTCCTTCTTTTCTCCAATGGCTCTTCATTTACATTTGAATTTCTTTAGAAATTAGAATTTATTCAGAGATCAAAGTTTGAAATTGTTTAAGAGGTTTGAAGGCGCGGAGGCCAAATTTCACTATGGGCTATAGCTATAGAGACACATGGTAATAATGAATTTCTTCACATTCTTTACATGTATTTTTACTCACATTTTTATTTTATTTTGCAGGTGTCATGGGTAGCAAGCGTGAGCATGCTGGGAGCTCTGTTCGGCGGCATGTTTGGCGGTCTGGCGATGAAGTTTGGCCGCAAGAGGGTGCTGGTGTGCACCTCCCTCCCCTTCTCCGGCGCCTGGATCATCACAATGTTCGCCACCAGTGTTGAGGTTATGTTCTTCACCGGATTCGTCGGTGGATTCTGTTGTGCCATTGTGCTGCTTGTTTCACAGGCAAGTATATTTACAAGATATTTTTTTAACATAGGGGCCCAATTTATATGAATCACTGATTATGTGTCAATAATGTTGGAAAGATTAGCCTGCAGCAAGAATCATTGATATGAGAAAATACAGCAATAAATGAATAATTACAGTAAGTTACCGTATATGGAATATTATAAGTGAACTATGAATTATAGCAGGTCGCCCTGTGTGAAGTGTAAGATCCAAATGAGGTAAAAACATTGACAAGCGCAGCAATAAAATAATAATGATTATAAATGAAACATTCCAAGTCCATTTTACAGGCCTATGTTTATTTCAAAATATTACAATTTTTTTATAATTCTGTGTTAATAATACTGGAAAGATTAAAGATAATCACTTAAATGAGATAAATAATCTACAAACTCAGCAATAAAAAATAATACACAGTACTGTAATAAGCAATGAAACATTATAAGTGAACTAGTATGGAACGGGTTGCACAAAGGTGCTAGGTACTTTATTAAATTCTGTGTGAAGCATAAGAAGATCCTGCGCCTTTCCTCTCACCCTTCCCTGCAATCACTGATACAGTGAATATTCCATTTCTTCTAAAGAAGCTGCTACAATGATGAAGTGTGACAACGATAGCCTAATTGAATTATCACAGTAAGAAACAAGTAAGCGTCTTTTAAATAATTCAAATTCATTTTTATAGCGGATGTAGATCACGAATCAAAAAAAAAACACTGTAATTTGTAGAAACACTTTATTCTGTAATTTTGTACTGTCATAGAAAAAACATAACAAAAATATGAAAAAAAAACTTTTTGTTTATACTACCCATATAGTATAATTTACATCAATTGGATGTATTGACATCTCAATTAATTAATACTAATTAAGATACTAAATCAGAATCAACAAGCTACCGTACTGCCAACGTACTCCGTACTTCATTGTCATATAATCTCACATAGGCTTCTTTTCTATACGGTATTCTTTAACTATAGTTATTGTACATGAATATTTTACTTTCTTGTCAAGTCTCATTATTCATAAATATCCAGCTATGATTAAGTGAATTTATAATTTATATATTATTATGAGTTACTGTCCTTCAGCAATTAAGGTATTAAGTACCGGTAGCAATATAGAGTAAATTATATAATAATGACTGTATTATTTTCAAATTTTCTCAAGCCAGTGTGACACCAAATTCAATTTTATTGTAATTTTCGTTCTATGTAATCTTGCCACAAAATTTATGATTTCTGATATCACAATAATCAATTTTGCACAATTTTTGGCAGGTGTACATAAGCGAGATAGCGGTGCCTGATATACGCGGGTGCTTGTCGGCAGTGCTGAAGGTGTCCTCGCAAATTGGGGTGCTGGTGAGTTTCGCGGCGGGCGCTTACCTCGACTGGCGCCAGCTGGCTCTGGTCATAGCCAGTGCGCCCCTTATGCTGTTAGTGTGCGCCCTCTACATTCCCGAAACGCCCAGCTACCTGATGCTGGCGGGGCGCGAACGGGACGCTAAAGAGGCGCTGCGCTGGCTGCGGGGCCCGGACGCCGACGTGTTGAGTGAACTGGACACGCTGAGGGCCAACGTGCATGCGGGACGCACGCTGCGTCCTGCCGCCGGACACGGCCTTGCGATCATCATGCAGCCGGTCTTCATCACCTGTGGACTCATGCTGTTTCAGAGGTTTGAGTTAAACATTACCATAGCTTCCTCTATGTCATAGAAGGCCCTGTCCCAGTAAAATGGCAAAATTGCACCGAATGTAAAATCCACTCATATGATAGCATTGAGAACAGTTCCAAATCATTCAGACTTTCCTACTCTTCATAGTTGTAAGGTTCCCTACGGTTGCCTTCTTAAAGGAAGCTAAGATTATAGACATACTGTATTTTTAATCAGTGAATACCATTTATTAATATATAATATAGGCTACCAATTTCTATAAAAATTATGGTACCAATATAAGAAATACCATCTCTATTTGAAAATGATGAAATTTTAAAATATACACAATGTTCCAAAGGTTAAGATTATACAATATAGTACAATAAAATATTACTATACTGCTTACCATTTTCCATAAAATAATATAGAGAGTACCTTTATCTGTGTGGTGTGTGATGGAGTTTTTTTTCAAATATACAGTTTTAGCCTAGTCCTTTTCAATAATTTCATGTACAGAAAAAAGAAGTGAAAAGGCTTGTCTAAATGAAAAAAATCACAAAATCAAAATGATAAAAAATAATACATTTGACCATGAATATAATAAACATAATGTTTAGTTCAGGCACCAAAGTACAAATGATGGAAGATATGAAATTAATCAATCAACTTCATTCTCTAAAAATTTGCCCATAGGCCATAGGTCTACAATAAAAATAATACATACTTAAACAGAACATACTTATTAGGGCACAATGATATGAAATCCCATTAATTGCCCTCTTGACACCAGGAAAGGAAAACATGAACATCAGTTGATCAAAGCAAGCACAATAAGTAGACAGTACACATAACACATTAGAATAGCTTGAATAAAGACAAAATAGAGTACAACATAAAATTAGACTATGAAATATGGATTGATAAACGAAGGAATAAACAATATAGGAATTTTTTGGATACAGCATGGATAAATTATATGAAAGAATGGGCTCTTACAAAGATCTTAATCTAAGCATAAAATTTCACATCATTTACATTTTTCATCTCCTATTCCTATGATTATTTGGCCTATATATTATGTTTGAAGTTGCACTGAAACCAAAAACTAGAGATATAAAGGTCGGATTGATATATGAATAATTCAATTTGAATACTTTGAAATGCTATGAGATCCATTTCTATATTTAAATTCAGATAACAGATAAGAGGGATCACATCTTACCACATATATTATCTGTGGTGAGATGTATAGAATAAAAACAAATATTTCTTCTAGATTGCAGGTAAGAGATTACATCATGATCTTGGTCAGATGTACAAAACAGAAAACGCCGTACACGGGTGAAGACCTCATCATAATAAACAGGAGACAATACCATTCATAAAAATGGAATAGCCAACTTAAAATTATGCTGGCCTAAAAAATGAAAATATTACTGTTAAATGTTTTATTGAAGAGGGAATGAATAAATTGAAATTGTAATTTTTTGAGAATCAATGTACTATCCACCCCAAAATATAAAAGATATGGAAGTGAATCATTTTGAGAAGTTTGTGAAAAGTATTCTTATGGATCAATGTCTATAATTATGATGTAAAAGAATATTCTGATAGTGGCTTAAAAATGTAATTTTATGTAACTTATTAAACAGTTATTGTTAAAGAACAACTAAACTGTCTTATTGAAAATATGAACAATTATAAATTAAAAAATTATTAAATTATTCATTAAGATATTTTACATGGATTGAAATGACTAACAAAATTATCAATTTTATGTAATAAATTAATTTAAATGTTTCATGTTAACCGTATGCAATTTCTGAAATGTAAGACGTTGTTATGATAGGCTACCAAATGTATTTTCTGGCAATAAATGATTTGATTTCCTGTAGGTTCTCGGGCGTGACGGCGTTCAACTCATACGCGGTAAGCATTTTCCGCGAGACTCTGGGCGGCATGGACCCTCACGGCGGCGCTCTGGCCATGGCTTTCGTCCAGCTGCTCTCCTCGCTCCTCTCCGGTCTGCTGGTCGACTCTGTCGGTCGCCTGCCTCTACTTGTCGCCAGCAGTGTTTTCATGTCGCTGGCTTTGGCGTCGTTTGGCTCGTTCGCCTACTACGAGCAGATGCAACGTCAACGTCATGCGGCCGCGACCGACCATGACTGGATTCCTTTACTCTGTGTTCTCGTTTTCACCATTGCCTTCTCCATGGGCATCTCCCCCATCTCCTGGCTTCTTGTAGGAGAGCTCTTCCCTCTAGAGTACCGCGGCCTAGGCGGCGCGCTAGCCACATCGTTCAACTACGCATGCGCTTTTGTGGGCGTCAAAACGTTTGTCGACTTTCAGCAAATGTTCGGACTGCACGGGGCCTTCTGGCTATACGCGGCCATATCGGTGTGCGGTCTCTGCTTTATCGTCTGCTTTGTGCCCGAAACCAAGGGTAAAGACCTGGAGGAAATGGAAATGGACAATAGAAGGTACACGAGGGCTTAGTTGTAAACTGTTCTGTGCATTTGTAGGACCATTTTGTATAATTAATCGTACGATAATTTTAATTATTGCTAGTGACGATAAACAATGTTTGGCCGTTTTATAAAAAGGTACTATAGGCTACTTTACTTGATCTGTATAGGATTATATAGTGACAACAAAAAAATGTTGGATAGGGCTTAGGCCTATTAATGAATGAGATGCTATTGATAAATAATTATATTATTTTCCCAGTATTTGTCCCTGATCACCCCTACGCTTCTATCCACCTTATTGTAGAGGGTATATTTTTCCAATAAGCTGAAGCTACCCTGAAAACAGTGGATGAAGACAGAAAGAAATAGAGAACAATTAAGTATTTCTCTGATCAGGCGACTCACCCACCAGTTTTATTTTGTTGGGAACTTTGATACTATTTTATTGATTATTCCTTTGACCAGTGCAGTGATTTTGAGACTGGGATTAATTGAAATTTGATTAATTTTCAAATTAAATGGAACGAAATAGAAATAATTAATTAACTGGTTAGCTTGATCCTTGTTACCTTGATTCTTTTTATTTTTGATTAAATATCATATAGGTCCAATACCGGTACCTTCGAAACATCACAGTGAAACGAAAAGAAAGTAACTTGATTATAAAAACTCACTCACAGCAATGAACTCTGCAATAATTTTTTTTTTTTTTGGAAGGAACCATTCATCTGAAATAAAACCTCTTCTCGCTGAGTTGCTCTTATTGGTGAATCCACCTCAGTGCTTTTTATAAATTGATATTTCTACACATTTTTGTTATTTCTTTGAATTTGAATGTTGTACTGATAAAGAGCCTTTACCTAATCATAATGATAAGACTTAATTGGACTTGATGATATCAAAAAAGAATATTACATGTTAATTTTCCCCTACGATAGTAGCCTATAATAATTTCATTCAAGAAAAGTATAAAGTAAAAATGAATCTAATCTATTCCACATTGAATCATCTGCTTTCCACTGTGCATGTTTTGAATATTGTAAAATCCAATTGTATATTTTTTCAATTGAACATTCAACTTATAACATTGAATATGGCCAGTCAGGCATTATCTTACCACTGATTGTTGTATTTATTGAATTCATGAAAAAATTT
Source organism: Sogatella furcifera (assembly GCA_017141385.1). Taxonomy (NCBI): domain Eukaryota; kingdom Metazoa; phylum Arthropoda; class Insecta; order Hemiptera; family Delphacidae; genus Sogatella; species Sogatella furcifera. Next base: position 7,460,208 of record CM029546.1, on the reverse strand, counting down.
TAAGATCTTCTGAGTGTAAAGCATATTTTTTCTGTTCTTTAAGGGATGCAATAGTGGTTCCTTAATTAAGTAATTTAATTGTTCAATCACTACTCCCTACCACTCCTGTTGCCGTAACTTACCTACTCCTGCAGACTTAAATATTAACCCCACAACCAAGGCAAACATTGTTTATCGACTGTACTTATTTATAAGATCTTGTACCGTAGTGTATGATAATTCTATCTTTAATGTAGGGAGAGAGAAGTTTTGTTTTAGAAAAAACTCAGTCAGATTGTACTCTTGTATATCAACAAAGAAGAAACAATCCCTTTCATGTGTTCTAAACCAGGTTATCAATATGATAATAGGTATAAGCTTTCAATAATCATTTCACTTTTCATGATACGGTAATCTATTGGGAAAATATTGTCATTTACGCATTGCTCAAATATAGTCAAGATTCTTCCAATTTCTAGGTAATAAATATAGATAATGGGGTGAATTCAATGCATAATATATGAAACCATGACGTCTTGAAGTTATTTCAGTTTTAATTTGTACAAAAATTAATGGACTCATGTTAACATTAACCAGATTAACTTATATTGCAGTATTATTATCAACCTTTCTTACAATATATTTAAATTTTTTCAATCTGATTCGGAAATACAGACGAAAAAATTACAAGTTTGAATTCTCCTAATAAACGATACAGCTATTTGACACAATACTTGTGTTCTATGGGTACCATATTATTGAAGAGGATTTATATTTTGTGTTATGAATAAATGTGAACAACTCAAGCTACATTTAAGAATAATGAAGAGTGAAAATTACATACCAACTAATCATACATTTTACATCTAGGTACTTCATCTTCTCCATCTCATTATATTATTGATTTACACTTACTCTGTATCTCAAATCACAAATTCGAGCAGAAAATAAAAAGTCTTTCTCTCCATCTCAAAATAGATTGATAATATGTGAATGACTTCATTTTCAATACTGTCGATTAGAGAGTATGTAAAGTTTAAATGGTGAACAATAAAGAGTGGTAATCTACTGCATTATTATTGTAGTTTAATACATACATTATATTATGTAGTTTAATAATTTTTTTTCGATCATTGATTAAGTACTATTTTTCAACGAAGTGATTAATGAATAAAGCAAATAAATAATAACACATGTATTTAGTGATTTTCTAGCATGAAATGATAAATTGTATTTCCAATAATTGATTATATTCATATGACAATAAAATGTATTCAATATAAATATAAGAACTTCCATCGACATTACGACAATAATTTTGCATATCATAATAAACTATGTATTTCATATTTTTTCTCTCTATGTTGAAACTTAATCAATGTAAGGACCATACAAATATTGACAAGTGAAATTGGTATTTCATGTATGGAAAACTCATCTACCAAACGCAATCAAATTACTATTATTATATAAACATATCTTATCAAATCCCAGTTGCAATAATTTCAAAACACTCAAAAATAACAATGGGTAACATGATTGTTTGCAACTGAATTGAAATCATGAGTCATTTTAGAAAAGAACACACAATAACTTTGAAGAGTATAATATCATATCTGTGGATTGTATCATTGAAATTGATACTGCAGTACAAACAGATTATTAAAAAATCAAGAGTAATAAGTTGAGATCGATTACCAAGACATATCTGAAATGGAAAATTTAATAAAATCAATTTTGAAGTAAATTCATAAGAGTTTTGGATCCAATTGTATAAGCAAATAGAGTAATTTATACTTTTTCCAGTTACTATACTATTGTTTAGAAAATAATCTATCACAGATGAAGGCTTCCGTATTCACTACCCACTTCTGTATTTTTCATACATTTCTATAGGAATTTTTGTGAAAAATGTGGAGTCTTGTCTAATATGAACAATATATTGCATAGCATTGAAATCGATGTTATTGATTTCACCTATTCATACTTCCAAGTTTTTACTGTAACTCATATTTAAGACGAGCGTGTTACATGATATTTGCCTGAACTTTTACAAATTTTTTGTTAGATTCTTTCGTTGCCTATTATTCTTGTTTAAATGGAATCTCTTAAGATTCAGCAATCAGCTGGCAAATTTCAGAGAATTACTCTACAACAATAACATACATAAATTTTTGATCAGTATACAGTACATGCAATTGGAAAACAAAAGAGTTGGCTATTGCTACTAAGCGCTATTGTCTCACTACACGATAAACAGAAAACATTCGATAAACGGATTCTAGAAAATTCTTTGTCTTTTCAATCAATGAATTTTTTGAAGTGGAAACATTTTATTTCGTAAAAGTCTATGAAATTTCGAGACTAGTGCCTACTTTAAGTAGTCTGATTTAAAGCTTATAATGTTTTAGGTGGTATTTTTAAAAATATTACGAATTCTTGTCTTCTTAATCAATGACAATATGACAATATTATTATATCAGTAATGCCTTAGATTAGAACTAGTCATCCCTCCTCTCTCCTACCTCACCTCACCTGTAGACTGACTTTTCTTGTAAATTTCTATTCTTCTAATAGTGATAGTTTTGTATGAATGTTTATGTATTATAGAAATTTGAGCTTGAATCAAATTGTGAGAATGTAAATCTACTTTTTTCAAATATCCAAGGTACTTATGTAAATAGTGATAAAATATTAGGCTTACAATTATTTATCAAATTATATATTAATTATAAGGTAGACTACAATATTTATATTTTTTCTAATAAATTATTGTCTAATAGGTGCAATAGGCTTTCATTATAATAAAATCATTCAAAAGGACGAATGAATCATTATAAATCGCTTATTATCACTGCAATCCAATCGCAATGGAATACATTTCAATCAATTAAACAGATATCCAAATTGTGCTATCAAAGTGATCGATAAGTCTTGAGAGTATAAAAGTATATAAGATTTGACTTCTCTTCTATCACTATGTACTACAGTCATGTTACTTAAGCTGTCAATGTTGAGAATTCAAGTTGGAATAATAAAAAAAAAATGGAATGAATCGACTTCTGACTAGTTGATTGAACAAATTATCTATAATTTTTTGGTACCTATTTTTTTACACTACGGTACGGTAGCCTCCGCCTAGCAGGTACCTACAGTAGTTGGTTTGCCAAATTCATATCATTGATGATGGAAGATAGGATACAGGACACATTTTGAACAACTACAAATATTTATAAAAAATAAGAAACTTATCCCTTCTTATAAATGATTGTGAATTATTGTTTTTTAAGTTCCTTTGTAAGTGTTGATTCTGAATACATGCCCTGGGTCCTGGACAAAGCTTTAAAAATCAATTTAAATATAATATATTGAATGGAGTAAAATAAAACTTGACTGCTGTACTCGACCTTATCCACTAAGCAGTTTGTTAAATTATTCAATACTCTTTTAATTCTGTTGACTTCTTATTCAAGGAATTAAAAGTATTTTCAACAGCCTGTAACATTACATTACGTGACAATAATTATTTATTTGAGGTACCTAACTGAGAAATATGTGTCATTCAATGAGCCATTCACAGATGACTAAGGTATTTTTGTTAGTTTATTAAGAAAGAAAAAGTGTGATGATTGATATTTTACTGAATAAAATACGAAGTCCTAGGACAATATTATTGTAAGAATCACTAAATTAGCGTAGAGCATAGACTGATGCATGTTTAGGCTATGAAGAGTACTTATAAAATTATTTGGCTGTTCAAACCATCGATGATAATAACTCTGTTCAACCTTTTTAAATGTAATCTAAAATAGAAGTATCATACCTGAGTGTATTCAACTGAGTATTGTATTTTGTTCAATATATTAGATATTGGAATTCAACTTTCACTTCGACCAGAAAAATCCAGACTAATAACTTTGTGGATGTGATTCAAACGCAAAAAAAAACATTTCTTCAGCTGAAGATTATCTTAGATTTTTTAAATCAAACCAAAGGCTATACGAGCTGAATGGTACCTTTTAATTACTTTTATAATCAGATCTAGACCTTACTTGTTAGAAACTGATTAGACTGTAATGGAGTTAGATACGGTATCATGTTTTTGGTTTTCAAATACATGCTTCAGCCGTTTCTTGAAGTTTTGAAGGTTCTATATTATTGTACTTGAAATCCTGTGTTAGCTACACTTATTCATAAAATAAAAAATATGGTAAAAATCCATTTCAAATCAATTTTTCGACATTATATTCCTATACTCTATAAGAAATTGAATGAGAAATAAGTGATATTAGAAAATTAATTGGTAGCCTACAATATCATGACATGAAACAATAATAAGACATAATCTTCATCCTTTTAGAAGTCGTTTGATATTGTCAATTTTAGGAATGACTAAATAAGTGATATTATGGTATTGTTTGGAATGGGATGTCATCTGTGTTTGCTTCATCTCATCAGTAAAAATTTAATGTCATCCTCACAATACTAATGCTTCCAATTTTATTATAATAAGCTTGTAAGTATATCTTGTACTTATTAAACTGTTGGAAATGTTAATTATTGAGAAATATTTTTTTAAATTATAACTATTGAACCTGAATCGTCGTTTGTGTAGTGCTTTTGTAATTATTAGACCTATTGAACATTATGTTGACAATAATAATGATAATAATTCTAATCATGAGAAAACATCAATTTTTGACAATAAGCTAGACTTCAAAAAACTCTTTAGCTTTAAAGCTCTACAGCTTTATTCTGTTGAATAGAATTAATTGAGCTGTTCGATGTACAAAGATTATTTTTTGCTTGAGAATAAATTTGTATAATAAAATATAATTTACTTTTTTCAGTAACCCATCATTGGATCCTTATCATATACGGTAGATGAATAGATGAGAATTAATGATAATTAAATACCGTAATAAATATAGATTAGAACTATCCTGGCTGAATTAAATTTCCTGAGGAGATCAAGTCAAATTCTCTTCTAAATTTTAAATGGTATAGAGATGGACATCGATTAAGAACTGGACTTAAGAATATGGACTTTATCAGTCATTCTGTTTCATTGAAGGCATACCATTATTAATTGGTTATAACTATAAATATATTATGAGCATAATAAAATTCTACAATTCCATAGAGATAACCAATTTCCAAAATCAAATAGATGAAATTGGATTTTAATGCCAAAGTTGAAGTTATTATTTTCAGTGAATAGAATTTTCAATTAGATTGATTGTTCAAGAGCAGTTTTAATACTGAATGAGTAAAAGATTAACTAATTCATGTTTCCTTATAAACAACTTAAAAAATTGAACTTATCTGAAATTATTGGTTTTGATCTACCTATCATTGTATTGAAAACTATTTTGGTAGCAAAAGTTCAAATTATGATAATCGTTGACAATTAAATAATTTATTATATTAATAAAAAATATTGCAGAACGAATATGCCGAAGTCGTTGACAACTAGCTGGAAAGTTATGAGTTATTTCACTCATTTATTAGTTTCAGAGGCAACAGGCAAATCAAGTTACTAATAGAATAAAAAATAAACTGAAAATTTAAAAATCGAAAGATATCAGTAGAGCTGTAATTAGAGAATAATTAGAGACTATCTCTTCTACCTATCTTATCTTCTCTCCTTATCTATTTATATCATGAAAGTGAAATGGTACTCACGTTTCAATAAATTCATTAATTTATCGTATTTCATTATTAATCCAGCAACAGTGATTCAACTTTGAATATATCTGACCAAATAATTTGGTTAGGCTGTTAACTGAGAAAATATCATTCAAAGATGTCTCATTATATTCTTGGGCTATCACTATACATACTTATATACATAAACCCACTGTTCCCATTTACTGGACTGGTTCTAGAAATGACTAGTATTCCTGTACAAAGCTTTTTTCAAGCGAAAATTCAATTTTTATGATTATTTTGAAGATCCGATTCTTCTGAATGATTCTTTATGTCATGGAGATTATCATTTCAGTTTTCAGTACCCTCATAGATGTAGTTCATTGATCATTTAATATAGTCTGTCCAAGCAAAGAAGGCATTCTGGCAAGATGGGTAAATGACTTCAGCTCGGTCAATATTGGTTTGAAAATTATAAATTGGGTCTTAAATTGTGGGAAACATTCTGATCTATAATTTTAGTTTAACTGTATGATAAATTTTCGAACTGATACTGAGCTGAAGTCATTTTCCAATCTTGTCAGAATGTCTCCTTCGCTTGAACAGACTATAGCAGACTATACCTTGATAGGATGAGGAGATGGTATGGAATTAACATACATGAATAATTTTGGGGAGTTTTGATCCGGCACTTAGCTTGACCACCCCCCTTAAATAAAATTTAATCCCTCCCGTTCCTCCTCCTCCTCCTCCTTCTTCTTCTTCTCCTCCTCCTCCTCCTCCTCCTCCTCCTCCTCTTCTCTCATCTCACATATAATATGTGACATATCCTATATACATTCTTATAATTATTAGCCTAGCACACTCCACGATGCAATGAGCGCATGCAGGTGATTAATGCTCAGCTCTATATCATGACAGTCTGAAAGAATTTTGCGGGAGCAAAGCGGTTCAGTCTATTATGACTTTCTTATCTCTACAAGTTTGACGTTATTGGTGAAGCGTATGTGTCCAAAATTGTTTTTGTCGTATTGTATCGCAACAGGAAATTGTTCACTACTGTGCTCCAAGTTATTGTGAATCAGGTATAGGGCTGAAAATAGATGCTTTCAAATTACAGTACTTATGGAAGATTGATTGAAAGTAATTGGCTACTGGCAGCACCTCCTAAATACCTAGGAGGTCCTATGTATTTAGGAGGTCCTATGTATTTAGGAGGTCCTATGTATTTAGGAGGTCCTATGTATTTAGGAGGTCCTATGTATTTAGGAGGTCCTATGTATTTAGGAGGTCCTATGTATTTAGGAGGTCCTAGGTATTTAAGAGGTCCTGCTACTGTCTATCATAGTGAGACAAAAATTTAAAAAATTATGTTCTCCAACTCCAAGCTCATCCCCCAAGCACAAGCTTGCTCTTTTGGGGAAGTAGTTCCTTATTTCTTATTTGTATATTGTTATTGATTAATTTGCTATTTTATCTCTTCATTGTATTTGTAATGATTTTCTAAGGAAAAACTATCTAAAGTTGCATTTTACTTCCTGGAACGATTATCACAGTATTATATTACTATAAATTTATAGTGATAGGGATATAATATACTATAACAGGGCTATATAAATTAGCCCTATTAGGGCTCTATAAGATCTCTTCATGTACTTACTAGCCGGCAGGCTCGCTTCGCTCGCCTTCTCCGCCTAGCCAGGGGCTCCACCTCCTGGACCCCCGACAGTATCAGCAGTTTCAGTGAGTCAAACAGGCTCGCTTCGCTCGCCTGCATAACCTCTGTCAGTGTAAGCTGAGAAAAACAGGCTCGCTTCGCTCGCCTGCAAATTCCGTTCAGAAGGGATTCAAAATTCATTGAACACAGCATTTCTAGACCTAATCTGGACCTGTTCACCAAATTTCGACATTTTCTACCAATTTATTCTCGAAAAATCCAAGAAAAACTCTGAAAATTCAGAAAAATAGTAAAACGCTAATATTGAGCGTAGCCTTGAGAACTATAGCGGACATAGTTTGAAACTTGATTCAATATCTTCCAAATTAGTTTATATATAATCTCACTGAAGCATTGAATTTACAATATATTTACATACAGTAAGGATTGGTCGTATCAAGGCGAAAGATATGCAACCCGCAATACATCTACAATTTTGAAAAACCTGATTACTGGCGTAATCTTGAACGGAATTCAAAAATATTTTAACACAACTATTTTAGACCTTATCTGAACCTACCTACCAAATATCAACATTTTCTACCGATTAGTTTTCGAAAAAATTGAGAAAACGCCGAAAAAAACTATGGAAAAACTTAAATATTTGGCGTATCCTTGAAAAGTTTTTAAAATCCTTTCTTAGCGCGCGTCTAAACGTCCAACTGAACATGCCTGCCAAATTTGAACGCATTCGCTTCAGTGGATTTTTAGTTCTGGTGATGAATGAATCAGTCAGTGCCATTTCGCTTATATACATATAGTAGTGCAGTCAATGAGTGTTTTTTAGAGGAGAAAAAACATATGAGGCTAATTTCATGAGGCTAAGCAAGAGGAGTAGGGGTGGGGACTTTTGGCAGAACACTTGCCGATATGCTACGTATCGATGTGACACAAACACTGATTTCGGATGGGTGACCAAATTGTGACTAAGGCGAGTGGAACCTACTGAAATGGGTAGCTCCCCACAACAAAAGTCAAATGCATATTTTTTTAGTGAAAAAGTTCCACTATTTTGTCCCTTGATGTTGATGCACAAATAACTAATAACAATATTATTGATATCCCCAGTTAACCCCAGTTAATAAAAAAATCTGAACTGAAAACTGATCTGGAATCAAAACTAAGTTGAAAAAGTGCGGGTCGGCCGCAGAGGTACTCTTCTTTCGGGGTTCACAGGGGGAAATCCACGGAAGGCTGCGCGCTGGATTGTGGCGCGTAGTTTGAACTTGAAACTGGCTGCTGCACACCGGTTTTTCTACGCTACCAGGCATGCTTGCATTGTAAACAAAACAAACCGTTTCCGAAGCAGCTGATGAATGTTTTGTATAGAAAGGCTTCGGTATATCAACAGAGTCACATGCTCAACTGATAGTAGAAGGGGAAGCTGAAAAGTTGGTCACGTGACACCTCTCTTACCCCCCACCACCTTCACTGCCGGCTAAAGACCATGGAACGGCCGCCAGTTATCTATCCGGCAAAGTATTCTGTTCTCAGTTCTTGTCTCCTCCGCCTCTAGCTAGCGTTTACTGTTCTGTTCGTTTTATGCTTTCGTAATTCCTTCGGTTCTTCTTACTAGATACTTTTTTATTTTGCCAACAAGGAAACAACATCATGAGCAAGTCCTGCGAATGGGGTTACACTGAACAAAATGGTGAGTAAAAACAATAATGATTCTAGGAAACGTTCAGCCTACTTCACTGACTGTCGTACCGGCTGATTTTGACAGCAGAAAGCACATGTAGTAATGTCAACTTTGAGAAGTTGGTAGGTTAGTCATGTTCTATGAGCAGTCAACATTGGAAGAAACTACACTGGTTGCATAATTTTCATCACTTGAAAACACCCAAACAAGAATTATTACGAGTAAGAGCGTTAATTACGATTTTTTAGAACAGTAAAGAAGAAATTACCATTTTCTACCTTAGCATAATAATGAAATGTATATTTATTTTCTTAACAGGTAAAATTACATCTATAAACAGTAAGCCCAAATCTACCTTAAACTTGAATAATGCAAAATATAATGAATTTAATATGGCAAAAGGGTAACATCAAACTATTGGAACTTCGAATATCAGCAATAACTCTCCAGTTGATTTATAATTGAATGATATTACTTCTGTTTTGAAGTATTTAATTAATCTTTATCATTCAAGATAAAATCGTTATCTGTCAGATCAAAACCAGGATAAGAGCTCTCGCATGCATGATCTTAAAATAATCTCATGCAAATAAAGCCTTGCTTATATCAAATCAATCTAGTCATAGATTATGTTCTGTATTTTATATTATTTATTTTGCTATTCTATTCCGTATTCACTAAACATTCCTCTTCACCTGCCTTTTAGGCCAATATTTTCAAAAATACTACATTAACAAGTTAAGAGTAAAGTTTTTTGTTTTGAGGGCACCAATATAAGGGTAGGCTAATGTTTTAGGTTTTGAGGGGGTCAATATTAGTTCTTAAACTTGAAAATTGAACCAAGAACGTTTCTGATTACTTGAAATTGAATGATATTATTTCTGTGAATACTTCAATTTGGATACTTCAAAACCCAGTCGAAGAATTTTCAGCCGAAAATTCAGTCGAAGAAGATTTTGAAGAATTTCGTGAAAATGCTCAGAGAGAACTTTCAAAGACTTTAATGATGACAAACTTTGACAACTGCGGAAATTTAATGGATGATATCATCTATGAGATTTGACCGGTACCGGTTTTTCTAACCAAAAAATTATTTTGCGATTCTTCATTGATTTATGAAACTTAAATTATTTCACAATGCGAATTTTTCACTCTATAGGCTTATTAATGCTTATTAATGATCAACGAACAACATCACCTTTGAAAAATATACACTCCTTTTAAATCACACACTTTTAAGAACACACCCTCACAATGTCACAAATATACGCAGTCATTCGAAGATATTATCAGGAATAAGAATAAGTGGGAATGAGAATGACAAAGCATGATTTTCAACATTTTGGAACCACTCCTTTCCAATAGTATTGTTGATTTTCTCCTAAATATTTTATTTTCAATACTGTTGTTCTATGATAACTCTATTAACCCTTTCGAAGAGAATCTATTTCATGTATTTGTTATCTGATTGGGGCCTTGTATCAATTGAAATTGTGATAGCACTGGGAATCTATCATAATTTATAATCTCAATCTATAGACAGATTTAGATTGAGCTGATCACCAAGCACTAACTCAATATATCATGACAGAAACTCACATAACAGTGATTTAGAAAGTGGAAAATTGTAAATAATTCTAATTGCTACCAATCACAACATCACGTGCTGGCTATTTAAAATAGATTACTCCTTAGAAATCAATGGCAGTAATTGAGAACACATACAAATATATTAACACCTAATATGGATTGTAAAGTCAGAGAGTTAAGAATGAGAATACAAATACAAAGTATGATATCTATAAGAATATGATTCCTCATATCTAGTCCTATACAAAGTTCTTCTATATAAAGTACTATCTAGTTCTTCCTATACAAAGTAATTGAAGTTCTATATTTATGAGAATATGATTCTATATCCTACCTGTGTGTATAAAAATCGTCGGATAATTTGCATTCGAAAAGAACGAACAACGAAGTAATCTGAATCACTTTCCATCTCCATCATATGTCTGCCTGATATGAATAAACTCTTTTGAAATAACTCTTCTTGTCATGAAATAGGCCTACTCATTATAAGGCCTGCTGCACCCATCTGTTGTATTATTATAATGTTTGAGTTTGACGATTATATGTCTATCCTTCTTGTACTTGAGATGGAATGGATAAAAGGTGTCAATGAACAAAATTTTCAAGAGCGAAACATTATTTTATTTATTATATTCAACTCCTAAATATTACAATACTGTATTACGGTCGCACTCATCCGTGTGTAACTGAAAAAATGATAATTGGTTATTAAAAATATATAAATGACTAGCCGGCAGGCTCGCTTCGCTCGCCTTCTCCGCCTAGACCCCCGACATTATCAGCAGTTTCAGTGAGTCAAACAGGCTCGCTTCGCTCGCCTGCATAACCTCTGTCAGTGTAAGCAGGTTCGCGCAGCCTTTGTGAGAAAAACAGGCTCGCTTCAAAATTCATTGAACACAGCATTTCTAGACCTAATCTGGACCTGTTCACCAAATTTCGACATTTTCTACCAATTTATTATCGAAAAGTCCAAGAAAAACTTTTAAAATTCCGTAAAATAGTAAAACGCTAATATTGAGCGTAACCTTGGGAACTATATCGGACATAGTTTGAAACTTTATTCAATATCTTCCAAATTAGTTTATCTATAATCTCACTGAACCATTGAATTTACAGTAAGAATTGGTCGTATCAAGGCGAAAGATATGCAACCCGCAATACATCTACAATTTTGAAAAACCTGTTTACTGGCGTAATCTTGAACGGAACTCAAAAATATTTTAACACAACATTTCTAGACCTTATCTGAACCTACCTACCAAATATCAACATTTTCTACCGATTGGTTCTCAAAAAAATCGAGAAAACGCCGGAAAACTATAGCAAAACTTAAATAATAATTAGCGTATCCCTGAAAAGTTTTTAAAATCCTTTCTTAGCGCGCGTCTAAACGTCCAACTGAACATGCCTACCAAATTTGAACGCATTCGCTTCAGTGGATTTTTAGTTCTAGTGATGAATGAATCAGTCAGTGAATGAATCAGTCAGTGCCATTTCGCTTATATAGATATAGATAATTGGTTATTATGTGGATTTAAGAATATAGTTCAATTCGAAAAAAAACTTTTTTGCACTTTCATTAAAAAACTGCAATCTGCATTAAAGTCAATTCTCTTATAGTAGGCTGCATGAACATTCGTTTTAATTTCTCATCAACTCAACTCAACTGAGTGCAAAAGCAAGAGATCCAATTTGTCAAAATCTGCAGGCAGAGTGTATTATGTGAATCAGAATCCCATGTCATCAACATTAGAGGCTAGCTGACCCTGAAATACTAATGCACCAACCACATTACTGATTAAGCTCATCAATTTCGCGTTATTATCAGCATTATCGTTTGGCTCGTTCTTATCGCAAGGTCTTGGAGTCAAAGTGTTCATGTCATCCAATTAATTTGTTCGTTTCGCGTAGTCTGTTTTAGCATAAATGGAGATAAATTTCCTCTCATTTTATGATTGGGAAAAATTTTGCCAAGTTCTATAAATACATCATATTGAGCCTGCAAAACAATGAAATAGAAGCGACCCCGATGATCTGGTTGAACGATATCTAGTTTTTTAAATTATTATCAGTTTCAACAGGTTGCTTAAATCGATTTCCGTGGTCATAATGATTACAGGGTCTACTTTCAGTTAATGAATTGAAACAATAATCTCAGTTGAGTACTACAATAGTAACTTCACTTTGGTCCGTTATTATTGATTATGAACACAGGTAAGTAAAAGCTGGAAAACTGTACCTGTGAGAAATGAGAAGCATAAAAAATGAGAATGTAAAAGATGACGTGTTACTTCAACAATAATTGACATTAATGTAGTTCTTGATACAGTTTATAGCACGAATTTACGATAGCAGTGGAGAGGAGCGAAATGAAATGATCATGCAAGAGTGAAGAGATGTATTGTCTTAATGGAGAGATGTATTGATTTACTGCTGTAAGTGTATAGTATAGGATAGTACAGCATGTTCATATCCAGTTATACTATAAGAATGATAAATTCAAAAAATACTATTATTGAATCTATTATAAAATTATAGAATTAAGTTACTGATGAAGTTTATTGCAAATAAATTTCTTGGTGTTTTAGCCGCTCTAATTCTTGGTTGAAATCAATAGTCGTATAGAACATTTTTTCAGTTAATTTTTGGTCGCAAAAGTAGTATATTTTCTATCTCTGGTTGCAATGCTTCATATAGATGACGACAAAAAGTTGGGCGGTTTCGTCTGTCTCTTGTACGTCATGTAATCTACTAACAGCTCATTGTAAAACATCTATTGTCTCTTCTAATTCCAAAAACATTAAATAGGCATAGCTAATTGACAACTCTAATTGACTACATTAGAAGATTTCATTTCATGAGTGACAACTCTACATTAAAAAACATTATTTTCATAAATTGTGAAATCATGATTGTTCAGTTGATGAGTATTGATTGGGAAGAGTATTAATTTTCATTGTTCAGTTAACGAGTATTGATTCAGAAGACTATTATTTTTTTATTGTCCAGTTAACAAATATTGATACAAAACTGCCTAACTTTCTGGCATCAGCTATACTCTGTACTCTGTACTTTGTGGGGAGGGGGCTGTGCCTCAACTTCGCCCACATCACTTGTGTATTTTACTAGGTGGAAAATAAAGGCATCTATCTATCTATCTACTCGATATTCTCTGTTTCACTCGTATGAAACTTGATTGAACTAAATGTGAATTATTCAACTCCATGAAATTGTATTACACAAGTACATACAGTTATTAATGTGTCAATGTCAGAATCGCGAGATCTTCTTGAAAAATTTTGATACGTATCAGTGACACCCGTACAAACCTTTTTCAAATTTCGAGACGATTTTCCAGAAATGTTGATTATTTTCTCTAAATCCTTGGCCGAAAAATTCAATGATTTTGTGCTAGGCTCCGACATTATTTTGAATTCCATAAACAGTCTTGTACAAAATTTATTCAACAACTTAATTTTCTGTTGGTATGGTAATTACTTATCTAGAGTGATAGTAATAATTCTGCGTCATTGTAACAATAGCCCACCTTTAAAGTTGAGAATTACTAATTGCCTCATGTCCAAGAAGATATCGCATGTCTTATTAGTGCTGGCGAGGTAGGCCATAGATAAGACGTCGAAATATGATAGCTTTCAAGCTAGTGCAATTTATTTACACTCTTGAAGTTCGTATTAAATTTTATTGTTACCATACGACGGGGAAATACTATATTACAATAGTTGACTGGCTAATTCAACGGTAATTTTTACTAATGACCTTGAGTTGATTGTAATTTCTCATGTGTTGAAAGTTATTGCAGCTGAAAGTGATTATTATTTCTGTTCATTCTGATCGTTTTCTGAGGGTTTAGGTTTTAAATGTTATAAATTCAATAATATTGTAATTATTATTATCATTGCTGAAACAGTTCCCTAAGGCTGAAGCCTATTCAAAGCTGCAATGCTCATTATTCGATATGACATTATGAGAGATCAACTCAGGATTTATGAATTTTTTAGGTATTATTATCAACATATTTTATGGAATACATCTATTTAGTCCTCGCAAGAAATTCTATTTACAGTATTGAATAATAATTCATTGTTGAATCATAATCAAGCTCTGACGAATTTTTCATATCAAAATCAACCAACAGCTCAGCTCACTCCCTTTTTACGTTGAATGAACTTGATATTTCATACAATATTAAATATACTAATGAATCATGAGCTTAATTAATGACTCACTTCAATTTAGAGTTCTACATACAAGTAGTAGGTTGAGTTCAGTTGTACGTTAGTCTACATATAAAATAAATAGCCTATAATACAGTACTTCCGTTTACAGTGGGTGTCCTTCTTTGTCAGTTTCTTGTTGGCTACTTATGCAATGGACGCTCCTCAATTTTTAAAAGAATTAATTATTCTCTCCGGATACAAAAAGTAATGTAAGACTGTATATAAGTAATTATAATTTAAAAATATTATATAAGTCATTAAAAATATGGTTTTCTTTACTGTAATTAAAAAAATCAAATCTTCATTGACAGAAAACACATAGATCAGAATTTATGAATACATTTTTAAAATAACAATTTAGGCTAACTCTCATTATAATGGGATCATGGGATGTAGTGTAGCCCAATGTCAATGTCCAACTAGTGCTATCTTTTTTCCAAACAATGAATAAATTAACAATCCACAATTTTTGAAATATTATTTATTAGGTTACTTAACTCTTATTCTAAATAACTAGGCCTCCATTTCCACTTCAATTCATTTTCTAATTCAATCAATTATTATCAATTTATTCCTGTTCCCCTGTTCCCGTTTCAAGATCATTGAAAATCAGAACGGAATGTTCACAATTCACAGCTTCCCAGTGAAGCGAACTGTTAAAATACTGTTTGTCATCATCTTGCATACTTGGATGAATGCCTTGAATAATGGAAAACTGGCCTAATTGTGTCAATCGCATTATCCGGAAGCAGTTTTTGCCGCGGTCGGCTGCAGCAGTTTTTACGTTTCATTAATCTGTGATAGTGATTGCCAAGGCAATGCGACTGCCCTGAGATAATTCAAAGAGTTCTCTGCCAGCAAGGTGAACCAGTACTGCACTATGATAATATAGTCTGTCTAAGCAGAAGAAGACATTTTGACAAGATGGGAGAATGACTCCAGCTCGATCAATATTGATTCAAAAATCATAGATTAGGTCTCAAATTGTAGGTAACATTTTGATCTACAATTTGAAACAAAATTTATAATTTTTGAACCAGTATTGACTGAGCTGGAGCTATTTTCCCATCTTGCCAGAATGTCTTCTCAAAGTTGGACACACTATACTAACCAGCCATCGTCAAACCGGCCAGCAATAATAATTCAATCGTTATCGGTTATAACTGTTTATAACTATATCTTTCAACTATATTATAACTGTTCAGTTCTTCAACTCAAATACCGGCGACGGATGAGCAATAATAATTCGCGTGACTTTTGGTGAAACAAGGCGTTAACGAGAATATTCACGTGCCGCATGACGTCAGAAACATTCTCTTATCTGAGAGTTTAGCAGAGAGTTTATATTCGAAGTCATTTACTATAGATATGCGATTTCATCAACTTCTATGTTGTAGAAGTGATTATTCTTCTTGTTTCATTTTCTTCCGTTTTTTTTTATTTTATAGAATACTTTTTTTCACTTGATTACTATGTAAAAGTATTATAATTTAAGATTATATAGGATTTAGGATAGAAGTAGTTCCAATTCTTCTGCATATAATACTCTCTGCTGATAGAAATAACGTATAGAAAGAGTAAATATAAGTTCTATTTCTTCTTTAGAATTAGCTTTGATCGAAAGTCAATAAAACCTGAAAAGTAGTCGTCATCTCTCATCATCATTTTTTCTTATTTCTCACGCACAAGCCTAAAAGCTCATGTGGTAATCACCTCCAGAAAAAACCTTCTATCAAAAACTTGATGATATTCTTCAAGAAAATTAATAAAATTTGGAGAAAGCTAACAGTGTCAGTGTCAAATCGAAAGAAGCACCTGAATAAACGTACAAGAATCGTTGGTCTTTGGAGTTTAAACTTTCTTCAGTGGAGAGGGAGTTCACCAAGAAATTTTATCTATCCGAGGTGATACGACGCGAGCTGGCTAAACCTGAACGAAGCGAAGATCAAAATTTGGTTTTGGAACAAATGAGCGAAAATGATAAATGCGACTGGTGTTGATAACCATATCATTCCTTATCAGATTTACATTATTCTTTCTTTGATATTTGAGGAGGATCTACTTCTATTATCATAATTTTTTTTAAATTAACGTATCAATTTATTCGAAGCTTCGTTACATTGATTACTCTTCAAAGCCTCTTGATCCCAGATGCAATCCAGCATGTTTCATTCAAAGAATACTCCCAAGCGTATTATATGCACTCATATTAGGTTTATTAATATATTATTATATATTAGGTTTGCCCTATATAATCAGTTCAGTGATAATAATTGTGTCTAGTTATTTCAAGTGATGTTTCTGTTCTATTGCGTTATAATTTTATATGTTTTGTTTGTTTTATTTTCTATGATTGAAATTGAATTTTGACTGAGTATAATTTTCAAATAATTTGAAACTTCGAGTAATATTCCAATCAATTTGTGTGTCTTTGATATTCACAAGAATCAGTACCTACCTAGATAGACTTTTCCAAAAATCAATAATTTTTCCTCCACTTTGCCTTCAAGCACAGATAAACTAATGCAAATTAGAAAATGATATTCTGCTTTGTCTGTTTTTAAATTATGTATGAGTATGGAGAACCGTCAAAAATTCAAAATCATAAAACTCTGAATGGAATAATTCACATTCATCATAAAAAGCAGATTGATATTCAACACACATATAAGAAAAAGATGATTGATTAACTGTGAAACTTCATGACTTCAATAGCCTTGATAATATCCGCCTCACGATCTTTCAAGAATATTTTATTTTTTATGAGGTTTTCTTCCATCTCATATAAAATTCAAAAGTTTGATTTGTGTCACCATATTCAGTATCATTATTGTGTTTTGGTTAGGCTTACTGAGTATTACTTCCCTAAATTTAATGCATGTATAAATTGTAGGTATGATATTTGTAATGAGGAATGGTTTGTTCAGTAGGAACCGATGGTTTAAGCTATTGCTATCAATAAAAATTTATAACCTTTTCTTTAAGAACTTTTTATAAATTAAGATTAGGTTAAATTCTACCAACTTGAACAATAACTGTTGGGCTCTTTTCATTTCTATCCTCATTTTCTATTATTGACATAATAGTATTCAAATTTTTTTCATAACAATCAAATTATTTGAGAATCCAAAGAAAGCAATTTTAAAACAGAAAAAAAGCATAAAACTTGTTGAGAGCTAACTGAGCCGTAACATATTTCTCGCCAGTTAAAAATATGTTCATGAAACTCAATATTCTATTACAGTGGAACCTCGATAATTCGTAATTCTCTATATAATTCGTACTTCGTAGTAAAAGCTCAGTCCCTTGAAATAATTCCCATTATGATTAGCTTCGATAATTCGTAATCTTCCCTAATTCGTACAAAAGCTTTGGTCCCACGAACATCTGGCGGCTTGTACCCACGAAACAGGTGAAGTGCCCGTATATTTTACTGTACAGCACTTCACCTGTTTCGTGGGCACGAGCCGCCAGTGCCACGAACTACGAATTATCGAGGTTCCACTGTATTTCTCAACTTCTATCGAGCTAAAACTTTCAATTGAGTGGGCAGTAGTAGTCGGCAAACTGCTGAACGGCAGAATTATGTCCAATAAGAACAATGTAATTTTTGTCAATCTCTTGGAGCAGATAGAGCCTCTATTTATGGACAGAATTTCAAGTTCTTTATGTCATTGGAAAGTGAATTCAATTCTCCAGTGGCGTAACTTTTTACTTTTTCGATTTTAAGTTTATTTAAATACTTTTTTAGTTAATTAATTACACAATAATTATCAAAAAGTAAAAAGTTACACCCTGGAGAATTGAATTCTCTTTCCAATGACAAAAAGAACGTTAAATTCTGTCCATAAATATGGGCTTTATCTGCTCCAAAAGATTGACAAAAATTACATTGTTCTTATGGGCTTGATTTTGCCGTTCGGCAGTTTTTCGTCCACTACCATCCACTCGTAAAGTTAGCTGACTAACTACCAACTTCTCAAGGTAGAAAAAATATTCGAGTTTCAATACATCAATGTTCCACTCTTTTATTCTTCCTATTACTGTAACTGATATTCTTTATATTACTGTCACATTACTGTTCATTGAATAGATGAATGTGTCCAGTCAATTATTCTAATAAAAGTCCCCCACATGTACGTTCGTACAGCTCCCTCCGCGTTCTGTTATGAAGAGCTATATGCCTATATAGTCTGTCGAAGCAAAGAAGACATTCTGGCAAGATGTGAAAATGACTCCAGCTCGGTCAATATTGATTCAAAAAATTATAAATTTGATCTTAAATTGTAAAAAACATCCTGTTTTACAATTTTAGAGCAAATTTATAATTTTTTAACCAATATTGACCGAGCTGTAGTCATTTTTCCATCTTGCCTGAATGTCTTTTTTGCTTGGATAGCCTATATGACGTTGAAGCCATGTTATTATAAGCCACTCTAACGAACTCGCCAGACCTAGGCCAATGAATTATACCAAACCAACTTCCGACAGGAAGAGTCAAGGTCATCTCAAGGTTGTGGACAGCATTTGTTATCAGAATCGGTTGGTTGGCTGCATATATAGAACTGTGGTTATAGTTCTATGACTGCATAATCACAGGTTAACACTGCATATTAGGTGACAGCATTATCAGTTATCAGTGACAGCATACAGATGATAATGCAACAGATTAGAGCAGTAAATTTGATCTGAGTGGCACTGGCGGCTCGTGCCCACGAAACAGGATAACGCTGTACAGTAAAAGATGTGGGTACTTCACCTGTTTCGTGGGTACGAGCCGCCAGTACTGAGTGGTTGTTTGGGTAATAAGAGAGAGAAATATGTAGAGCAATCACAAAATGTGAACTTGTTCTTGAACCATTAATCTTTGACTAAAATTAAACGTCAACCCTTCTTATTGTAAATACAGTAATCTATACAGTAACAGTGTTTATCACACAATCTACACTTATCTGCGAGTATCCAAAACTTATTTTATTATTTTCTTCGCAAATTTAAACTTTTGCATAATAATGTCACGAGCATTCATAATTATTAAATCTCAAATCTCAAATTAATTCCGCACCATAGTGATAGTACCCAGAGAGAATTGAATTAAGAATACTATTTAGTATTCTATTCTCTCTGGTAGCACCATAGTGTTCAATGACCAAAAGTGTCAATTTATCTCTTTATATCTCAATATGGGTAATGCTCAGTCGATAATCATCTAACTAACGATTGAAAATGTTATGCGTGCAATTAAAGGTGGCAAAATATCATAAACATTTCAAAGTCCCTGGAAAAGGTGCTAGTTTCTAATTCTTTACCAACTAGCAAATAAAACCATATTGCTACTTTTAGCAATAGTACTAGCCAATTTTAGCATAACTAGTTAAAAGTAGCATATTGTTTATGAACATTGAAATTGATTGTATTTACCAATAAGCAATCGTAAATCAGCTTCAGAGGCTTTTATGTCTCAGTAAGTGGCTAACTTCTAAAAAGAAATACGTAGATTCAATATACTGTAATGCAGAAGCTTCTCTAGTTAGTAGATTCTTTGTTATAGTCTGTTTTCCATCATCCGTTTTTCATCAAACAGAAATATCCATTATAGTGTGTATCTCGCCATTACACTTCGATTTAATTATTGAGTGCTGGTTAATTTCAAAGTTGAATGTATAGATATAGATCCAACCTTATGCAGAATGTCGGCTCTGTTTTCTATCAATCCATTTCTTTCAAACACTAACCATTGTTTTTCCCGCCAGCACAAAGTAATAAATTAGATATCCTATCACGAAAATGCTCACAAACAAGCAGAAAGAAAGAATTGATAACTTAACAATGCAATTTAAAACTGTTCAGGTCAATATTCGCATTATTCTCACATCAGAAATCAATGTGAAAGGTCAAAAACGTCGTAAACAATATGATAAGGATATACAAACATAAACTTAGCATTAAATGCAGATAGCATTAAACTTTTTGAGAGTAGAAACTGAGCGAGTGTCTATATAGCAAAGAATGAATGAGATATAACTGAAAAAGGCTAGACTACAGAAAAAATGTAACCTGACAATCCAACTAAATGAGAGTATTGAATCAATCATTTCAATTACAGTGATAATAATTGATCTTGACTATGTACTTTTTCTCTCATACGAAAGTATTTTCTCTCTTTAATTACTTATTGGTCAAGTAACTTTGGCCTTGAAAAATAGTTGTTATTGATGAATGAAACTATAAGATAAAATTTCATCTGTTTACACACAAAAGAAATCGCATTAACTGAATAATTCCTATTACGTTTTCCTCTTCTTTTCAATGTTTGATAAGAGCGATATCTTATCAAAACAACATTAACAGTATTTGATCAACGTAAATTTTATCAACCCTGTGGAATGATAACCAAATCGATACCTAACCACAATCAAGATTACTGTGTAGTAATACGTATGAAAAAACAGATTAATTTTTGAATTAAAAATATTTCTGGTTGCTGAGTAAGTGATTAATCTTTTATCGAGATTATTTTGGCGTAAATCTATCCCATTAATCATTTTTGTCTAGTGCTGTGTTTCGGTTTCAATAAAAAATGTGGAGTTTGTCATAAATTTGGTAAAAAATCGAAATAGCTGATTCAATTGTCGAAATATCCATAATCTTCAGTAAATTGTACTGAAACCAAAGGAAAAGCAGTTGAAAATGAGTGCTATCGATCGAGCGTCCCTATTGGTTGTTAAGCGACCTATCTAGATGAATGTCTGCCATTGGCTTAGACAGGCCCCTCCCACAATGGGTGGTTTATACAAACAGCACACTAATGGCGGTTTAAACAACGAACGAGCAGTGTCATGTGAACATTTAAAGTCCGATTATCCGAGCTAAATGGGACCGGTGTAGTATGCACACTTTATAGATAAAGCTCGGGACCAGCTCGGATAACGAAAAACTCGGTTAACACAGAGGTGAAGGAACGAGGTATCAATTAATAATAGATCGCATTGAATATGAATAATACAATATTTTATTAATACAGTGAAGTAGTTTCTAATTAAATAAAATGATAAACATCACTTACAATTCCTTTCGTAATTGTAATTTGTTTACTTACAATTGGATTCTTCTTATAAGTTATTTTATGTGATAAACTGAATTCGTTCAGTTGAACAATTTGATGGTACATTTTCAAGGTCTTAAACACGCAATTATTCGCACAAAGTACTCAGAAGAATAGCCCTGAAATCTTTACTACTATGAATCGACGGAAAAAAGGTAGTTTATAGGCTCATAAACCAACATAATAATAAATAATATTAAATTAATAGAACAGTCGTTGACAGTCAATGTTAGAGATCGTTAACATGAAGGTAACGTTGGTTATAGCTTCACCAAAATCTACCATTAATTTTTTATGTCCATTTCTATTCTGTATATAGGAATAACGAAATAGTGCCCTCTTAAGACACTTTAGAGGTTAATCTTATTGAATTATAGATATGGTTATGGTACGGTACCAGCTCTTCATTTAGCGTTCAGTTGGTTTGGAAAAACTATAGTTTCCTTATAATTTTGTCATCATCTTCGTTTTTGAAAAATTGGTTGTTTCCCTTCTACAAATTTTATCAATAATTGTATCAATAGGTTTTTTAGCCAATTTGTTCCGTGACTAATGATAACAAATGAGTAGGTAACTGAATAGATCAATCTGACTCAGATTCTTTTACCAAAAATTCTAATACCAATACTAACCATCTAAATGAGTTTTCTGATTTTCATATTTTATTTTGGACTTTGTTGATGTTTAGTCAGTACACATAACATACTACTCCTTCATTTTGGAAAATTAGTTCCTTTTTGATAATTATTAATCCTTTTACAAATTTTATCAATAGGTTTGTCCATCTTTTTTCAACCATTCATTACACTCATTCATGTTCATTCCTCTCGCTTGAGTCACTATATTCCACTGGCGGCTCGTGCCCACGAAACAAGTGAAGTGCTGTACAATAGAAGATACGGGCACTTCACCTGTTTCGTGAGCACGAGCCGCCAGTAGTCATACTTTTCATTCACTTGTCTCTGTACATTGAGAGCTTCCTCCCTACTCTTCGATCGATTCATCGGTAATTCAATATTTTGTAATAAAATAAACGCCTTGTGGTTTTGAATTCGAATTGCAATTATCTCAGGTTTCCGGTCACGTGATAAAAATAAAGGTTTATAAAATTCTAATTGTTTAGTCAAGAACTGCTTTCGGCCTAATCGTTAAGCAAACACCTGCGACAATAACTGGTCATCGGCTGAGAGAATTTGACAGAAAAAAACTTGTAAATCTGGTTTTCTGGCTATGTATATGTAGGTTATTCAAGCAAATGACATCTGTATTTGTCCATTAAACAAGACAAGCGTCAATATTTGGGCCCACTCTATTGTTTCAATGGAATTCTAAGACAAATTTGAGAACTGGCTGTCACGCGTGCTTCAAATTCCGCAGTATCCAACAGAAGCTAATTGAAAACCACTGTCAATTTTCTATTACTGTTTTCCATTCAAAGCTTCAATCTTCCAACAGGGCGTTTATTCTCTCCAGAGTATTTCTCTTCCCTTTCTTTGAATTCTAAAATATTTTGTCTGTTTTTGTTATCAATGTTTGTGTTTAGCCTACTACATAAACAATCAATAAGATAATTAATTGGTTAGCTTGACTGGACTAGAAGGAATAATTATGAAATTAAGAACTTTCAAACTAATATTGGACCACATCTCGCTTTCTAAATGCATGAATGGCAGGGGCGACAAAATTAAAGATTTGGTGTTTTGAAATTTTGAAACTAGAGGGTTCCAAAATCACCCCTTCTAAAAATTCCACTTCTATTGAAATTAGTACTTGAGTATTTTCTTACCTCACTGAGCCTTTACAA
The DNA here is from genome assembly GCA_017141385.1 of Sogatella furcifera. NCBI lineage: Eukaryota > Metazoa > Arthropoda > Insecta > Hemiptera > Delphacidae > Sogatella > Sogatella furcifera. The sequence goes on along the minus strand of CM029546.1, from coordinate 7,436,484 downwards.
GAAATTTTTAGTTGGATCATTCTCTTCTCTTTCGCTCTCATTTGTTATAATAATTATAATGAATGAGCTATATCAAATAATTATGTTTCAATTATTTCATTTATCCATTATAATATCATTCCTTTTCGTTGAATGCCACTTGAGCAATTTAATCGTATTAGATTTCAATGTTAATCTAACTAATAAATGATCAAGCTGAAATTGGAATAAGATTGGTTAATGAGTTAGCTACAATAACAAATGTATTAGAATCAAAGTTGTTCTATTTAATGTTAATGATGTGTAAATGAGATAAGTATCAGAAGAATGAAGCATGGTTGTAGTATGATTGACCTTGACCAAGTTGTTTCCATTGACATCCCTCAAGGGGGTGTATAGTAGAAGATAGCGGAAAAGGGGGAGAAGGATGAGGGAGAGGAGTAGGAGGTGAAAAAGAAGAGAAAGAAGAATAGAAGAGGGAGGAAGGGATGAAGAAGGATGAGTGGAGGAGGAGTAGGAGGTTGAGGAGGAGAAGACAGCTGACCATTTGAAGGCATAACTGTTGAACTTGTTCAAACTGCATAATTTACTCTGTCTAAGCAAAGAAGACATTCTGGCAAGATGGGAAAATGACTCCAGATCGGTCTATTTTGGTTCAAAAATTATAAACTCGGTTTCAAATTGTAGAAAACATCCTGTTCTACAATTTGAAACCAAACTTATAACTTTGAAACAATATTGACCGAGCTGGAGTCATTTTTCCATCTTGCCAGAATGTCTTCTTTGTTTGGACATACTACTAGTTATTACTAGTTGTATAGGGCCACTGGCCGGCTACAAGCATAGGAATATTTATGTTTATAAAAATATAATGTTCTATTGCTAGCTACTTACTAGTCGTTGACTCAATCAATTCGTCCTCTATATGCTATTTGTTGCTCTCCTATTCGTTAAATGCCACTTATGCGATTTAATTTGATTGCGACTAAACATGAATGAGTCACTCTATTTAGCCTAGTGTTTGCTAACAAATATTTACTCCAATATTTATGTACATTCATTATTGCTCCTTACTATAATTTATGTGAAAGTGGATGAGACTACTCTAATTGGAAGATGCTCATGAAAATTTATGGTTGGTTATGAGTCTACACTTGTGTAATACAATTAGTTCTCAATCATAATTAATTTGTCATTTCGACATGATCAATTGATCATTCGCTGAATAATTTCGTAATGGTGATACACGTATATAGTCTGTCCAAGTAAAGAAGACCCTCTGGGAAAATGACTCCAGCTTGGTCAATATTTGTTCAAGAATTATAAATGTGGTCTTTATAGTAGATCAAATTGTTTCCTATAATTTTAGAACAAATCGTTTTTTTACAATTTTGGATCAAATTGATAATTTTTGAACCAATATTGACCGAGCTTGAGTCATTCTTCCATCTTGCCAGAGGGTTTTCTTTGCTTGAACAGACAATATATAGTGGAGGAAGGATAATATTTTCAGTAGTTGGAATTGATAATTGAAATTCAAAAAAAGCTCACTTATTTCAAAGAAACCAGGATTGTTTTAGGAAAATCTTAGCCTGTATGTATTTGTTGTACTATGTGTGATCAAATTCGAATTATACGTGAATGTAATCAAAATATTCATTAGATCATAATAATTATTTTGGGTTATTATTATTCCTATTATTATTATTATTATTAGCGTATGGCTTTATTTGGTGGAGAGACCAAAAGGTGTTACACCTCGCCGACATAACCTTGTTTAGTAGGAATCATGGTAGAAGTTCTTGAATATGTTCACAGTTATTTTGATTCAGAAGAATTATTTTCAATTTAGAAGGTCCAAAAACACCCGAGCACAAGTCAAAATATTTTGGGTGAAATTGATTGGGTGAGCTGGAATATAGGCATTGCATTAATTTGAATTTAATTTTAGTCTAGTATTATATCTCTTAATTAATACTTAAGAAAAATTCAAATACTTTATATCTCTTAGCACATATTCAAATTAATAAGAACAGGAAACAAGTCACCGTGTAACTAAGAAAGTGATACCTTATACACGCCAACAAATTAAGGAGAAAATCCTGAATGGAATTCACACTTTCATGCAGTTTAAATTATGTACGAGGTTAAAATATAGCTGAAACTTTGCGTGTACTTTAATAAGTCAAATGACCTACGAACCCAACGGCTAAGAAAGTTGAAATTACTCCATGGTATGGAATTGGACATATCTCATACAAACTTGTTAATAAGTAAAACACTCTCCCGAGCGCTTTAAAAATGGGAACGAGTTGTGATCATTGAGTTAAAAATTTATCAAGATTTCTCAAGATCGGTAAAACAAAAACGATTTATTTGAAAATTTTATTGATACACTCATTGATATTTCTAATCTGCCAATATTGACGATTATTCACCTTCTACAGACAATTCAATTCAATCTATAGATTGAGGTAATTAGTTGAAAATTCCGTCTCTCAAAAATTGGATTAAGATAGAATAAATCTATCAGAAAGTCTTTTAGAAAATGATAAGAGAGATAAATATGATTGTCTTTGTCCGTGTCAGTACTAACGTTTAACCATGAGAGTGAACAGTAGGCTATATCCTTATCCTGACCATGAAAAACAATGACATATCACAACCCTATTTGCTTCAAGAACTAGACCTTAATCTCATTTTATTTTTTATACACATATTTTCTCATATCTTATATTTTATGATGAGTGGGACACATAATTTCCATTCATGGTAATTAATTATGTGTGAATCGCAATTTCAAAATGATCAATGAATAAGTCCTTGTACTCGTATGTTGTAGCACAGGCCACACCCTTGAAGTATTTAGCTGAAACCCGTTCATTCATCTATCATAATACGATAGTGACACAGGGCCGAATAGTATGGTCTGTCCAAGCAAGGAAGACCCTCTGGCAAGATGGGAGAATGACTCGAGTTCGGTCAATATTGGTTGAAAAATTATCAATTCCATCGCAAACTGTAGGAAATAATTTGATCTCCTATTAAGACCATATTTATAATTCTTGAACAAGTATTGACCAAGCTGGAGTCATTTTCCCATCTTGCCAGAGGGTCTTCTTTTGTTTGGACAGACTATACATTAGCGGAGTTTTATTTTGTCGCGAAACATTTATAATCATAATAAACTTCTAAAAAAATGAGATGTAATGATATTCACCGTGCATGGAAGGAGGGCTGGTGAATACTAAAACACTGGCGGCTCGTGCCCACGAAATATGTGAAGTGCTGCATAGTAAAAGATACGGGCACTTCACCTGTTTCGTGGGTACGAGCCGCCGGTGACTAAAGACAGAGCTTTCATCTATATTTTGTTTATAGCTATAGTAATAATCCACTTTGAAGGAAATGAGGAATAACTGTATTCGGATTCTATCTATACATGTATTCCAATTTGCTAAATGAATCTAAAGTTGATTGAAGTTTATTCAGTATTGATCGAATGAAGTAACTCATTTGAAAGACAAGGTAATACCTATTATAGTTCTGAAAACTTTACGGGAGATTCAGCGTATTGTAACCATTCTCCATTCTCACTTTATAATCTGACTACAATATTTGAAAATTTTAGGGTTGAGTTAATCAGTAACAGTAACAGTAACAATTCTTTAACATGTTCTATGCTCCACAATGTCAAAATAATTTATTTTGAAATAGGCATGAGTTGACGAACCTTATTTATTTAACCATTGGCAAAACACAATGGTAAGGAAGAACAGGCATTCCTTTGTATTTCCAACACGATTTTCTTTTAAATATAGTCCAAAATTTTAGGTCATGAGTCCAAATTCCTTTTCCAGCCGAAGGTTTCTCACTCAAAGAAATGATCCAAAAGTGATAATAATTGGAAAACAGGGACCGAACTAGATAAAGAATGAGTTTCCTCTCAATCTCTTCTTTCTAATTCAGTTTTCTCTCTTTACTCTTTACACATGAGTTTTTATCACCTACTTTTTTCCTCCTCAAATTCATCCGATTAGGCCTACATACCTATATCGATAGAGCTATAATAGTACACTGTAAACAGGATTTTCTCATGAACAAATAATTCATGATACTTTGCCCAACTAAACACAGGTTCCACATTTCCTGCCCGGTTCTCTGAACGAATATTCATCCAAGTTTTCCTGCTTTATAGACATGTGCTGGTTCTTGTACAACGTTTCCAAACGTCAGGAAGGTGGAATTCACCGATTCCAACGAACTCGAGGGATATGACCTTGAAATAAATGTTCGAAAATATTTTTTCTTGCAATAACTCACGTTTTTATAAGGCTGAACGCACACTTATGAGGTATTTTTAGTTTTGCTCCTTTTGCAAGGCAAAAGAGAATAATAGCCTATTGGAAGATACAGGCATGAAATTTCACTGTGTGATGGTTCAGCTTGATGTTATTCTAATTTATAACTTAACACATGGAATTGGTATGATTCAAACAACCGATTATTTCATTTTCTACAAACGTGTGATCAATAATTCAACAGTCATGTTTTTATGACTGATGGAGATTATTATCGTTTTATGGCATAAGGTTGTACCTATCCCTGTTGTGTATGGTAATGTTCACTGAGTATTGTAATATCAATTTATTATAATGTCCTGCTCTACTTTGCCATAGACATAATTATTATGACAATCGATTAGCCAAAAGTTATTTTTACGGCCTTTTGAGTCATTTATACTTTTTGAATAATTATTAGGACGTTTCCATTCAGACGTTTATTATCATAGTTGTCATTGACATTATAACTATGCTAGTCTACTAATTCTCAAAGACATTTCTAATGTGGTATGTCACTGACAACGTGTAAACATAGCTTGATCATAGTCTCTTGAAAATTGAAATATTGTTTTCTCATATCTTTTCAAATATGACTGCTCTTAATACTATTGAGTTGCACTGTGACTACTTTGCTACTAAGTACTGATTATAAATCAAACGTGATTAGAAGTTACTGTATTTCTTTGAGAAAATCCCTCTAATTTCTTATGGAGTTGTGATGGAGCTGGTCTTCCACAAGGCGATAATCAGACGATTGAACTCCGCAGTTATTCTTAGTTCGCTCCCCTCTAATTTCACTTAATTTTCAAAAAAGCTTTCTCCAGTGCATAACTTCTCATAAATTTCTACTGAGCCCTTGGCTGGAGCTTTCTATTTTCCTCAGGACTATCTGCTGGCTAAAATTTTTCTGTAGTAGTGAATGAGAATGAGGTAGACGTTGTTGTATCCTAGATATTGTGAGAGGTGTATGAGGTAGTTTAAGATGAAAATACTAAATTTGTCAATGTGCAACGCATTGACTGATATTGACTGTGCTAGATAAGAATTTTGGATGTACAGAATTTGGAAGTAGCAAAATAGCAGAAATTTATTATTATTTCAAGATAGCGATACATTACTAATCACAAACAATAGTATGTCACACCCTCAACAATCTCTGAAAACTGGAAAAGTGATTAGCAGCAGAATATAGATGTAGGCCTACTGAAAAAAAACGAGCGATGCTATTGGTAGTTGGATGACCAATGAGAGTGAAAGCCTGCTATTGGCCAGCACAAGTCACTCCCAAAATGGCTGGCCGGCTGAAGTATTATGGTTCTTGATTCCCAAACTTATTGGTCGCAAAACTAATCGTATCGAAGATTATGTTTATGTTCAAGATTATATTTATATTTTCATCATGATTCACTCAATTCAATCTCCATTTACATATTAGGCCTATAAAATTTTTGATAGTCTGGTACCGTAAGCATTGACAAACTATACAAAGAATAGAATAGTATATCTTCGCCGCAAGGCAATCGCAATCTTTTTTCTCTACAATCAATATTAGTGTGATGTACTACGGAATTAAGACTCGGCTTTCTGATTGGGTGATGGTTCCCGCGTGAATCTTAAGTCTAAACATACTCCTACTTTTTCAAATTCATTTAGTCAATCGCATTTATAACTTTTACTTGTGTCTCTGCATAGGCTACTACTGTACTTATTAATTCTTCGAATCCCGCAAAAATACTGAACTAGAACACTATCAAAATCACTGTTCGGATCAATGACTTGGAAATTTTAATACGAATGAATGATGTTCTAACCACCTTCCTATAAAGCCTATCGTGAACTGACGCTTTTGATAAGTGCGAGAGTTTGCCTTGGACTACATAAATTTGAATCAAAATCTTTACTTATAGGCTACTCGAGAATTCTAGTCAACCTTCTTTTGATAATCCGAATTTATAGTCTTCAAGCACTTGAAGAATTGTAATCTCAAACAATGAAGAGGCCCACATTCCTGCATACGGGATTGAAGTCGAGAAGTTGAGATAATACCAGAGATAATATAGAACTTATTCTATACTCTCTGGATAGCCTATTACAAGTTATTCCTTTTGCTATTGTGTTTGTCATTCAGTTGAATTTTATTATGCGTGCTTATATAATGTGTCTATTATACGTAGATATTACAGAGGTTTAACATATATTAGCTATTATTAAATATAGGATTTAAAAAATAATAATAATCATTGGCCTATGTTGCACTATACGTGCTTGAAAGAGTATGTTAGCTTCGATCAACTGAGAATAAATCGCTCTTATTCTCTCTTACACATTACAATATTCTCTCTCAACTCTCATTCTATCTTATTCTCTCTCATTTTAAATCTAATTCTCTCATAGTCTCATTATTCTCTCTGTTAGAATACGAGGCTGTCAGAAATCAAAATCATACACTGAGAAAATAATGTCAAATTAAACAACAATAGAACTTATTCAATGCAGTCTATAATTTTGCATTTGAAAAGTTCTCATATCCTTGAGCTGCAGGTCATGCTCCAACTCAAGTGATACGGTTATGATGTCATTGTTCTCTTTGGAGAGTGTTGATACTGATTTGAAGGTTTCCTGTTTTAAGAGCTATTACTGCGTCAAGTGAGTGAGCAACACAGATAAGTTGACAAGTTTGGGAGAGACAGACGTTATTTCAATGATTGTTTTGAAAAAACGTAGACGATTAACGAGGTCTAGAAATCTTTGGTGAGCTGTTTGTCAAATAAATATTCGGCGGTGAAGCTTTTTCAAAAGGAGAATTGATAATGCATTGATACATTCATTCATTCATGCATTTCTTTCATTTGATTTCTAATGCTAGATAGAGCTGACGTTGAATATTATGGCGGCTTCGTCTGTTTCTTGTGCGTTCCAACAGCTGATGTGGTAATAATTATCTATGGTGAATTTAGAAGTGCCTCTGCAGCATCTACAAATTGTCTGCGTTCCGGACCATTACTACCAGACCAGCTGACTAGAAAATAGAGCTACAAAAATTCTCTAGTCAGCTGGTCCAATCACTAGCTAGTTACAATCCATTTTCCGTGATTTTAATTATAACCCAAAAACTTATTGTTCGATGTGCCTTCTGGGATACCAGTGATAAAATTTCGATCAATTGAAAACCTTGGCTCCTTCTAAATGTTTAATTCTATGAAGTAAAATCATATAAATTCGTTCCTGGATTTTAATTTTTTATTGAAAGCCTGTACTTCACAACATACAAAACGTAAGCTTCTCCTGTGGATTCTATCTTATTGTTCACTGTGACCCTCTCACCCTGACTCATCTCTATTTGGGTGGTTGCCTATCCTCCCCCGTGCATCACTTGACATAGTATGAAGTCAATGACTCAAGGACTCTATATAGCAACTGGTTTTGTTCAACCAGTTCAACTAGTATAGCCAAAGACAATCTATTTTTAAATTGTCAAACTATATGAATTGTACACTACTGTATACTGGAATTGTACACTACTGATATAATACTGATGGTGCTGATGCTGATGTAAAGGTATGTGACAGGTATATTACTGATAAGAGACTCAGGAATAATTCTATCATCTTGTGATAGTATAATTATTATCTTCTTGTGATTTAATATAATGAATAATGTGATGTGATATAATAGTATACATACATCATGTGATGTATTATAGTTTCCAAGTCTAGTTGTGATTAAATAACGTTTTTAAAGAGCCTAGTTTCGATAAGCTGGAAATGATGAGATCACTTCTCTCTGTCATTTTTTAAGCTCATTTTAAAACGCATAATTCTTCGATTATTCAATCATAAAAATAGTCATACTTGTAGACAACTAGTATAATAACATTACAATAGGTACTAATGAATAAATTTTTGACATTTGGAAATTTTACATGGATATTTGCAGATGTAATAAGGGTCCACTTCCACTATCACTTCAAACTGCTAGTTTACAGATATTTTGTGATTGCCTGTTTCCCCATCCATCAACAGCTTTTAACTGTTACAGTCCGAACTGATAGATGATGTAGACACTAAAATCAATGTTTTTATAGTTTCAAATTAAAAATAATTTTTCAATCTTCTGTGGATTATAATCAATCGGTTATCGAATTTATTGACGATAATTATAATCTGAGTATTTTCCCGGCAATCCGCCCAATAATTAACGAAGGTTGACTTTCTCCTGCGTAGGAAGGTTACAAGCTAGTCTCGGTGCTTAGATGTTGACCTAGTCTCTGTACCTGAACCCATTGATAGCCTGGAGAGTTTCCCCGTTCAACTTCGCCTAAGGCAAACAAGCCTCAAGTCGGTTCACTTTGATGTCTATCCAAAGTTCATCGACCTCTTTGGTGCATTCTATTATTATTTTCGCTTTCTTTCTTAATCGACCCAACATCTTATCCTACTTAGATGACTGCTTACTGGATGTCACTCTCTCTCTCTTTTTTCTTTCTCTCTGACACTCTCTCTTTCTGTCTCTCTCTGTCAATCTCTCTCCCTCTTTCTCTGTCACTCTCACCCTCCTCTTTCTCCTTCTCTTTCTCTCTTCCTCTTTCTTCTCTCTCTCTCTTTCTTTATCTTGCTGTCTTTCCTGTCCGAAAGAATATTGGGAAAACAGCATTAATCACTGGGGTGTCACTTCAATAATGAATTTATAGGAACTACCCAGTTTTACCGTAGATATCCATTGACTTAAAACCGAGTGCACAGTTTGACAACTAATCTTATGTGATTTATTCATGTGACCTCATATGACCAAACCTGTTCTAGAAGGAAAACCATAGGTTACCGTACTGAGTTCAGCCACTTGCTCAAATCTTTGTCCAGTTCAATCTCCAATCTACAATGTTTATTAATTCTAATTCATATGAGAAACGAAGATCAACTTTAGAGATTCTAGATCAGAGTCTACCAGATACAGTGGCGGCTCGTGCCAACGAAACAGGTGAAGTGCTGTACAGTGAAACATACGGGCACTTCACCTGTTTCGTGGGCATGAGCTGCCAGTGCGCAGATAAGACTACAGTTGGTGACTGACTAAAGTTGCCACCATATAAGAGTCCAATCCAACAATTTTGTATAACCGCCCTTTGAGAGTTTATCCGTAGATATAGTACGAACGAGTAGACCTAGATAGTATATACTTAGTCTATGGCTCATCAATCAAGTCTGCAATGCTAGAGCTAGGGTTAGGTGGGAAATTTGTTAGAATTACCGAAGAATGACAAGGTTCTACCAAATACTAAACATTCACGTAGCAATAGAAAATAAATTCAGGCTGAAAAACACTTATATTATGTTTTAGTGAATGAATTGCCTATCCGGATTTTCTTTAATATTCCAACTATATATACTAGATTATATTACTTTTCTCCTTCTTAATACATATTCTATAGCTATAGCCCATTCAACTTTTTTCGACTCTCATTTGTAGAAATACTTGTATCATGAAATAATAATAATAATAATAATAATAATAATAATAATAATGCATATGACATGCATATTTGTAGTTGTAAAAATTTTCGTATCACAATAGAATAATGGAACACGAATATTCACCCCTGTTATATTCGAGAGACTTCCCAATAATTCTAAACTATCAAATTTCCCCAATTTTCATTATAGCCAACAAGTGATAGCAAGAACTTCTCGAATCGGATAAAAATCAGTTTTTTTTCTTATGCTATTCATAATATGCCATTTTTCATTGTGCTATTCTTGCTAATTTCAATGTACTATTAATGATAATCATTATTATGATTAATAATGCTATTATTTCATCTTTATAATTGGAAATTCATTTTAATCAATAATATTGCATGCACCTACGCACAATATTCATAACATGCAACTAATATTCATAGAATAGCGTAGTTCTGAATTGCATCAGAATGTACGAAAGACAATCAGCGATGTCGTATTCAGCTGGACAGGGTTTTAGCCAGTTATGTGTCTATCTAGTCTAGATGTGAATAGCCTCGTTACGCAATTCGAGTTTTTCAAACTAACAAATGCGAATTCCAGAAGTGCTGATTTCGGGATTGTTTATCGTACGAAAATAATTGATCCATCGACAATTACATGGACAGAGTAATTATTTTCTAGGCCAACAATACTTTCCTAGCTACACGGTTGAACTTGGCATTCGTCTATTATAGTCTCTCCAAGCAAAGAAGACATTCTGGCAAGATAGGAAAATGACTCCTGGTCGGTAAATATTGGTTCACAAATTATAAATCTGGTCTTAAATTGTAGGAAACATTCTGATCTACAATTTGAGACGATATTTATAATTTTTTACCAATATTGACCGAGCTGGAGTCTTTTCCCCATTTTGCCAGAATGTCTTCTTTCCTTGGACAGACTATATTATAGTCTCGTTAGATCAAAGCCAAGGACAAATACAAAAAATGGAGACGTGCAAGATTGGTTGGATCTCCTTCGGAGAGCTATTATTCAATTTGGTTTATTAAATGGATATTATAAAAATACTCTGCCAAACTCCTGTTCCTGCGATTATAGCCTACACTGTAGGTACTACTGCTACTCTCAACCAATATTTTTCATGGTAATCTAGTAACTACTATCTTCTGCTTATACGTTTTATCACCTCATATCACCCTAGCTCCACGAACTATAGACATTTCAGAGGAAATTAAAATAATACTATTTAGTTATCATATTACCGAAGACAGGGCCCTCGCGCGGTTTTTTGGCGCCCTGTGCGAGATTTTGGTCCCCCCCTCCCATTTCACCAGACAAGTGCAATCCAACATATTATAATATATTCAAAGCCAAACATGATTCTACCTGACTTGCTTGCTGCATGTTCACATTCTTCTCATAAGCAACCCAATGTTGCATGTGGTGTGGCAAAAAATATTATAGGGACTAGCTTATTCTAATGTATCCCAACGTAATGTTTCGTAGTTTTTATGTGGGCCTTTGGATACGTGATGAGCAAAAGCCTACAGGAATTAATAAAAATAACTAAAGGCTATTTACATTAAGCAAAACTGTCACATTGCACCGTACTTAATCATTAAAATATTGAATTTGTAATTATTGATTAATTTATTTTATTAGCTCGCTCGAAAGCACATAAGAAAGGGAATGATAAATTTCTTACAGAAAAATATCGGGTATCATAATAAATATTCCATTTTACTGGAAATAAAGATGTTTTAACAAAAAATCGGAAACGCAATAACAAGTGAATTGAAGATTTCAGCCATTTTCACTGCTCTCCCCAACTTTATAGAATAACATTCGAAATAGTTCCGAATTCAGCCAGCAGATGGCAGTAGCAATAGGGTGACTTGCTTCGACTTCCATTGGTCACGCCTCCAAGATCCGCCTACAATCAAAATGGCTGAAAACATCGATTGCAAAAGTTTCCAAATTCAAGCAGTAGATGTCAGCAGTTGATGGGTGATGTTTCAGATTTCACTTGGACACGCCTTCATGCCCCACCTGCTCTTTTCTTATTGGTTGACGGTGTTTCGTGACTTCTGTCTTAGAAAATGGCTGCTAGCAAGAAAATGATGGATGGTGTATCATACACAAAAAATAACGCTGATTTACTATTGACGATCTTGCGCTAATATAACATTTATTTATGTATTCATGCTGGTAAGATGCTATCAAGTTAGTATTTGAAGAATTTATTTATATAATTTAGACTCAGTTTTACTTTTACTGTCCAATTTAGGCCAGTACTAGACTTCAATAGTTTTATTCTGTATGAAATGAGATGAAAATTATTTATGATTTCGCACTCCCATCTTATACTCATTAATTCTTTTTTTATACGATGCATATAATGAAATGGAACTCAACCGACCTCATGCCAGGAAATTTTTTGAAAAACTACAAAATTCTTTAAGAGTGTAAGATGGTTGTCAGCCAACAATAGAATTAAATTCAAGAGGGGCGTTTCTTGGCTTGCCTCTAACATTGATCATGGTTATTCAATTGATCAATTCATTATGATGAATGAGTTCATGCAGAGGAAATAATTTCTTGTGGATTCAAGTTGTTGTTAGAATAAGTTTTTTAACAAATGGTGGAAAAATTATTCTAATAGCCCAATTGAAATTTCTAAAATTCCCGTTTTGCATAGCCACCGCCGCGCCCCCTTAGCCGTGGCGCCCTGTGCGGTTGCACACTCTGCACACGAGGGCCCTGACCAAAGAGGATCCTAGTAGCCTATTACTAGTATTACTAAGAGAGTTTTATTATTCCAAGATATTACTAAACTCAATTCTCTCTTTACAGTATCATTCCTCATTCTACTAGATATCCACTCGACATTTCAATCTTTTTTCCCAAGTTTACCAAGATTACCTTATAGTTACCTAAAACGATAAACTTTGCTTTGCTTGTAACAAGCTTTGTTTTGAGTAGCATAGCTATTGATTTCAAGAAGACCTATTGTATAAAGGTCGATTATGTGAATACGGAATTAAATTTATGAAAACGAACGTTTTTCCTGTTTGTCGCAGTCTACTTGAACGTAGTCTAGTCTAAACGGTTTAAGAAAACTCTCAAGTGCCACTTCAAAGTCCTCTTCCTCCCTGGGTCTTTAATCAAGTTTATAATGATTTATCACCTCACGTCTCACGAATGGAATAATTTTGCAGAGATGTGATAGTGGAATGCAAAGATGACGCTTTTTGATTTTTTTCCAAAACTACATTATTATTTATTATGCCTATTTCTGTCAGTGCCACTTCTCCGTGATTAAACAGTAATTACAACAATTCCACCCCACAATAGAAGTAATGTAAGTTGGCTTGAAGAAAGTGAGCCGTGTCATTTCAATCACTATAGACATTCAAAACAAAATGTACGATTGTTTCTCAAGTATGATATATGCTAATATCATTTTCAAAAGTTTATCGCATATGCATAAGTTACATGTCAGTTTCAATTGTTAACTTTATGCAGAAGGTGGAACAGAAACTAATTTACACTTCACTGTTCCTAATATTCTTGACACGAGTTTGTGATGGTTGATGAATCTATGAAAATGACTATCTTTAAAGGAACCAAAAACGTTGTGCGCTGAGAATGTAATGGATTTTACACGAATTTCGTATGCTAATTTGTTTGAATATTATATTTGTATGGACTTGAAATGAAGCTATTTTTAGTTTCTCCCACAATGAAGTTAAGATGTTGATTTTATTTTAAAGTTTTCTTGAAAATCTGAAAATTTTTTGTTAAGAAACTAATGCTCGAATTGTGCAGATTATTGTATATCAAATAGATTATCATTAAAACTTTCATTATAATTATCAGTTACATTATAGTTTTCAGTTAACTTTATTAGATACAGCACTGATTTGATAATTATTCAAGTTTAATATTGTTTTTGAAAATACAATAAGACTAGGTACCTACTTGTGATGATTACTTCTCTAATATTCATATGATAAATTTCATCAAGAGATCATTCCGAGTATCCTATCGGGAAGATCGATGTCAATGTCACAATACTGCGATGTGAATTTTCACATTTTCAATTTGATATTTTCCAGTAAATTCCTATTTTATAATTCAATCGCGAATATGGGCCTACAAAGGAAAACTTCGAAAATTATCAGTTAGAAAAATAACCTAAAAACGCCATTTCTATTACATGTTTCTCATAATTATATTAAATCTTGTTGGTAGTCAATTTTGTCAAATAACTAGGACGTACGATATCATTATATTAATTATAGCATTGATAAATATGAATTACACTTGTATCCTATATTTCACCTTATTTTTGAAACACGCAAGGACACAATGTAAAGATATTTATTAGTGTACATCACTCGAAATAAATTGATGTTTTATTTCCTTTCCTGTAAAAAACTACCTATAATAATCTGTCGAATAAAATCTACCTATATAATCTGTCGAAGCAAAGAAGACATTCTGGCAAGATGGGGAAACGTCTCCAGCTCAGTCAATATCGGTTCAAAGGTTATAAATTTGGTCTCAAATTATAGGAAACATTCTGATCTACAATTTGAGACCAAATTTATACTTCGTGAACCAATATTGACCGAGCTGGAGTCATTTCCCCATCTTGCCAGAATGTGTCTTCTTTGCTTGAACAGACTTTGCTATACCAATCAGTGACATTCAAGAACGAAGTTATGTACACGTTTTTCATTGAAAAACCTATGAATTATTCCTTTTTTAGAATATACGACAGTACTGTACGTTACTATCATTTATTAGAGAAATGTACTCTGATGTAGTATAGATGATTGCAGAGAAATTGGACAGCACTAACAACAAAACGATCATGTCATTTCATCTAAAGCACTTATGTAATTTGATCTAACAGGATAAGGTGGGTCATCACCATCAGTGTCAATAACCATCGCAGTTATTTCCAAATGAGTGCACTCTTACTTTATCGTAGGGTACCTTAGTTATGTGACGTAGCTTTGTCCGTGAAGAGTATCTAAATTGCTTGATTATGAATAATAGGCCTATCACTCAATTCGTTTTACTTACCAAACATGGAATATAGTAAAATATCATGACAAACAGAATAGAATGTAATCGACGTAATAATTCTGAAAATACAGACAGAAACATATAGAAGAAAGAGGGATCGTCATGAAAGTTTGCATTTAGGGAGATAATGGGATTAAACCAGAAAGCACAAGAAAAAACGCAATCGAAAGTCTCCAGAAAAACGCAAAAGATTGTCACGGAGAATCACAAAAAGTTATTTTAATTTAAAATTCACTAACTTTTTAAATCTCCAGGTTATTTTTTTAGCAAAAGTGAATGAGTGGTTGAACTTCGTTTTTGAGAAGAATAGAAAACTCAATGACTGATCAAGAAACGAATGTAGAAAATTATAAATTGATAACATAGGAGTTCAGAAAGAGGCTGAAAAATTAATAATACTGTATATTGATTGATACGTAGTTTCCCTAGTAAAGATGGGTGCTAAGCTGAGAGCTGAATATCTTAGAACAATCTAGCTAGATCCTTGAAGGTGAAGCTCTACTATCGAAAGTTCATTCTTGTATTCAAGGACTTAATAATAGCTTTGGTACTAGAACTTGGGAAAATTCTGAGTGTTGGGTGGATTTTTGAAATAATTTTCTGAGAAACAAACATCTTACACAAATAGAATGCTAAGACCAAAGATTTAATATCAATTAAAACTTAGAAGCTCAAGCTCGTACAGATTGTCTCTTTATTTGTTAATTAGAAAATTCACACAATAATACATCTTACTTGTAACCTCTTTCCTGCCCAACTCACAAAACATTTTCCTTCTATTTGTACCATACACTTGTGCTTCATCCTTCATGGTACCATACACTTTACTTTTAAAATACATCTATGGGTTATTAGTGTATGCTTCTACTTGTACTTAGTCTTCGCTTCTATAGAGCTTATTTATATTTAAGATTATAGGTATCAATAATATCTATTATTTTTTTACAGAGAAGGTGTATAAGCTTGACGAACCATTAATGAAAATGAATAATACATAAACCAAGCTCTAAATTAAAATCCAATTTAAAATCAAATGAATAATGGATTGCGTCGTAATAGAATTGAAATCAAATTTTTTAACTTGATGATGAATGAAGCACCTATTAATGTGCGTGGTAAACTGAGTTGGGCTAACAAAATGTCAGTTGTCTGTATCCGGGGGGATGGAGGAGAAGGAGGAGTAGGAGAAAGAGGAGGAGGAGGAGGAGGAGGAGGAGGAGGAGGAGGAGTGAGCAAGGTGCGGAGGAGGAAGTCAGTCGTTTAACAATTCTAATCTGCACATCGCACAACACTCTCAATATGGCCTTCATGCCCACACAGGAAAAGAGTGTAGTGCAGTGAATAGTCAATTAGGAAAGCACATATAACAAGTATCTTTAAAGAATGATGATAGATTTGCAGGTGTGTGCCTCTTAAAATTCAACTCGATACCAGGTTGTTACAAGTAGCCTATCCACTATTCAAGTCTATCAAAAATTTTATTTTTATTACTATAACGTGTTTGCAACTGAATTGGCTAGTTGTTTGGCAAGGTGTGTCATCTTGTAGTGTATCATCTAGTAGATCATATTCTTTCCCACAATTTCTGCAATCTTCAAAATTTATTAATAATAAATTTAATCAAGAATCAATATTTTCCTTTTTTTAATTTATATAATATATTTTTTTATCACAATTTAAATTTCGTTTTGATAATACTTTAATCGAGTAAGGGAGGTCACATATCACTTGATGTTAGTGTTCACAAGTTTTTCAATGAGTATTAATTTATTGATGAGTGATGAGACAGCTCAAAAAGCTGATAATCAATCTAAAGTTCTAAATTACAAATTTTAATTGAATCACCAATGCCAGTAATATTGGTAAGTTCCTACTAAAACAGATGTAGGTATAACAATAGTTTGATAAAGCTAAGAGGAGCATAAATCAAATTAGAATCAATCATAATAATAATTATAATAAATACATTTCGTTTATTCAAACTAGGAATTGTTTTTCCACTTGGAAATAAGTAAAGTTATTCTTAGAAACTTAGAGTTATTCTGAAAAGCATGGTTAATATTCCATCTGGCGTTACGTTATGACTACAACAACCCTGTCCTCTAAGAAACCCTTAAATTATTTATATTTACATCAACTAAACCGCGGCCTCAAGGAAGCTCTTGCTCTTTCTCTATGTATGGTACATGAGATTCTTTAGAAATTAACAAAATATAGACATATATGTATTTATAGAATAACTTCTATATTCATAGATTTAAAAAATTATAAATTTATAAACTTTTGAATTTACAAATTTTTAAAACATCTATATTTTCTAATAACTTATTATATCTATAAACGCGATTCTTGCGAGGAAGTCCAAGTCCAAATAGAGAGTTCAATATGAAGCAAACTTTCAAAGATCAAATCACCAATCAAATATTGACTGTGCAAATAAGATATTATTCAACTTAGTTTGAGTTCAATAGTGATTGACGTCTAGTTCGCAAAACTTTTGGCCATTCTCAAGGCCAATGTCAATGTGATGGCCAGCAATTTTCAGTCTGAAAACGATTTTTTCTATTTTCATAATTTCACGGCAAATCAACAGCATAATAGTTGATGATTTTATTATTTCTATTTTAGTTTAGTAGGTTGAGCCTTTGAATGGCTCGTCTTTGATGACGTTCTCCTTTGAAATTCCAAAATGATCAATTTATCACTTTGATATAGTTTAGAAAATCTTTTCGGTTATTCAGTCTTTTTTCACTGCATTGATAAAATACAAAAATCTAGAGTTCTGCAGACAATCATCAGTCAATTTTATGACTTACAATGGTGACCTTCAAGAATTCAGATGATTTGCACTCTTAGTTTGAAACGTTTTTATGACGTTGATGACCGCATTACTCCAAGATTTGTGCGTATATTATTGCAAGGATAATGATGAGTGATAAATGATCCAAAGTCTGACACTTGGAAAAACAGACGAAAAAAGATATAAAGTATTTGAATCACATTTGTTCTGCATTTGGAAATGCGAAGAGCTATTCTGAATTTCATCAAAATCAAAGCAATGATTTAAAGGCGTGAAAGATCAAAGACGGTCAGAGTTATTGGTAAACAAAATGTATAGATAGCCTAATAAATCATTCCGGTGTTTTCAAACTTTAGTGATTGCTTCAATTGTTAGTTCATGTGATGACTACCTTTTGATAAAATCAGACTCATTTTAAAAAGATTGCTGATTTATTTTGAAATCAGCAATATATTTATCAGAAAAATCCAGCTAACAGTTTAGCTATAACTTGAAAGTCAAGTGAGCAGCCAAAATAGAAAAGAAAATACTAAAGAATGGATTCCTTCCTTGAATTCTTCATCTCATAGACCAATAAATAATTCCCGCTTGCTTCCATTGAAAAAGAAGATTTACTGAGCTTGGGTTATTTTACTGAGAAGATCCTTCAAGAAAAGTGTATTCGATTGATCATGTTGTCAAGGCCTTATCATGGGAATTGAGTTAAAAACAGATTGGAAATTGTATAAGCGAAAGAAAACTTTGTGGTGGAAACAGTGGTAGATATTCTTTCTCTGATAAAACCATAAAAAATAAACTCTCCCCCTGTCTTGAGATTTTTTCTGACAGATATTAAATAGAAAATAAAATTGAAACTTATTGGTAGAATGAATCTTAAATACAATACCGTACATGATTCAAACCCTATCAATTAAAAAAAACATGGAAATGTTATATGATGCATCTGTAAAAATGAAAATGATGAAATCCGTAAATCCATCACGAAAAAATTACAATTACAATTTACAATACTCACAATAGTTGAAAAATAAATTTGGTGATTGATTGTGCTTTATACCTGTCAAAATTATCAATTATTGTTACAAGAAAATTATAGACCAAATTTTCTTGCTTCTTAGAACTCGAGTTTCTTGATTGACAAGGAAAATATTTCGCTGAATAAAAATGATTGACTTACTGATAAAATTGAAGTGGGAGTGACGGGAAGTCTAACGCTGTTATCGATTAAATTAAAAGAAAACTTCTGATTAGTCTCTTATCCAACTGAGAAGTAGTTATCTGATGACCGTGAACTGAAGACAAACGTAAATAAAAACGTTACAATATGCTGAAGCTTTCATGACCAGATGAAAAGAGGAAGCAAAAATATACAGTAGGCTATTCTGTAATCTGTATATTATGTTGAATTTATTTCGAAGTAATGGAATAAATATAACTAGGCCTATTGAGTTGAATAATTGAATACTGTATGTACAACGATTGAATATTGAATAGCGAATAATAATGAAATACATATTGTGTGTTAAATGATAAAATAATCAAATATTGTGTTGAATGATTAAAAATAAAATATTGTATTATAAATGATTAAATGTTGAAATACCGTATTGACAATTACCTATCAATCATCTTTATTGAGTCTTATATTTTACATAGAAGATTACAACATGGTGTCAAGCCCAAAAATGTACATCTCACAAATTTATACTGACAAACATAAGAATTACTCAAAAAATTGTTCAAAATCCAATAAAGCTTATAATTGACTTGAAATTTTTGTAGGTCTATGCTACAATAGAATTTTTCTAACTTTCTTATTAATCGGAGGTAGGTAATAATCAAATTGTTAGAAAGCTAAGAAATCCATAGCAAACTGTAGTTGTTAGTGTTGTTACACTATTGTAACAAAATTATTAAACATTTACTTTGAAATATATAAAAAAACAAGTTAGAATTAGAAAACATGAATTATGAATGATAAAAGTAGTCACACTATTGTAACAAACAATTAAAACCCGTATCGATAATTCAAGAAAGCTCAAAATTGTTTTGAAATTTGTGTATGCTGCCATAGAAATTTCTAAATTTTCTCAAATTTCTCATAAATCGAAGGTAGGCCTAATCAATGAATTATTTAAGAGCGAAGAAATCTATAGCAACCTGTCGTTGTTGCACTACTGTAACAATTGTGTTCCAGACTGGTGCCTTGCGAGTTTGCTAGCCGGGCGTAACATGTTGATGACCTATTTTGAAAGGATGTTAAGCAGGACTTATGTTCGCAACCAGTGCAAAAGACATTGCCAATTGTGGTTTGTCTTCTCAACTGGTTTAATGACATTTAGAATAGTTTGAGATATACATAACTTGATCAATAGTTGGAAAATGGTTTTTTATACTTAGAGAATGTTGATAAGTTGGAAAATGAAGAGTCGATGAGGAATCATCAGTAATCGATTAATTTAATTGAAAATATTATGAATATTGACACTTTATAATAAGGGTCCTGCAATCCGGTAGGTTTTTCAACAGATGGTTATATTCTAACACAGAATTATATTACTCAATAGAATCCAATTATGATTCTTTTAAAAATAATTCCCCTACGCTGTAAAGGCAGAAGGAGAAGAAAGAAGAAGAAGAAGAAGAAGAAGAAGAAGAAGAAGAAGAAGAAAAAGAAAAAGAAAAAGAAGTAGAAGAAGAAGAAGAAGAAGAAGAAGAAGAAGAAGAAGAAGTAGTAGTAGTAGTAGTAGTAGTAGTAGTAGTAGTAGTAGTAGTAGTAGTAGTAGAAGAAGAAGAAGAAGAAGAAGAAGAAGAAGAAGAAGAAGAATAACTCATGGAAACACATTAAAAATGTATTGATACGAGTAGTTTCCGATATTAAGGATTGTATTTATTTTATTTTATTGAAGACTAGTACAAAGAAAATCAGAAAAAAATCCTGAAAATTTCAAGCTTCGTCGCACATCTTTATTAAAATCCTCTAGTTCGTCCGAATTATGAAATTTTCAAAAATGAGTAGACAGTATTTTGAAATACAAAGACACTTTCTTAGCATGACTAGTCAGGATCTGAGAATAGTGATACTCGATCAAAGTTGTAGGAAAAGGAAGCGACCGTCGTATATAGGAAAAAGAAGCGTTCTTCATTATCTACTTCAAGTGAAGGACCTTGATTGTTAAAGACTCCTCCCCATGAATTTTCAAAGGTTCACAATCGCCACTTGAATGATGAAGTGATATCAACTCATTATCGAGATGACGAAGCAATTTTCGTCTTTGGTATGCAATTTTTTAGAGTAGGCGCTTGCAATTTTAGCTGAACATTTTTATTCGATACCTGATCCTGAAGATAGTAGTTGAATTAGGGTAATAACATAGATTTGTATTTACAGTAAAACCTAGGGTAATATCAATGAACATATAAAGTTTAATTTTAAACATATTTTATTCTTGTTATTTCTTTGAGATCAAATTTATAACTAAATAGGTATTTTCCAACTAGGCCTACTGTAATTCACTAGATTTTTTTAAATAATTATTCCTTATTTGATTTGAAAGTATAAATTTAATTAATTATATCGCGGTATTCTATGATTTACTCCTCTATAATACAACTTTTGGATGGATCGTTAAAATGAATTAGAACAAATAAACAGCGCGGAGAGCTGTTTATCCTGAATTATAATATTATAATTATATTATCTGAAAATTTAATTAAATTATCCTGAATTATAACTATTTTATCTGTTTAAAATAATGATACATTAATCAAAACGAACAATTAAATTTAATTTACAAGAAGTGATTTTTCACGAACTTTTCAACTTGTAACTACTTATATGTTTTATAGGCGACATGAATTAATTATATAACTATAGGTACAGTACTCAATTAATAATACTGTATCACCAATTATGTCAAACCTTCTATAGTCTGTCTAAGCGAAGAAGACCCTCTGGCAAGATGAGAAAATGACTCCAGCTCGGTCAATATTGGTTCAAGAAATATTGATTTGGTCTCAAATTGTAGAACAGATTGATAAGTCCGTCTGTTCAAATAGGGAAAAGGACACAACAGTAATGTACATGAAAGTCAAGTTCTATTAGCCTTAAATGTAATTAATCTTTTTTTATACCGTATAGAAACCTAAAGAGAAATTCAGGCTTATTGATCAATGGGTCTTTTCCACCCTCGAGGCTCTTTTCATATCATAGTAGGCTATTATTATGAGAGCATTGAGTAGATGCTATAAAAAGGCTTGTTTGTCATACCTACCACTAATCTAGATTTTGATTTATGATAGTTATTATTGTTTGATTGATGAATAGTAGGCCTATGCTATGACACAAGAGCGAAGCAATATGAAGAAGAAATTGGGACATGAGACACAATAGATAGAAAATCGAAACTATTCACACACGTGGTAGGCTATATAATGCGGTCAATGAGTGATTGTCGATCAGAAGTTGAATTGAATTATTATTATTGTTCGATTAATTGATAGTAATTAATCAATATTGATAGAAGGTAACGACTTTTCTATATTAAATATCTATTCAGCTGAAATATATTTTTGATATATGCAAATATAGATATACCCTACAAAGATATTTCACAGATATTTTAAGACTAAAATTGGTGGTATCATTCTATACATGGTTATTTTTTGGTTATGATTCTGAGATCAAAAAATCAATGTTTTCTATGAATTTTTCAAAAAATTCATGATAATTGCCAAATATTAAGTAATTTTCTTAGAAGATGAGTTGATGTAAGTTAAATTTATTGTATTTAATTATTGAAGAAAAGTTTTCGATTCTTATTCAATTCCTTTCAACTAAGTAATTTCTCACTAACTTATTGTGATTTTTTTTCAAACGTCAATTCAAAATTATTGAAATATTTAAGAAGATTAGATATTTAAGATATATATTCCACTCATATTTTTCATATTAAATCTATATATTCTTCATAAGTTAATAAAAGAATATGTAACTTACTTTATCACTACTATCCAATACTTCTTGTATCTAATAAATTTTAATTGTTATGTTCTTCATCCACTTGAACCAAAAATTTCGGATGAGTAGACTAATAAGTGAATAATTTAATCATTATTACTTCACGGCTTCATGTCGATTATTCATCGTTCACTGAAATAGGAAGATCCAGAATAATTGAAAAAATTCTTAATTCACTATTCCCTTCATGGAATCTACCGCTTGAAAATTCTACAAGGTACGCCTCCTGTTGTTGAAGCATCCCATATTTAATATTCCTGAGAGTTTGTCCGGCTATTATTGTATCTCTTCTCTGATTCCAAAATCACCAAGCCCTTTTTTGGCAAGTGATTTTAGTGTTTTATGGTGGTTTGAATGAATTATTGTTGGCAACATGCACGTCTGTCAACGTACAAACCTCATTCAATATTCGTTTCAGCTGCTTAGGTACGGTACTTATAAATTTTTCAACTATAAATCTTCTCATTGATTGCTTGCAGCATATTGATTGATGAATAGAACAGTAGAATTTAAGCTTCAAGTCAAATCGGTATCTTTGATTAAATTTAAATGAATCGCAAAGACCTACAATGATGAATGATGATTCTGGATCAATTAGACACTATATTAGGTCTTGGTGGATTCTAATTGGACTACAGATTTGTTTACTGCTCCAATTTAATTGAATGATCGATTCTCCAAAAAGAAGAACGCGCGTCTACTTATATCAATAAAGATAAATTGATTGATTTACTTTGAAATGATTTCATTTTTGAACCAATAATATACTATTGTTATTGCGTTATAGTATACAATAGTAGCCCCAATTAATTACAAAGACAACATTGATTGGATTTTATTGAGTTTGAGTTCGTCTTCAAGAGAGGATAGAAACTGAGTGGAGTGGCACCAATAGATTGAAATCAAACTACATCAGTACCTACTTTTATGTTTGTTGCGGAGTACGAATTTGGTAAATAGTCAATGTTTACTTAATTGTTTGAGGTCATCAAAGTATTAGAATGCCGAACAGAGATAATATTATTATAGTCTGTCCAAGCAGAGAAGACATCCTGGCAAGATGGAAAAATGACTCCAGCTCGGTCATTATTGGTTCAAAAATTATAAATCTGGTCTTAAATTGTCGATCACAATGTTTCCTAAGATTTAAAACCAAATTTATCATTTTCGAATCAATATTGACCGATCTGGAACCATTTTCCCATATTGACAGAATGTCTTCTTTGCTTGGACAGACTATGCACGTAATTTTGTGCTGAAAACTGCTGTTTTTTCTGTTTTTTTGAAAAGAGAGTTCAAAGACCTGCCATGAATCAAACATTACCTAATCAGTGATTTTTTTATTGCTGCAAAGAGTCGTACAAGACAGCAAACAGTGTGCTAGTGATTGGATAATGAGGTGAATGAGTAATGTGCCAAGTAAAGACTGAACTATAGTCATGTTGCTCATTGAATATGCTGCTTACTATTGTAATGTTTCAAGGAAATTTATTTGAATATCAACTTCCTCGTTTCCATACTTCAATAAATAAATGAATTCTAAATCGGCAAATAAAAAGCATTATTCATTCTTCGGTGAGAAATGGGAGATGTATGAAGAAATGAAGGAATAATTTAATCGGCTAGGTATAGTTTTTTTAGAAAGCACGTAACTCAAGTGTAATACGTAAGGTATTGAGCTTCGTATTAGTAGAAATGAAGTTTTCTTTTGGCTACGTGTAGCACATACTACAAATATTTATACAGAGATCTTATTTTGGTTTGAATTGCATATCTCAAACATAATTATTTCATGTGCAATGAACAATTTGATTTTATTTGATGCCAAACTAATAAAATTATTTTCATAAGCTAGGCCTTATTGGCTTCTACTGGTGGGGAGGCGTGAATCAAAAATTAGGAAGAAAATATTATTCTCTTTTGTATGTACCCAAAAATGATTCTACTCTGAGAGTACCGTATTGAATAAGAATTTTTAATTATTTTTCAGTTTGTAATCAGTCATACAAACAATAGTACCTATGTGATAGTATAATAAGTCAATAATGAATCACAGTAATTGAAAATGGCGACTAATAGTTTGAAACTAGTTGTGAAAAAATCAACTAATATTTTAAAGAGTACCATACGGTACGGTTTTAAGAGTATAATAAGTCAATAATGGATCACAGTCTGTTTACTCTGTCTTTTCATAGACTTATTATACTCTTAAAACCGTACCGTAAGGTACTCTTAAAATATAAGTTGATTTTTTCACAACTAGTTTCAAACTATTAATCGCCATTTTCAATTACTGTGATTCATTATTGATTTATCATACATTAGGATAGCCCTAATGACAAAGTGAAACTAATCTGTTGTTGTTCATCCATATTTTTTCACTAATAAATTGATCAAAAGAAAATAAAAAACTTTGTAGTGAAATTACTCAAAAGTAGTAATTTTACTACAAAGTATTCATTCTTTTCCAATTGAAGTTAACTAAGCTAAATAAGATTATATATGTAGGCCTATTCCAGTATGTAATCAATTCTATTCTCCCTAATTTCGCTTCCTCAAAATGACCAATAATTTTCCCTTGATAAGGAGTATATATAGTAATGTTAGTAATAGAATAATTTTCTGTGTGAACAGGTCCATCAACATGGCCGTCGATGTTTCCGCAAGCGGCCGGGTCGCGTCAGTCGCCCGTCGACGTCAAGACGGAAATCGCCACCTCTGACGAAACGCTCAAGATGAAACCGCTGACCTGGCGTTATCAGGCCACCATCTGCAAGCAGATCGTCAACCCAGGCTATGGCTGGAGGGTAGATGTGCGCGGTGACGACCAAAGCGCATCTGGTAATTATTATACAACTTTTTATTTCACTTTTCTATATATGATTGCTTTTTCTAGTTTGTAGTTTTTCAATGAAATCATTTTCTTCACTCCAATTTTTTTCATTCGAATTTTTAGTGATCGTTATCTCACAATTTCATAATATTGTACTATATTTTAGCATATTTTATTATTATAACGGGTGTTTCAAAAAGGACGCACATCAAAGTTTGGAGGGAGAATATTTTCGGCATAGAGGATGTAACGCTGTATAACAATTATTGAAAGTTATTCATTGTACATTATTTTTGTTCTGTGGTGTTGTGTTGGGTCGAGTATGAGTGCACTCTCACTGAGAATTCGACTGATTAACTTCAATAATTATCCAACTTTCATGATTTGGGGAAAAATACTAAAACATGTATTGATATTACAGACACAAATGTATACTGGGACATCACTGGTACATAAGTTTGATGTAAAATACGTTTATAAATAGTATAATAGCTAACACATTTAATTTTTAAGTAGAAATATTTCATATGCCGAATATATTCTCCTTCAAACTTTGATGTGCGTCCTTTTTGAAACACCTGTAGTAATGAAAATAATTTGAAATCGATAGGCTATTTGTTTGATTGTGGTAGTTCTATGTTGACAATGAATCAAATAATTCTTCCAATCTTGGTCTTTATGATTTACAAAATATATGCATAAAAGGTGACGTGTATTCGCATCGATTAAACTCTACTCAATCAAAATCAACCTTTAATTAAGTTGAAAATTTGTCAAATAAATGTATGTTTTTTATAATGCTATTTGTTGTATTTTAATATGCTAATAAATATTCTTCTTTTGCCTCAATCTCACTTGAACTGTTGATAATAATTATAATAAATTACGTTGTCAATTTCCACTTCAACAACACCAATTATTACTATTTCGTTGCTTGTCAGACGCGTTCCGGGACACTGAGACACATCTTCTCATTGTACGCTGAAGATGTGGTTCAGTGCCCCACAAGCAATCCGACAAGCAACGATAATGTGAGGACTGTTGATAGACAGTGGAAGTTGATAAACTAATTTATCATAATTTAATATTCTCTATTCAATTGGAAAAATTAAAACTCATCATTGTTGATAGAATTTATTATGATTATACTGATCAATCGATTCAAATATCAGCAGAACTGATAACCTAATTCATCATAATTTAATACTAAATTTTAAGAATATTATTTTAAAAAATGATTAAACTCATCATTGTTGATTAAACTTGTTATGATAGATCAATATGATTGATTAAAATGTCAACAGAACTTGCTGGAGGACCTCTGGGAAATAAATACAGACTGGAGCAGTTCCACTGCCACTGGGGCAGAGACAGCAGCACCGGCTCTGAACACACCGTTGACGGAAAATCTTATTCCGGAGAGGTAGGCTGAATCAGATTTCAACATTTTTGTATTCAGAATCTATTGGAGTCCACATCCAATGTCAGTTCGAACTGTGACAGTCAAAATCTGTATAAGTGGATGGGGAAACCGGCAGTCCAAAATAGCTGTAAACCGGCAGGCCGATCGTTTGACTATCATCAGTTCCAACTGATAATGGATGTGAACCTTAAAACCAATACTAATATTCATTATATTTTTGGATTTCTTATTTCTCTTACAAGTTCATTACGACTTCTTTGACTTGCTGTATTATATCATGTTAGCAACTGTCACCTGCGTACAGGATTTTCCTTGCAGGTGATTGGTTTCTTGTATTTTAGCTGATCGTTTTGTTTCAATATGTATTGTTACCGACCTGATAAGGGATAGTTGAATTAGAGTATGTTGAACCAATATAAAATTGTGACCAATAGTTGATGGTAACAGACCCTTTGATAACA
Organism: Sogatella furcifera; assembly: GCA_017141385.1. Classification (NCBI taxonomy): domain Eukaryota; kingdom Metazoa; phylum Arthropoda; class Insecta; order Hemiptera; family Delphacidae; genus Sogatella; species Sogatella furcifera. Next base: position 7,409,069 of record CM029546.1, on the reverse strand, counting down.
ATGAATTTACTATGGTAACAGTATTTTTTAATTACAAAAAATAATTCATCATTTCAAATTCATAATGATACTTATCGAACTAAATAATGAGTTTATTAATAATGGTCGATAAAAATGAAAATCACACTACCTTTAGATTATTTGGGTGATGAGGGTACTGTGATTTTTTATTTTAATTTACAATTATTATTAGTAGCCCTGAACAGCATATTGAATAATGAGTTAAAAGTATGAAATTATCAGAATTTTATGAATGAAATTGGAGGATTATTCGCGTATTTTTTGATAGTCGCAATGTTCATATATTAAAAGAAGAATAGATAATTATTCAATTGGAATCTTGAAACAAGTATCAGATTTCTGTATTTTTCCATTATATAGAAACTTCATTATTCATCTTACTCATTAGAAAAGACTATTATTTTCCTTCAATAAAAATGTGTAATGATAATTTTTTATTAAAAAAGATTTAGATATTTCATTGCAATCTTGAAACGTAATTCAGATCTCTTCAAGTTCACCATCATAGAAAATATCTTACTTCAGAGAAGAAGTAAGAAAATAACTATTATTCCTCTATAATAAAAATTTGTAATGATAATTTATTCACTTGTCATGCAAATAAAAGACACTTGAGATTTTTATAACGCCTGCTCTTGGCCTCATCATAAGGCTTCGTCAAGTTGACCCAATTCAACATTCTTGCCCTATCATTAGTCCAATTCTTATTAGGCTCACATCAATTTTCAGACAGATTTAATTCACTCAACGTTTTCAGTGGGAAATACTCTATACTTAATGTTAATAATAAACATAATGTTGAGATTGAAGTATCTAGCTCATATCTTCAAATCACTGAGATAATTAGAGAGAGAATATTATCTTTTCCCATTGGAAAGATGTTGATCAAATTATTTGAAGATTGAAAAAATTATCCAATTGAGGTAAACGAATTGATTGAATTTATTGATGTATTGGATAACATAGAATTCAGAATAAGCATTGACTTGTTACTTTGTTATTCTTTCTTTATTCTTTCTCTACAATTGCGACTTGGTTTCCAAGTATTTTAAGCAAAGGATGAATGACTGATTATGAAGGTTTAAGATGTAGGTTATATGTCTATCCACAATGTCCACTTTCACTATATACTCACAAATTTCAACTCTTAAGAATAAAAAACCATGATTTATCAATTTAAAATGTGAAAGGTTGGCAAATGATTCAGAGCAGCATCAAAAATATCTAAAATGATTAGTAGAGCTTCATTAACAATATTAACAATTTTGAACAATATATTAGTTATTCACCAATTTCATTACAAGAAAAATACTTGTAAATTAAGTTTTCACATTGCAATAAGTTCATACAGTCATTCTACGTCAATTTTAAATTATAAGAATAAACATTTTTTGAAATTTTTAAAAATTAATAAGGAAAAAGTAATTATTTTATCGTTCATTTTTTCAAGCTCCACCTGGTTCACTGGAATTGCGAGAAATACAAGACTTTTGGCGAAGCCGCTCAACATTCTGATGGATTGGCTGTCCTTGGAGTTTTTCTAGAGGTAATCTAAAAGAAGTCAACTATTTTTCATGAATTATCAAAGTTATTTACGCCATTTAATGTGGGAGAGGTAATCAGGTAATGTATTTGCTGTAATTATTTGTTACTTTGCTACTTTACATCATTTCATAGCGGTTAAATTCGATTTTCATACCGTATTCACATTTCGTACATTTTTTCCTTCAGTACACTAAAATCACATATAACTTATATTTAATTGACTTATGGTTGTGAAGAACTTCACGAGATGAAGAAATTCATCATGAAATGAATGTATTGACCTGTATTCTGAACTACATGATTATTACATTTGTTTAATAGGTGTCTGACAAAAGCCACAGCGAAATCGAGAAAATTGTTTCGTTGATAAAGCGAATTGTCTACAGAGGACAATCGGCACAAGTAGAAGAAGATATTGATCCGTCACTACTGTTGCCATCAAGTAAGTAGAAATTATTCAGATTAATAAATATGATATTATTTATTAATATCACAATATTAAGTTCATAGATAAAGATTTTGTTTTCAAAAAACTATAAATCACAATATTAATTTGTCGTATATTATAAGAGATATAGGGAATATTAAGCGCCTATTTAGTTTAAATGAAAGACATTATTAGTTAAAAAGACTGCCTAATTGTTAAAAAACCGGTTAAGAACATTTAACTCATTAATAGCACTATATGGAATGAAATTTTAATAATATTTAACAAAAATTGTGTTTCGAATTTCAAAGCTTGTTCTAATTATCTTAAGATATAAATTAAGGCTGACACCAAAAAGTTAGGAAGTTTTGTATGCTACTTGTGCGCTCCAACAGCTGATGTTGTCCATGCCTAGGTGATGTTTTTGAAATCAGAAGAGACAATAGATGCTTCACGTCAGCTGTTGGTAGGTTACATCACGTTCAAGAGACAGACGAAAAAAATCACCACGTGATTTTTTGATGTCAGCTATACCAACAATAGTTATATATCTAATCAACCAAGTAAAGTATAAATTTACATTAATCTCCTAGTACTTAATTTCAGTTGAATCATGTTATTTCAGTGAATGTACTAGTACGATTCACATAAGCTTCTTAATAGATGCTAGATAATAGAGAATGCCATTAATAGAATTATCTATTTTTCTAGCTGATTTGCATTACTGGACTTATTTGGGATCTCTGACGACACCGCCCTGCACTGAATCAGTGACTTGGATCATTTTCAAGGAGCCAATCAGAGTTTCAGAAGATCAGGTACGGTACCTATTTGGAAATTTTCAAATCATAATTGAAAATCTATTTCAAATCAATATTAATGATTCATTTGTTCAAGATAAACCGTAAATTGATGTGCTCATTCTCATCAAAGATCAAACATTGGCTAATCGATATTACTTTGGAAAAATTCTACAAATTTAAAATGGAACAGTTCCGTTCAAGAAGAGCTTGCCAGAAAAATTCAAACTTATAATTATTATGACCTGACCAGAGGAAATTACATTAAAGAACAAATAATGAGTGGTTCCCATAATCTACATGAGGAGGCAATTTCAATAGGGAATAAAAACATTATTACAATTTCCAGAAATGTTTTGAAAGACAGTTTTTCCAACCAAGATAGAAACTTGGAGCACTTGCAAAAACTGAACTGTGTTGTGTATCCATTATTTCTCCCAATTTCAATTTGAACTGATAATAGAAAACACTTTTTTAGGCTGGTATTACACGATAATAGTTCTATTATCATAGTTGATCATATGGAAAGAAATAAAAAATGATTTCGTATTTCCATCTCTTTCCATTTGATGATCAACTATGATAATAGAACTATAGGCTATTATCGTGTAATACTGGCCTTAGTAACTTGGACAGAATTTTTTCAAACTTAAATTGCGTAGCTAGGATCGTTTCGACCTGGTGTTTGGTCGTCATCAGACTGAGCAACAGTGGTGGAAACGGTAGGGATGGTGGTTCCTCCAATCACCTTCCCCATCTTAGCTTTGTACAAAGAGTCTATTGTTGTTCAGTCTACCAAACTTCAGGTCGAACAGATTATTATAACTGCGCAATGTAAGTAAATGGTTTTCAACTTAAAAATTGTTTATTATTATTAGTTCCATTGGACTACAGTACACTGGCGGCTCGTACCCACGAAACAGGTGAAGTGCTTTACTGTATAGCAGTTTCGCAGGCACGAGCCACCAGTGCTATAGTATAGATTCACACGATCTGAGCCTTATATGAAATATTTATGTCCTATGTGTTTTACAAAGTAAATGTGTTTTCTTGGGCGATGCCCTCATTAGCTCTAAGCTTGAGCGGAGTATAGAAGTTGGTGATGATGTGAGATCTTTCTCCAATCAAGACTATTCAGCTATTCATTCAGAAGTTCTTCGCTCATAATATTCCAAACTAATAAATCCATACTTACAGCACAGAGAAGGCTATCCAGAGTGCTAACGGAAGCTTCGCGACACTTGATTAGTTCCTCATCACATTAAAGCGCCGCGCTGGCATGGTCGCAAAGCTTCCGTTAGCATTCTGGATTTGCCTACTCTGTGTTTCAGCTGATAGCTGATATCATAATGCATTTTCTAATTTTATTTTTTAGTTGGCCATCTTCCGAAGCCTGAGAAGCTACAGTCAACAGGAGGCATGCCCATTGGACGAGCACAACGGTCACGTGCTCCACAACTACCGTCCCCCCCTCCCCCTCGGCAACCGGGAACTGCGCGAATGCGGCTCCATGTAATCTACTATTAGATGATGTCAAAATTGCAGGCGGTTGACGAATGAATTTTAAAATTTCTCAGCTCTGTCAGGACAGTATGAAAGCTGTCTAAGAGAGCGAAACGGTTTGCTGAGGTTGCCCTGAACTTGATAAACTCTCACAAACCGTTCACCGACTGTCCTGACAGAGCTGAGCATTAACAACAGTCATTCGCCAATAGCCTAAATTTTTGGCTCTTACATCAACGACCTATCTCAAACCACCCTAAGCAAGCAAATGCAATACTTTAGTGGCTTTACCAAGTAGATATCAGATATCACTTAGCTTGTACAGTCATTGATAAATGATTTAGTTACTTACGTTAGACATATATATTATATAACAATTATCTTTTTAGATATCTAGAATTTTAAAATGTGTTTAACAACAATAATTGTTGCATTTCGTATGAGTTTTATTCGATCAGCATTTATAGTTTTTATTGGTGAGTGGGGAATTAATAACATTGGGGGCATTGATACTTTCTATCTTTTATTTTTGTCACTTTCAAAAATGATTCACAAGAGTAGACTGTAAATTCGATGCTGGTCAGTTCATTTTATTAGTGATTTGATTTGTATAAAATAATATAAATTTTTAGATGAATAGCATACGAATTGAAGAGAAATGTCAATTATATATAAGTAATCCATAGGCTGAAAATTCGCCTTTTTAGATGACAAACATAAGAATTGGAGAAAAGAACATGCAATACTAGTGAAAAGTGTGTATTCAGATACAGTAATATTTTATATAAATGAACAAATTTCAATGAAGTATGTGTTATGTAAGACACACTGTCGATTACAAGGTAGCCAATATTGAATTCAAACCGACGTATCACGGCGTCATTTTATCAGAAGCAATGCGTGAGGATATCCTTATTCAATTTCATGAAATGACGTCATTTTACTGCAGTTTAATATGAATATTTTTAAAAAAATCTTCTGAGATATTATTATTATGAGCTTTTTACATAAGATGTAATTGCTAAATGAGCTATTTATTTAATAATTTGAAAATACTCTATTGTTATAATACTGTGATATGAACAAAATACTTATAGTCAGTTGATTGCTTACAGTTTTAATGATTTAGAGGTGGAAGAGAACAATTGAACACAAGATATTACTTGATGGGAACAATATTAGCCTGAACTCAAAGGGAACAATTTTATGTAGTTTTTAAAATAAAAATAGAACTTTATTAATTGATGAATTTAAATGTAGCTATATCAACGGGATTGTAAATGTATTTTTATAGAATGACATGAATATTTTTGTAGGTGATTGAATTACCCTTGAAATAGGATGTGGAAAATTGAAATATTGATAGATTTTTAAGGATTAGGCCTATTCTAAGTATGAAATATCATACAAAAAAGAAAAATTTTCTGATAATTTGATGAAATTGATCAAATTGTATGAAAATATTATTTTATGAACTTATGGGTTTTATGAACGATTTCATCACAATGTTATTCCCACAGCTATGAAAGGAGAATTATTGTGAGCTTTATTGGAAAAAAATTCTGGTCATGAATAAATTATTGTTGAAAAAATGTTTTTTCATATTGAATGCGAACTAATATGTTTTGATTTTATGATAGAGGATTGTGAATTTTAGTCATAGAATGGTGATAAATTGTTGAAATTTGAAAATATTTAGTTACCTCAGTCAAAAATAATATTTTTAGATGGAAAGTGCCTTTTGAAATAGATCAAGATGCGTTTTTTAGATGGAATATAGAAGATTTAACTGATGCTGTCTAGAATAAAAAAATTAGCAATCTTTCTTTGTGTTTTTATTATTACGATGATAATTTCTTCTAACAATTCCTACTAATTTATAAGAGAATTATTATAATAAGTTACTTCATATAAGTAGAGGGCATCATAAAAAATTATTAGAAACAATGAAGAGGCCATCATTGAGAATAGTAGAATCAATATGAAGCAGAGAATTATTGTTCGTTGTGTTATTATAATGCTCCAACACTTCAAACTGCACTAAATGTAAAAGCGCCGTTCAAACTGAATTAAATTGATGTAGCTAGTTATGAAATTCGTTTAATCTGAGGATTTACAATTAGAATCAAGTTTCAACTATAGTTTTGTTGAACGAAGCTGGAGCATAATGGGCCTTATTGTACGTTTTCATTGGGCCGAACGTTTTCATTAGTTTTGATTGATATGAGGCAAGAGCTTCAGATTGATTGATAAAGAATGCATTTGAAAACTTTTGAATCCTTATTTAGAATGGCATTATAGTGGTTTGTGCCAATTTTCATCTCAGCCACTCTCATTGGGAGGTTAAGTCCTAAAATGTCTGGGGTAATGGACTAGACTAGATCGAGAGAATTGAAATCATGTGATATTCAAAAACGTGAGGTCTCTCCATAAAATTCAATGTTTTAGTTTCATAAAGTAGCCGTCTACTTTCAAGTTTCTTGACGTTCATGAAAACATTGAAAAGTTCATGGATTATTCGATTCATCAGACATTTTTAAACATTAATTTTTGGAAAGTATAATAAAAATTTAGACTTTCCTGAATTATGTGATTTATTAGCCATTTATCAACAGTAAACTGAGAAAAGTATAATGAAAGCAAAACATATAACATAGTATCACAAAGTATAAAAACTGAATTTAGAATTCTTCCGCTATTATAAAAAAATAAATAAACTATAGCCTACATTGAATTATTACACTGGCGGCTCGTGCCCACGAAATCGGTGAAGTGCTGTACAGTAAAAGATACGGGCACTTCACCTGTTTCGTGGGTACGAGCCGCCAATGAATTATTATCAATTCATTTGGGATACATTGAATGAATTGATTTGGATGTAGTCGAATAAATATTTTCACTAAGTTAATAATAAATTGAGATAACTTTGTGGAAAGGGATTGATTCCAGTTCAGACCTGTGCTTACGTCTGTAATCCCATAAATAGTTATCAATTAAAATCGAATTACATACAATACTTTTATCACAGCCATCCTGCTCGAGAAGTTTTCTCACACAAACATTCAGTTGTTCAACAGCTTCGATAGAACAGCCTCTTATTTCAGATTCCACCTCACTGCCACTGACAATAACAGTTCCTGAAACAAACAAATTTTGCAAATTATTCATTTGCAAAACTAATTTCCAAATAACCTACAACAGGATTCACCATGATCAATTTTTTAAATGTAATAGAATAGATCGGTGAGATTAGATGACATTGGTAAATCTCTTCAGCGTTGAAATTTTGTTCATAAGCTAGTATGAACTGAACTAAGGTTACAAAAAATTATTTTTCAATTAAAAATAATTATTAAACAATTTATTTCTTAATAATATGTGAAAATGACTGGTTAAGTAGTTTGTTTTATCAAAAGCAATCAAATTAGTTTATTATTTCTAGTATTTTGACAATATATTATTTATTCAAGAATGAGAATTCTATTTGAATAAAGATGATACAGTAAATTTTGTTAGGATCTTTTGGAAGCGACTATGCCTAGTGTACCTATTTGGATTAAGATTGAACTCCTCAAAAATCAGTTTTGCATACTTCAAACTCACCTTCTCCCAGAATATCTTTCAGCTTCTTCTTGTACTCTAGAACGCCAAAATGAACAAGAACCTGAGGCACTCTGAAAAAATGTGAATAGATATTAATTTGAAATCATTTTCAATAGTAATTTAATAGTAATTATTAAATTGAATCAAGTAATTATTAAAAAATTTTAATAGTAATTATTAATGTAATAAAAGAAATATCAACAAAAGGTGTCAGAAATTCTTTGTTCTATTTATATAGCTATCATCGGAGATTCGAATTAATTATAATAATCATAATATAGAAATAAGTGAAACACGGAGGTGTTATGTTTAAGAAACATGTGCTGGAATTGTGGCTGAAATTTGAGGAGGCTTATTTCAGTTCTGCATGATGAAGTGCAGATTATTAAGAAGGTATGGAACAAAAAGCAGCTTAGTAATTATAATAATTGAAAACTATTAAAAAACAAATGAAAGCGAGATATTCATTCTGAGACAAATCTTGATTTGAAAAGAATGGAAATTTGAGAGATATGACATTTAAGTTTCAATAATTTAGTATCATTGGAATCCAACTTCTACAGAGATTCACTTTTTTCGTTTTTTCTTCTCATAGTCTGCTGTCAACATGATAAGAATAGACAGTAATAATGAGAACATAAGGAGTCAGTTTAAGTTTCAGTTGATGCCATTAATTCAGTTGATAAGTTCACTTCCATTCATTTCGTTGTGTTCGACGAGCACTGCAGTTACATATCGATTTCGGCATGGGCTGAAACTAAAACTGACTCATTATAGATGCACCTTTATAAAATATCAACTGAGAATCAGTCAAAATAAAAAGATTGTGCTCTCGAATGTTTATAAAAATAATAATTATTATTATTAAATAATTTTATTACATGATGTATGTATACACTATGTATATATAGCCTACATATTTGCATGATATATACATCATTGAAAGCTGGATCACTTCTCACTTATACATGTATTATTCAAGATAAGTATAAGTGTTTCAAAATCTCATTCTAATAGCCGATCAACCCATGCCTCTATGAATAAGTCTGTACATCGCTTTTCAAAAGCGTTATCAAGGTTTTTTTTAATTATTCATTCGTGAAAAGAAAAATGATAGTAGGAAGATTGATTGGGATAGTCTCTTACCTATAATCAGCAAACATTGTGATTGTATCAATATCATGAAATTCTCCATAGCTCTTCATATTGAATGTCGTCCAAAGATCAGCAATGAGAATTTGAGCCCTCTTGTAGAAAGATACTGGAAAATTCAAATCAGGAAGAATATATATTGCAAGTAAAATAAATACATGATCATTTCATTGTCACAGAAGATGTAACTACATTCATAGTTTGATGACTTGACTATCAGGTTGACATGAGATGCAAGATGCAGCATAGCAAGGATTGAAGTTAAAATAGGAGGAATGCTGCATGTTTTCTTATTCGATTGAGTAGAAATATTGTTGAAAATGCCAAATCCATTATCATTTCATTGTTACAGAGTTTCTATGCTCATAGTTAGCTGAGGTGGCATGACTGATAGGTTGAGATGAGATCCATATCAAGGGAGATGCAGCATAGCAAGGATTAAACTAGGAAATAGTTGAAATGCTGCATTAAAAAACACAGTTTTATATTGTATCCATGATTCTCATCACATAGACGCTGATTCTCAATTCTGTGTTTGACTAACATGTCTCATTACTCGGAGGTATGACAGGAAGTTTAATATTAGTTTAATATAAATCAAAACGTGATATGTTAAGCAAGGTTAACTTCTCACGTAAAAACAAAAAGGTAGTAAATATTATAAAATTCATCGGTGTATGAAATCTACACTACATGATTAGGTCAACAATCGTTTCCAAACATAAATTTTCGATTTTTTTCATGCATTTATACATCTCACACGGTAATTTATTAATTAGAAGCATTTCATCTATCTATGGAATAGTTAAAAAATTAAATGTATAATATAGATTTACCTTTTTGTCCCTTAAATTCAGAGACATCATTGAAACAAGGAAATTTTGTCACAATCAACTGTAACAGTTTCTGTGCAGATTTTTCACACTCCTTAACACAGTTAACAAAAGATCCTGCAGAAATAAAAATAATATAATCAGAAAAAAAGGATCTGACTTTTTTTGACAGAAATAGATACTTTTTGGTTAGAAACAGACTAATAATAAATGCTTTGTGATCAATGAAACCCGCATTTCACAGTGATATTATTAAAACACTCACTTTCCTGGCAAAGTAAAGCTCTAGGAATGTATTCCAGGAGCTTCAGGAGCCTCGAGCTACATCAGGCTGATGAAGCTCCTCCTGAGGAGTGGAATGCATTCTTCTGCGCTCTGCCGGAAAAGTAAGAGATTTAAAAGATCCGCTGTGAAATAAAATTCTTCATTAATCAGAAAATGTTTATTAGTATTTCGCCATGGAAAGAAACATTAATAATAAAAGATGAAACAGTCAATAGATTGGTATTATAGGCAATGCGAAAGTTTCAATGTTAAGGGTGAATTAAAAAAAAGCTATTGAAAACATTTGGCATACAATTTACGACAGTTATTGTTCGTGCTTGCTGAGAAGAACCGCCGTCACAATACACTTTACATTGTAACGGCGAGTCTTCTCGACTTGAGCGAACTGTTCAAACAAAACCTAATGAGTAGCCTACCTAGTACCAAGTAGAATGCCATTCGATATCATATGCAATAACCAACAAACGAGTCACTGTACATTACAAATTATTTCTTGACATTCCTTCTATATGATTGATTAAATAATGAATGTAAGGTGGATTATAAACGCGCGGTATCATTGAAATAATGAGATAAAAATGACGGACAGGATAAAAAATATTGTGCTTGTAAATAATGTGAATGTAAGACAGCAATGTAAATAAATAAAAGTAATAAGTCATTGATAATTTTAAATTAAGTACTTGTTCAAATTAATTCGTGGCAAAAATCGAACCTCGCCTTCAACCAAGTTAATGTAGCCTACTAGAACTGAAGTTGGTCAGAAAAAAATGTCAAGTAAAACTCATCATCTATTACCTACCGTCGTAGTTTTCTAAAAGTACATTTCCAACCTGATGAAGAGCATCAAGCCTTTGTTTCAACAGAGGATCAGAATCAATTTGCAATATTTTTTGCAAATCTTTTATTGTCATTTGTGAATAGAATGCTGGATTAGTCATATCAACTTCATTCTAGAACGATAAAAGTGAGAAACACCAAATTTTAGAAATATTATAAAGCGTGAGCAAGCAATGCAAGACAGTTGAATAATGTTACAAGCATTTTTAGCGGAATGGAACCATTTTAGAGCACATTATAATACAAATAGCTTATGGTATGTAAGTCGCAAATGAATTCCACAAAAAGCTGTGAGTTGAAATGAGTGGAGGGTATGGAACAAAACCATGGTTCAATGGCCCATTAGGCTGAGAATTGATATTCAACAATCGGTTTGTAATATTTCATTCTTATATTTATACTGAAAAATTATATAGGACAATATGTTTATTCGAATACATCCAGGAATTTCATTCAAAATTTGTCAAGTTTTCATAGCCTACTATTAACTCAATGATTTCGACCCTATATTCAACACAAGTAAATGTTTTTAAAAATGAGAAATGTATACCCGGTAGGCAATCAATAGCACTTGCCAATTCAAATTTTAATAGTAAAAAACGAATGACCCCCAGTGTAAATTCCAAGAAAACAGATTCAGAAAAACCAGCCCTGTCAAATGAAAGAGAATGTCTATTTTAAAGCATTATTGAACATAAAAGTAGTTATCATTCATTCTCTTGTAGATTGGTTGTGAAGGTGATATTGTGATAGTAATCTATATTGAATGAGAATACAAGATATTGATGAGAATACAGTGTCAAACCCACTGATTAATTAACAAGCGATATACCGGTTTCGGTAGCTACACCATTATCAATCTCTGGCAAACTCTCTTGTCTTTTCATTGAATATAATTCACTCTTTTGACATAATTTTTTAGTTCAACTCATTATTTCATCATTGCTAATTTCAAAGATTGGATTTATATAAATCAAATAGGCTATCCATTTCATCAAATCATCATTCAACAGAGAACCAGCTATCATTCATATTAACAGCATATTGACCGAATAATTTTAAAAATAATAACATCAGAATGTTTTAAAAATACTTTAATGAACAACAACCCACATGGTTTACCATTTTTTCATCTGTGAAAAATGGAGTTATATATTGCGAAGTGAAAAAACACTTTGGGGTCCCCACTAATGAAAGCATACGCTAAATAAAATAGAATCAGAATGACTTAAATCACATCAATTTTATCAAAGCATTATTCAACAGAGAAGCAGTTATGATTCTATTGACCAATTTACACGTTAATGAAGTTGGTTGAATACAACATATTCTTACATCATTGCAAACATCCAGGGCAGCACATAGGGCAAAATAGCCGGTATGGACTTCACCTTTAGCCTTTACTTCCCAATTGCCTTCGTTTATGGGCCAAAAGCAGAAGTTGAGAGTATCCACGACAAACAACCAGTCGACCAATTTCTCATCGGAAAACCCGGCTGGAAAGCTGCTCTGCGACAGCAATTTGGCAATGGAGAGCGAACCATCTTTCAGTTCAGATAAGATCTGTAGGACAAAATACTCAATAAATATCAAATGAGCATGATAATAATTAGCTAATTCTTGGGAGGTATGATTAGATTGATTGATTCACTTGTTGTTGTACTAGGTCTAGAAAGATTTAGAGAAAGAAAAAAGAAGAGAGGTGAGAAGTGAAGAATGCACAAAAAGCATACAAAATGAAAGAGGTTTACATAATTTTCGAACAACGCTGACATAATGTAATCATTATATATCAGTCAAATTTAGATAAAGTTATTAAACTGCATGAACAAACACTTTCAATGTTAAATTTAGAATATTATTAAATTGAGTATAACTTGAAGACTAGCAAGGCACAGCAAGACTGCAGTTCAACTCAGCACTTATTGACCAGTCTTCCAATAAGTGCAAGGCTGCTTGGAGTATTATCAGAGCAAGTGTGGGTTCTCTGGTGCCAACTACAGTTCCTGTTTCTGCTGATGATCTTCACGACACCTGGACCAACTCCATTCATAGGATCCGGGGGGGGATCCAAGCTTCCTCCTCACAGGCTGTGGATCTGCTGGCTGCTGCACTTCACCCTCCAGACTCTCAGCTTCTGACCTGGCATCATGTGACCTGTGAGGATGTTTTGCGAATTGTGACTGGCTTGCGCAAATCTACAAGTAAAGACATTTACTATATGACTAGCAAATTTATAAAGGATGTAATTTTGTCTATAATTGAGCCATTAACTGTGTGTATTAACCAGTGTCTTTTTCAGGCTGTATTTCCAGATGAGCTGAAGGTGTCAAAGACAGTACCAGTCTTCAAGAAAGGAGACAAGACCGACCCCTCCAATTATAGGCCCATCTCTATTCTGCCTATAGTTTCTAAAATTTTTGAAACTGTGATTGCTGAGCAGCTGCTTGAGTATTGTGAGCGGTCCAGCCTGTTTGCGGCCACCCAGTTTGGTTTTAGAAAGGGGAAGTCAACTGCTGATGCTGTTGATTACCTTCTGCGTAGAATCTATGAGTGCTTTGAGAGGCGTGAGCTTGCTGGGCTCACATTGTGTGACCTCAGCAAGGCTTTCAACACGCTTGACCATGCAATCCTTTTGAGTAAACTCAGGCACTATGGGGTTATTGGTTCCCCTCTTAAGTTGATTCAATCCTACCTGGGGGGTCGCAGACAGGCTGTTCTCGCCAATGGTGTGCTGTCTCAGATCAGGAGCTGTGTTGATTGTGGAGTGCCTCAGGGCTCTGTCCTGGGGCCTCTTCTTTTTTTGATTGCAGTTAATGATGTTGCTTGTGCAGAGGGCAGAAGTGTTGTCTGTTATGCAGATGACACCACTTTCCTTGATCATGGCCATGGAGTTGATGCACTGAGGGCAGCTATGCTGGAGACCAGGCTGTTTGCCTCTGACTGGTTTTCTTCTAACCTCTTTCTCCTCAATGAGGATAAGACCCAATCAATCATCTTCAGCCTCAGAAATGGAGAAAGGTATGATTATGTGCCGGTTAAGCTTCTTGGGTTTATCCTGGACAGGAAGCTGTCTTGGGCTGACCATATTGAGGCAGTCTGCTGCAGACTGAGCAGGGTCGTTTTCCTGCTCAGGAAATTAAAATACTGTGTCTCAGCTTCTTATCTTAAAGTGTGCTACTTCTGCTTTTTTCAGAGTGTTTTTTTGTATGGACTCACACTTTGGGGTGGAGCTACAGACGTGTCGCGGGTGCTGCTCATTCAGAAGAGGGCCGTGAGGATCCTTTGTGGTGCTGAAAGACTTGCCCACTGTCGTCCCCTCTTTGTGAGAGAGAAGATCTTTACGGTCTTCTCCCTCTATGTGTTTCATGCTCTCTGCAGAACACATGCAAATGTGGGAGAGCTTGTCACCAGGCAGAACATCCACTCATATGAGACCAAGGGGAGGCTTAGACTGGATGAACCCTACCAAAGACTGAGCAGGACTCGGTCAGGACTTGCCCATCTATCTGTCAGGCTCTACAACAAGCTCCCGGTGGTGGCTAGGAACTTGCCTGCTGGCCAATTTCGGAGGGCCCTGAGACGCCTATTGCTGGATGTGCCATTGTACTCACTACGTGAGTTTTTTGTGTTGGACAGCAGCTTGTTAAGTGCTTATTTTTAAATTTCTGTGATATGCATGTTTGACTTTTATCTTTTGACAGCTTGGTAAGAGCATCTGTTTTCTTTGTGTGTTTTTTTGCTTTTTGCATGCTTTTTTTGTGATCTCTTTTAACTCTGTTAAAGACTCTGTTTTAACTCTGTACCTTGTGCTTTGGCCCACAAGGTAAGTTGAAAATTTGAGATAAAATATGAATAAGGATGAAAATAACAAGAGCTCTTCGGCAGAAAGAAAGAAAGAAGAGGTAGAAGAAAAATAGAAACAATAGAAAATACGAGATGAGAAGGAGTGAATAATAAATAAATGAAAAGATCGAAGTGAGAAATGAGAATGAGCATCAGAAAGCTGAGACTGAACTTGTTAATGTATGGAATAGAGAGAATCAAATTGATGATCAATAGAAACAGGTGATAACAAGAACGTCCAAGGAAAAAGAATTTCTATAGAAAGAGATAATTATTGATATATTTGATCATCGAAAAAATGAGCTATGATCAGCTAATATGCAGGGAGATGTATGGCCAGTATTTATGTACAGTACAAATTTGATGATTTCATAATTTGTACGGATCAGGCCTTCGTTATTGTTGTAGAGCTACAGAGTTGAGCTCCACATAGATTAGAAATATTTTTATAATGTCATAATATTGAACTTATGAAAAATCTCAACAATAGCAGTATACGTTATGAAGAAATTGAATAATTTCAGCTTGTATTATTTTCTCCCATGATAATTTCCTGGTTTGCAATTTGAACTAATTTTTTACACCTCTAAATCAATTACATTACATCTTGAAATTGATAGTGAGATAACAAAGTCTGAAAAAATTGAACTTCCTCATCAAACGTTATAACTTACCTGTTTGGACAAAGATGATATTCCTTCTTGATTAATTGTCACCAATTCAGATTTTTCAGCAACAAAACTTCCACTCTCCTTAGGGGACAGCATTTCTAATTTGATTCGATATGCACAGACTACGATGACCTAGGCTAGTGAAGGTATTTCCTGGAATTGAAAAGAAAGAGTTATCATTCTATTTGAACTTTTAATCATAAGAACTATCATATGTAAGTTATATAACATCTTGTTTTATCTATAATTCAAGGCAAATAGATATTTGAGTCAAATAGCTTGAATTGTTCAGATAAGAGGTTGCCGAGGCCCCAGAACCTCAAGAAGACAAATATTTAGGAAAAGAATGAATGTCTTTGCTCTTTGGATGTCCAGTGAATAATAGAGAATAAATTGATTTATTTACCTAAAAATACTTCAAAAATATCATGTAACATTTTTTTATTGAACTTTGGAATTAATGACCACTCTAACAAGTTGTGTGGCCATTGTTAGTAAATGAGCTGTTTTCTTCACGTTTCAATGTATTTATGGTGACAAGAGACACGGACGTTATCTCTCCAGGTCCAGGATTTCTGGATAGGCTATTGATCAAGAATTAGAAATTGGGCATAGCTTATACTTGGATAAAATCTACCGTTTCTTAATAAACAACTAGGAAAACAATGACAATAGAATAAATAAGCTATTTCTTTTCAATCTGATTTCTCCGATTAGAATAATTTATTATGTTTTCTAGTTTCCACTACGGATTAAATTACGGTAAGCCTACCGGTAAGCTTAATTCTTAATACCGGTAAACTCATTCTCAATATTTCGTGTAGAATACTTTCAAATGAATGAGAAGAATTGCTTTATAATTTCAATCGTTTTTTGTTCGAATTTGGAAATAATGACAAGTAAATTGATTGTAATTACCTGAAAACTGCCACTGTGAAACAAAATAATCCAAACAATCAAATACCGTAATTATTCAAATAATCTAACCTTTGAATTCCCAAGCAGAAACGCCAAAAAACAAAAGCAATGAACAATGAAGAGAAGTTGTCTAGAGAGGTGAGCTGAAGTGTACTCGTGGAAAATTGAACAAACTCCTCTACTAAACTTTCTTCAGTCAATGATGGGGATATCAGCTGTTTCGAAATGGCGTAATGGCGTTTCCTTTTCGAAAGGTAAACATAAACAAAAATCTGCAAGAGTCAGAGCGTATCAATATTATTTTTTCAACTATTTTGTTTTCATTTTCAAGCGCTAAAACATTAACTAGCCTTTATTGTATTCATCTCGAATTTTGAACCAAGTACTGAAGAATATAATTGCAATCTAAAGCGTTTATTGCAGTTTGTGAATTTCTATTTTCTATAGGCTATTTCTATTTTCATTGTTTTTATCTCAGGTAAATTATAAGTAATTTACTATAATACAATTATTATATTTCACTTCATACCAAGCAAATGAATTATCATCATTGAAATAGAGAGATAAAATTCCAATTTTTTCTAGGCCTACTGGAAGTTAAAATCAAAAGTTTGATTTTTTTGGTTAGAAAACGTATTTCTGAGAAAATCATTATCCATGTTACTCTTCAAACATTCAATCACAACCCATTTGATTTATGTAGTATAGGTTACTAGCTCGTAGCACCATAAACTTGGACTAGTCTTTGCAAGTACAATGGATGATGGATGGTCACATTTTAATCATTTTTGTTTTATTCATGATGATTACAATAATTATGTTACTATGTACGAACCTGCACTCTTGTATGCTTGGGACTGACTCAAGAAATTCATACATTCATGAAACAATAAACCCAAACCTGGTAAGGTTTTTCAAGTTTTAAAATTACATAATAGATTTTTTCCAATTGGAATGTCAATTTTTCGACTTAAATCTTTTTATTCCAGAATGGAAGTCAGCAATTGATTTGAAATGAGTGGAGATTGTCCAAGGATAGTTGCCTCTGGTACTAGCTGCGACTGTGTAAGGCCATGTTCTTCGAAATGGCCCGAGAAAGAATTTGAAAGTAAGTAGGTAGCTTAAGTTATAGGCATTTGACTATTATTTAATCAAAAGTACATTCTCAAAGCTAATGAACGGAGATTGTATAGATGATTTTTTTCTATTAGTAGGATGTAGGAATATCTTATATCAAAGCTTAACTACCTATTTTGGCTTATCTCACTCTTGTGAGCTATGGAGTAATGTTGTGGGGAAATAGCAGTCACGCGAAAAAAGTACTTTTAATGTAGAAAAAAGTGATAAGAATAATAGCAAACCTAAATCAAAGAGATAGCTGTAGGGAAAATTCTGTAAGATATCAGATTATGACAGTGCCTTCATTGTACATTTATTATAAAAGAAGTAAGAAAAACGTTCAACAGATTTGCTCAAAATAACAATAACCACAATTACAATACTAGATTTAACACTGATCTTATTACTCCATATTTTTGATTATAGAAAACTCATTTAAAAGCCATTTGTATCAGAGATGTGTGATATTCAACAAACTTCCTTTAGAAATAAGAGAGTTACCTGAAATAAGATTTTAAAAAATTATAAATAAATGGTTAAAGCAAAACCATTCTATAATCTAAAAGAGTACATGGACTGTGATACTAGTGAGTTAGTTACCAGTATTTAGATTAAGTGTTTTTATTCATTCTATGTAAGAACAATATTTTTATATTATTTATGCTTGAAATTGCTCATTTGAAAAATGTATGTATTGTATTGTATGTATGTAAATGTATTTTCATGTATTTGAAAATGTAATGATAGCTTACTTAGTTTTTATAATTGACGAAACATGACAAATATATAGTAGTCGAAATAATGTTTTATTGCTAAAAAATAATAGTTTAGTAATTTATTGACTTATGAATTTGTATGACCTAATAATGACAAATTTCATGTATGTTGAATCTGTGACAATGCCTATTACAATGTTTGTAATTATTGTTTAATGGCAAATAAAATTTCTTATTTTTATTCTTATTCTTATCGGTAAAATTACAGACTATAGTCTTCCACAGAACATTGAGTTAACCAAGGACTCTGGGACTAATGAGCAAAGTTGCCACTGTTGCTCATCCTCGTTTTAACTCATTCTCCTCGCCCAAACAAAATATCACTCCTCTCTCACACAATCTTACTTGCTACCCTTGACTACGAAGCGGCAACACTGCTAGGAGAAATGGGTGGTGGTGTCGAAAGAATTGGTTGACCTTGGATAACTCAGTGCTCTGTGGACGACCATAGTCTTTATTGTTTCAATAAATATAGTGGTTATGATACTTGATATTCTTCCACTGGAAGCGCTCTTGCTTCCAGTGGTCGTCAATAGCCTTTGATAGGATGTCAATAGCCTTTCAATTCACCTCTGTCTGTTAAACTTTTCAATCTATTTTTGTACATAATATCAAACTCAATCCAATAAGTCATATAATTGTAGGCCTATTTATTTATTGCTCCAACAATAACTGTCTACTTTCGTCCTATGTTTTAGTGGATTTGAAGCAGCTATCGAGAGAAGAATTGGAAATTGCTTTCTACAACATGCATACAAAAAATGAATGCCTATCGAAAGCTCTCAAGGACAACGTTAAACAAATTAAAAGGTATATTTCTCTGTATTTTTCACAATGAATGATTTCTGTAGAGTGATAGATCGCAATAGGGCGACCATACTAACGTAGTTCATTTTTAGTTGACTGAACTCGATGTAGAATAACTTATAGAAAATAGAAACTAGATTTTCCAGTCAAAATGGGAACCCAAATTTATACCTGTATTTGTCCAATGATACCAAATTGATAAATTATCAAAGTATCAATTCTAAGAATAAATGGTTCCTTTTTTCACGGCTATTTCAATTTATAGGTTTTGATTGTATTTATTTTGACTCTTCTATGAGTCTACTCTCTCGCACGTATCTTCTCGATAAAGTCAACTTGACTCAGAAACGACCTCGAGTGGTTCCCTCAGTAGTCTTCCCCCTTTCTTCTCTTCAATAAGGTATTTTTTCATGTAATCACTGATCCATCTCAACTAAAGCCGAAATTATCCAATTTGCCGGAATACGACGTCATCTCGCGGCACTCGTTACTTTGAGCTTCGTTAGATGACGTCATAATATTCCGTCGTTTACATTTCGTCAGCTTTCTTGAAACCAAATTCATACGGAGTCATGAAGGTATTATCCTATCCTTCGTAACTAAGTATGGAATTTCATTCAGGCCTACTGATAAATCACCTCATATTCTAGCTTGGTTTAATATTTTTAAGCTGAATTCTTGGATGCATTTTTAGTATAACTACTACAAAAACACATCAATTCTAATTTGAAGAGTCATACAACTCCCAAAAACCATGACCATTATTTAGTTGCAATGCAGGTATTTTTTTAAAGTGATTTCATTTAGAAAATGGATATTAATTTTCATCATGAAAATATTGGATGTGTAACTGTGATTGAGATGTATTCCACAAACTTCATAGAACATTTATTCAAGTTCATGTTCATTCAATAACAGAGCCTTACACTCAACAGATTTCTCCTGTATGAAAAATCAGAATACATGAAGAAACTGGGCTAACAAATAAATATTGCAGATATTACATATTGCAGACATTGTCATGTTGATTAAGCATATAGTACTATGTTACAGACTGAATAAAATAATAAAGAAGAATGAAGAAGATAGAAGGCGATGTTTATCTCCAACCAAACAACTTTATGAAGATCGCATAAGTCAGTTGGAGCAAGCAAACACTTTTCTCCAGGATAAGGTTAGTTGGGTCAATCTATATAATTCATATTTTTCCAATTCCACGAATCAATAATAATCATCATTATAAATTATTCATAATATTTTTGTATTATTATACAACTTATAGATCGTATTACAATTAAAAGATTATAATCAGAGAATCACTATAGTTTTCAATAAGAATAAAAAAATGAAAAATATGCATATGGCTTTTGTTGTGGAGAGCTACCCATAAGGGTAGGTTCCACTCGCGTTGGTCTCAATCTGGTCACCCATCCGAAATCAGTCCATAGGTTTTGTGACTTAACATCACAATCACATAGCAACCGTTTCACTGAACAACCAGACACACCACATATAGTTTTCAATAATATATCATTGATATGATACAATATGGATCAAGAACTACTATAAAAATATTCAATGTGTTTCAAGGGCTACTAATAATTGTATTTGAAATTAAAATCAAATATCAAAGCACTCTAATATTATCAAAATATAAGCTTAGTTTGTCGGGAGAGTTTAGTTTGTCGACGGCCGGCTGTGGCAGGAACTTGACTGAGCTAGGGACCTCAGTCGACTAAGTCGGCTGCAAACGAAATTCCGCTGTCAATTCTAGAATTGTATGCAGAGACAGTGGCTGAACCGTTATTGAGACGTAGCAGCCTGCAGTCAGCCGCTGCACACAGTTCCACTTGAGTACATCAGGAAAGACGCACCGAGCTGAAAATGCACCCAGGTACGCGGTCCCGTAGAGAGCTCATATCACACACAACATCATCGCACTAGAATATGGATCTTGAGATGCCTGAAAATGTTTTGTTATGAAAAATACTTCGAGGGTGCTTTGATTTTCAATTTTCATTTCAAATACGAAAATATTCACCCTCGCAAAATCGAACCATCGATGGATCTGAATAGCTTCAATTGTTTTCTGTTGGCATAATACTGGACCATTTACACAATTTTCATATCAACGAAATTAAACTTCCAGCATTAATTTCTTCAAAAGAAGTTTTACTGGTTCGGTGTTACAGAGCTACAGTCGAATCTCTAGGCTACAAACAGAATGCTCAAACACTAAAGCAATCATTGTTGTTTTCGACTAGAAACACGTTTTAGTAAATTGGAGAAAAATGTAGGTTTGTTGCATTGGCTGTATAATCTTCCATCAACTAAAATTTGTTTGTTTTTAATAGGATGTTGACATTGACCGTTCATATAACATAATTTCTACCCCGACAGCAGGATTGTATATTTTTTGTGAGCAGGTTTAGTGATTTATTATGAAATTTTTTTATAAATTTCTTCTTTCTAAATAAATTTTCATTTTCTTAGGTTTTGGTATTGAGACATCAGTTGCAATCTCACAGTCGCCTCCATGCAAAAGCACATAGGAACTCCTCTCACCACTCTCGCGGTATTCATTCTACAAAGACTAGTCAAACCCATTTGTAAGTTGAATACATTCTTTATCAATATTGTTTATTGAATTTTTGCATTACCTACTAGAATTCTATGCTTGCTTAGTACTGCATATTCAAGAATACGAGATACTTGATTATTTAAAAGATCCTTCAAGTCGCCGTTAAATGATTTGAGTGGATTACTTGGAATCTACTCCATAGTGATCTATAGACTATACAAATACTCATGTATATATATGATATATACGAAATATGTAAATTAAACTTCAAACTTAAAGCTATTTAAAATAATTTATAAATAAAATGAAAAAATCAAATACCCTTTTTTAAAACTATAAAAGTATTATTATTCACAGTTATTTCAGTGTTATTCTAGTCTAATTGAAAATGGGCTTAGTCTCGAAACATGTCTGTGAATACTTTTAAAGTTTTAGAAAAGGGTATTTGATTTTTCATTTTATTTACAAAATATGTATTATGTATTCACTGATTGTTTGAAGTTAACTTGTTATAATTCATTTTACTCAGCTTAGATCGTGTTTTTCAACATCACTCCATTGTGTAAATGCGCTTTGATGGAGCCTTCAGTTCCAAGTATACTAGTGTGACTGTATCGTCATTGATTATTTAACTTTAGGCCCATTCTAGTCGAGCGTGGAAAACGCGGCGTTTTCGACTTGTCGGGAACGCGTGCTCGACGGAAACCATTGTGTTGAATGGGCTTGCCTATAAACGCGCGTTTTCGCCGCGTCAGTAGGTGACTGCGCGTTTCTGTCGCCGAGGTTGGCGTAAGAAACGCGTTGAATATGCGCGTTTATCTCGCTCGTGTGGACAAGCTCATTTAATACAACGGTTTCCGTCGAGCGCGCGATGATCAGCTGGGTTTTGTATCACTTGTTTCAAGGTTAGGTTTATCTGCCATTTTGATTTTATCTCCACGCGTGAATCTCGCCACGTGTAGTTTGCAAAAATTTTTGCCGCGTTTCTCACGCCGCGTTTTCCATGCTCGTCTAGAATGGGCCTAAAAAAGCTTGGTCGAATCCTTCATAATTTTGCCAATTTCCATATAAGGTTTAAATTGAAAAAAATTGTGAATCATCTGATAGGTTGATGTGATTAAATCCCAACCTTCTAAGCTGCTCGTTGCTCCATAGCTCCATAGCTGCTCTATGCCGCTTTGCCAATTCGACCAAGCTTTTTTAGGCCCATTAAAAGTATTAATAGCCTATTAAAAGTAGGTGGACATCCTAATGTTAAGAGTGGCTATCGGTGCTGTTGTTCTTTGAAAAAGTTTGACAAATGAACAAATTGATTAAACTTCCTGATGAATCAGATGGTTTGAAAGTTTAACGAACGTATGGAGGTTGGCGAGAAATTATATCAACTGAGCATAATTTTATGAAGTAATTCACATCCATTGCCATAAGTTACTGTGATGTTACCCCGTTTTACACTCCAGTTTTTTGCCGTCCCTATAAATTCCACTTGAAATAATGAAGCTGGGCAATGATATGATGTTCGTAGAGACACATTATGTGTTTGCTAAGTTCTGTTCAATCTAGTAAAATTTATATGGACGGAAAATCGCTCAAAAATCGTGGTGTGTGAACCGGGACATACAATCTCTGTTATTTTAAGTAGCTGAGTAACCAAACCAGCTGTTGCTGCTCAGATCAACCTCCTTGGCATAGATTGGCCTGACTTTCATGATCTTTCAAAATGAAGGTCTCGGATCTACCATTTACCTATATTATTTTTCATTAGATTGAACTTCAAATAATTTTGTACACTGTAACTAGAGAATACACATAAATATCATGACATCTAGCACGAAAATGCTGTCTAAAAATGGAAATTATGTCCAATTTTGAATCCCAAACAACTTATAATTTCAATAATTATTATTACATCTGACTCCATTGATCATATGGAATAGTCCTATTCGTATAAGTTATGATGTTAGGTTTACTCCTCGAGTTTAAAATTCTCTAGTAATGTAAACAATTCTAATTTTCTTTGGCTAAGAGTTTTCTTTTCAAATTGTTGTATTTATGAGGGAATATTAAATAATGTCTTTTCTATTAAGACATTCCAACTTTTTCGTGTGATTTAAATTCAACCAGGATATTTGTTTATTAAAATTGTTAGTTAGTTAGTGTTAACCTCATCACTAACACCTCTTTGCTTTTTTAAATTGATCTTTTTGAAGAATATCGTATTATTGTGTGAATTGCAGGCAGAAATAGAATGGAGTAAGTCATTAAAATAATCTTATTCATCGTTAATGTTTCCTTTATTTTAGAGCTATTAAATTACTGTTTTAAATGTTAATCACAGGACCCTTTTTCAATTGTTTTTATTCATACATAACATTTTTCGACTATTAATAGCCATTTCCAAATAACAAACATGTTATGCATGAATAAAAACAATCGAAAAAGGTTACTGTGATTAATATTTAAAACAATAATCTTATTCCTTTAAATACGGTGCTTTTAATATTGAGGATGATTCTATTATTGTCCTATTTGTATACTAGTACCTGAAATCTATTCCTTATGCATTCTATTCCTTCATTCAATGTTTTGCTTTTTTGATTGATTGTTCCTTCTGCCACTTTTTTGTCATGTTCACATGAGCTCTACTCTAGGTTTTTGAATAATAAGAGAATGATAGTTATAACAAATTAAAGTGATTCCAACAACGTTCAATCCATATCTCTGCAGAAAGAAGTTTTAAGACAAAATTTGTCTTTAAGACAAATTTGTTTTTAAGTCCTTAATTTTTTCAATATATTTATAATTTCAGGTCTCATCTTCCCATTCCTCCTGACCCTGAAAATATAAACGAGGATGGAAAAAATGATTCAAATGAAAATTTAAATGTGGTAAGTGTAAAAAGTAACCAACTACAATTTAATATTAGGGATATTGTACTGTATTTTTATAACCAGTTGTGACATATTAGCCAACTTTGAAATTAGGTTTTATAATGATATATAAAAATGGAGAATTAAGTGCTTTCTGAAAACTATAAGATGGAGCTCATTATCTTATGAATATTGTTAATGAATTCTTGCTGACTGGGTAATTTTATAAAACGTAATTTTGAGTCAAGTTTTATGCTTTAAATACTTTTAGCCCAAATACTTGAATTTCAATTAAGAATTTTATATTGCATTGTATATTGCAAGAAAATTTTGTATTGCAGTTTTAAGTAGAATGGAGTGGCTCAACAAATTATTGTTGATATTTTTAATTGGAGAGTTCCAAATAAATCTTTAAATATTTTTGAGAACCTTTGCAAATGCAAAAATTTACTACAGAACCAATAAGCACTAAAAGATGCTAACATGAATAAATTACGGTTATAATGGTTAGTTCTTTATATTTGTTACGGTACATATACAAGTACCTTTAATTATTATGTTTTCAAGAAGTTCGTTATCTGTAACATCCAGTTGAACACTTTTTTAACTTTTTAAACTAGCAGTCATAAGTTAATTGTTATCACGACATTCATATCATTTTTGATTGAAGCTATAACAGGATTGATAGTATTCTTCGTTCGACTATTTCAAATAGAATATATCAACTAGCAACTGAATAATTATCACCTAATTCAATACATGCGATAGAATGATCATCAATATTTTTCTATATTCGGCTTGAGTGTACAAATGCTATTATGCTACTAATAGCATAGAATAATATACTCTAATAATTTTCTCATATAGCCTAGTACAAATTGATGAAATGAATATCAAACTCGCTATTGGACCGAGTTAGACGGTTTCGTCTATCTCTTGTACGTAATGTAACCTAACAGCTGATGCAAAGCATCTACCTACTCTTTTGTTGAAAAATATTTTAGGCTTAGCTAAAATTATAACTCTAATCGACAACATCAGCTGTTGTAGCGCACAAGGAGCAGACGAAACCGCCTTATTTTTGACGTCAGGTATAATCAAGGATGGGTGGTATGATGTTTGGGTGAAATATCATTGATATGAGTTCTTGTATGTGTACTTGTATGAGTACTTGTTAAGTTCTACAGGATGGACGAAAAGTCCCTTTACATTGGAAATAGTTTTTATAGGTAACCATATTAAGACTCATGCAAATCTATTACAACCAGAAATTTATTGTGTAATATATCAAAGTAAACATTGTTATTAGTTAAAAACATCTGTATGCTAACCTCCATTGTTATGGCAGAGCTTGATTCGTTGCCACGTTCGTTTTCAAATTTGTTTCAGCATTTCAGGCGTAACTTGGGGAAACACTGCCGTAACTCCAGCTCTCAGTTCTTCATTAGTTACATATCGTTTTCGCGTACCACTTCTTTGATGATACTTCAGAGCGCGTTGTCAGCAGTTGTCAAATCTGGGCTTCTTGGAGGCCAGGACATTGTGGCAGGACAGCTTGGAGATGCCCGTCCAATTCATCAGTCTGGAAACAGCTCATTTAGGCGTCTGCGGACACTCTGAGAAGTGTGGTGGAGCACCATCTTGCTGTAGAATTACTGTATCCAGTATTCCCCGAGCTATCAGTTCAGGTAACAACCATTTGGTGATCATCTGGAGGTAACTGTCTTTATTGATGGAGCCCTCCAAAAAATATGGACCTAGCAGGTGATCAGAGGTCATTCCAGCCCAAAGCATAACCTGGGGTGGGCTGTTATGACAGAACCCAGATTTGACAACAGCTGACTACGCGCTTTGTAGTATCATCAAGGAAGAGTTACGCAAAAACGATATGTTACAAATGAAGAACTGAGAGCTGGAGTTACGGCAGCGTTTCTGGTTATAATTGATTTGCATAAGTCTTATTGTTACCTGTAAGATCTATTTCGCTATACTCGTAAGTAATACACAACTTTCCAAGCTAGATTTGCGTTTGGAAAATTGCCGTTTACAGGAGAATCAAAGATCAGCTGTTCTGAATGCGGGAATAATCATTTTGATGATTATTACAGCACCTAGTCATCATCACGATGATAATTACAGCACTGAAAATCTAGCACAGCTGTATTTTCCGAACTCCGACGTATGAATAAATGACTCGAACGAGCCGCCTTGACAGTTCACTGTGTGCGTTTGTTTTGTGCTACTGCTAGTGTTGTGGTGAGGTTATGTTGGCTTCAGTTAATGTTTTCAGTTGTTTGAGGTTTTAATAAATCCTTCTCAGTCTAGTATGACGAAAAAAATGTACATAATTCGTGTGGAAAAGTTTACAAACTCATAATTATTTTCCAAACTCGCGTACCGCTCGTTTGGAGAACATAATTATTCGTTTGTAAAAACGATTTTTCCACACTCATTATGTAATATACTATTTCCAGTGTAAAGGGGCGTTTCGTCCACCCTGTATTATAGAACTTCTATTATACTATTGCGATGAATGAATTACTTTCAGGACCTTGCCGAGAATGACAGTAGGATATTGCAATTGCAAAATGAGCTAGAGCAGAATCCTAGCGATGCAGCCAAGGTGGCCGAGAACATCGAGATGATCCGTCTGCGACGTCTGGTAAAGCGACAAACGGCTCAGCTGTCCACAATGAACGCACACCTGGAAATGGCTGACAAGGAACTCGATCAGCTGCGATCATCCTACAACGAGGCTAATCTTGAAAATGGTGAGACTATTGAGTATTCATATTATATTCATTTATTTATTTGACAAAATTTATCACTCAATGGATAAAACACACACAATAATTGTCCAAAACGACTTATTTCCAGATTTTGTTTATTATTCATAGTTTAAAGTACATAGTCAAGTATAATCATAGTGTGGACATTGGATGTCTACATAGAGATGTCATCAATAAGGCCATGACCTTAAAAGTGACAACTAATGGAAAATCGGTCCATTTAAAATAATTGATATCATTTTTAAATAATCTTTTCCTAAGGATGCGTTTCTTGTGTGCATTCTCGCATTCGACTTTTTGCAATCTCACATTGGCACCTTAAAAGTGGCAACAATGTAGAGTAGGAAAGTCGGTCCATTTAAAAGCATTGAAATCATTTTTATCATCTGTTTCTGAGGATGCGTTTCTTGAGTGCATACTCACATTTGACTTGCTACAAATCATGGCTATCTCAAGCCATAATTGTCTATTTTCAATATTTTAAGCCAATTTCTATCATAGTCTATTACAGAAAACACAAGAGGAATTTTATAAGGAAAATGTCATGATCACATTTAATGAAATTAGAAAAAAACTAAGTCAAGATGCATGATATTATGTAACTGTACTAAATGCTATCATATGAGAAGATTGTACCTAAAGAGTTTATTTTTTTAATAAAAATGACATTATTAATAAATTATCTATAAAAGTTAATGTTGTAGATGAGTGATTGAGTCAAATTCTGCCTGTTAGCCCAAAATCAGCATTAAAAGCTTGGCAAAAATATGGCGTTTTGCGCGGAGAAATTTGATCTCAGCTGCCTGTTATGGAATTTTTTACACCAATGGCCACACTATGATTATACAGTCTCTATATGTGAGACTACTTCACATTACTGCAATAATTCATTTTACATTAGAACGGGGTGTTTTTCCAGCTTGTCCTAACTATAACTATCACGATTTCTTGCAGACCAAGTTTTGAAGCAGTTGATGAGCGAGAAACAAAGACTGAGGGAGGTTCAAAACGAATTGATAGAGCTTGGAAACTTGAAGCAAGACATCAAAATACTTCAAGAACAAGTTCGAGATTTGCTGGTAAGTTCAATAATAATTTCATAATATTGTCCCACTTAATTTATAAAACTATTGCTGTTGGATCAATTCTTTCTTAGACTGATATTTCTTTATTCTAATTTCATTGGTTTAAAATTTTTAAGCCGCGTATCGACAGTCCGAGGCATGTGCCACGAATGCCTCGCAGTACAGTCTGGTGACGCAAAAAAAGTATAAACTCATGGCTGAGGCATATGTGTGAATATAATCTGCAATAATCAAAAATAATTATAATATAGTATATAATTATAATTATAATAAAAAATCGCGAACAAATTGACTAGCGCCATCAAGCGGGAGACAAAGCAACTAAGCTCTGACAATTGATATTTTGGACTTTGGAGGTTAGTTTGTGCTCAATTAGTAGATAAAAATCCAAGGCAATGCTTATTATTGCCTATTTGAACCTTCTGCACTCAAATAGAATTCTTAATCACAAAAATGCATAGGAATGTGGTACAATTTTGAGGTTAGTTTGTAGAATCGTTCGTTGTGCGTTGCGAGGCAACAGGCACTGCTCGCTGCGAATTGTGTGCAGCGTTTGCCTCGCTGCTAGCAAACCCGGTATCGACAGTCCGAGGCATGTGTGGCACATGCCTCGGACTGTCGATACGCGGTAGATAGTAGACTAGTAGTAGTACTCTTTTTTTGTGTCAACAGACTGTGCAGCGAGGCATTCGTAGCACATGCCTCGGACTGTCGATACGCGGCTTTACTTTCATTTCTATTTATCTAGTAACGAGTAGGCCTACATCACTACAGTCTGTCCGAACAGAGAAGACATTCTGCCAAGATGGAAAAATGGCTTCAACTCTGTCAATATTGGCGCGAGAACTATAAATTTGGTTTCAAATTATAGAGAACATTCTGTTCTACAATTTGCTTTACAACTTTATAATTTTTTAACCAATATTGACCAAGCTGGAGTCATTTCCCCATCTTTCCAAAATGTCTTCTTTGCTTGGACAGACTATAGTATCTAGCATTGTATTAAGCATCTAGCAAGTATCAATTATAGCTGACTCTTAAAAGTTAGGCGGTTTCGTCTGTATCTTGTAGTGATGTAACCTACTGATGATAACAGCTGATGTAAATAATCTATTGTCTATTTTGATTTAAAAAAATAACTTAATAGCTTAATGACAACTCCAATTGACAATATTAGCTGTTGAAGCCGGCAAGGAGCAGACAAAACCTTCTAACTTTTTAGCGTCAGTCATGTTTATGAATTTTCAATCTCTAATGATTGAAATATTGATCAAGAACTTGGTGCAAAGCATACAGCCTACTGCAACTCAATCTTTGTCAATCTAATTTGTTGGAGTTTGGAAATGAGTTGTAAAAAGTGAGTTTTAAAGAACTATATTGTGGTTCTATAGAGTGATTCTTGCATAAAGCAGCCACTTTCATCATGAAAGCAAATTATGAAACTTTGGTAATGCGTTACCATTTTTAGAATATTGCCATTATGAGTTGAACATTTTTAAAGTCTTCTATCATTAAATTTACAAATACAATTGATCGATTTTTTCTGTATTTTCAGAGTGAAAGAACCCTTTTACGGAGCAATAATGATAAGTTATTAGAGATCGCATCAGGGAAAGCTGAGGAAGACACTAGTCAACAACCAAAAAATGTAAGTTTTCAACTGGATCCAAGTTTTTCAATTTATACAAAATAGGCGAAAAGAGATTGTTTGCCAAAATTTAACTATCTTGTAATCTTACAACATGAAAGCAAATTAGAGATTCAAAAGGCCTTGCAGGCTATGATAAGTTGATGTCACACCCGGTCGGTTACGAACGGACAAAACGGTCGCTTCGAACGAGTGGGAACGCTTTAACATTGGAGTGGGTGAGACCATGTCATACCAGACTCATCCGGACATTTAGTATATTATGCACATTTTATTTATTTATTTGTTGTGTCCGACTTGTTGAGACATCACCCTTAGTAAATTATTTTTTACAAGTACAATATCAAGGTTAAAAAAACAGTCTCAACAAAACTATTGAGGTTCAATGACGTTAAAATCCATGGAATATTCACACCATTGCGCAGAATGGTCTGTATAGCTAACGCCAAAAAGTTGAGGTGGTTCGTTGGTTCGTCTGCTCCTTTTGCGTTAACAGCTGATGCTGTCAATTAAGATTTGTCATTAGTCTGTCCAAGAATAGAAGACATTCTGGCAACATAGGAAAATGACTCCAATCTGATCAATATTGATTCATAAATTATAAAATTGGTCTCAAATTGTAAGGAAAAATTCGGCTCTACACTTTTATAATTTTTGAACTGAGCTGCAATTATTTTCCCATCATGCCAGATTGTCTTCTTTGCTTGGATAGACTATAGTTATGCCTATATGCTGTTTAAAAAAACAAGAGACAATAGATACTTTGGGCTGCTTTTACATAGGTGTCGAGCCTCATGTTTTGAATTTTGTCCCTATAATTACATAATTATGTTGATTATGATTTTGGATATAGAACACATGTTCTTATAAAGGTGAATAATTTCAAAGCATGAGGCTTAATACATGATACAATACACCTATGTGAAAGCAGCCATACATCAGTAGGTCACATGATGTACAAGAGACGGACGAAACCGCCTAAATTTTTGTTGTCAGCTTTAGCATGCTCTAGACGTTATAGCTATCATCTTATGTAATTACAAGTTCATTGTTATTCTGTGCTATTGAATTATCAACTAGATAGAAATAAATTTGATAGTAAGATCATAGTATCGTTTTATCAGGAGTGTTTTCAAGGTTGTTGATTCTAGTTGTTCAGTAGAAAATATCAAAGTTTCATTAAGTATTCCCCCTGTTCTCATAGTTACAATTCAGCATGTGAACTGACAATTTTTAGTATCCGCGAAATAATGCCACATATTGGTCTCGAATGTTGAATCATTAGAAGTATTGTCCTCAACATAACGAGTTATTGAATTTTTTGCAGGATACCGAAAAAGAGATTGTTGAAAAAGACACAAAAGAAGAATCTGAAAAGTAAGATTTTAATTTAGTTTTGTTTTCTTCTTGAAGAGTCAATCTGACTGAAAGCAATATTAGAAACTCAATAGTTTATATATTCGCCAATGTTTGTCACAAACTAAATTTGATTGTTATGTATTTGGAAATTTACTCACGAATTTTATCACAACTACAGCTATACTCTATACAATCATGCTATTTTTGTATAAAGTTGTTTGAGAAATTTTGAAAAAATATCACTGTTGAATTCTATTGTTGATGTAATAATAACACGGTTTATGGAAAAATTGTGTTTGAATTGCCTGACCAATCTAGTTGAGGAAGAATTTGAATATTCGAAAAATAACTCATCTTATCCATTCTTATCCATTCCGGTGTTTCACTCATCTAGCGAACTTAGAATACATCCAAGTTCAACATAGAACATATTTTTCATAGAATCTGTACTGAAATACGCACGAGACCAGCATTTATTATTCACAAAATTATGCCACATATGAAATTTGAATACGATCTGCTCCAAGGCATTCGTTTTAAATTGTTATCTAGATGGAAATTTTCCTGTATGATGTAGAAACCTACACAAAGTATTTATTTAGATTTCTACATAATTTTCAAAAATACCTTATATTAAGACGTCTTTTATTGAAATTTGAATATTCCCAAAACATGCAAAGTTATTATAAATTGGAGCGCTTTCAAGACAATCATTTTCAAATCCCAAAGAATAAATAATTCTTTTGAACATATTTTATTGCCTGATTTCCGGTTACATCACTTGAAAATAAGTTTATAAATAACTCGCTTTTTTCTTCAAGTGATTTAAATTTAATTGTCCCAAGTCATCGCGATTCTCTGAAGCGTTATTCCTTGGATTTTTTTATGAATAAATCATTATTTCGAATTCGGAATCAGAAATGAAACTTTTTTATCTCAATTCATATTTGTTCGACGTTAACTTAGATTTTTACTCATCAATTTATGTAATTTAGTTTTATAGCTTCTTCATTCTTAAATAATACTGGAAGATTTGGATGTTAATAGTGTCTAATACTTTCAACCATCTGTAATCAGGTGAAGTGTTCTATCAAAGGATTGAAACTGGTATGTATTGGAAGCTCTCTGATATTACTGACTCTGTGTTTACTGTAAATATCTCTATATTCTTAGAAGACATAACAATACTGGTAAGAATATTCAGTTTCTAATATTCAGTGAAATAAACGTTCCTTCCAGAATCTTTACAAATACAATAGAAGCAATGGGAACAATCTCTCAACATCAGATGAATACTATTCTAGAAGAATCATTAGCCAAGAAAACTTCAAGGAAATTTGTCAAGCATAATTTATTCAAAAAAATTATTTCCAAAGCTTGTTCTACCAACACTTATGACCTGGGTATCGAACCTCGTACTGAAGACTCTCTTTTCAAAGCATTCAGTCACCAAGTATTATCTGATATTTTTTCAAAACAATATTTTCGTCCGTCCACCTTGAACTACACAATAATGCCATTGATTCAGGCATCTGATGATTCAAAGGAGGAAAAAGGTGATGAAAAGAAGAATGAAGATAAACATAATCAAAATATATCTAGTGAAAATGATGGTGTTCCCATGATCGCCAATGAGGATGATAATGAGAATCTTGAAAATAAAAGAAATTCCGAGTTGAGTGTTGATGAAGCAAAGTTTATCTTCATGCAATTATTAAAGAATGAACTAGAAAACTATGTTGCAACATCGGATCAGGTACTCAATAGTGTTGAAAATGAAGCAAATTTGACAAACGAAAATAATCGAGCAGAAAATGATCCAAGAACATTGATACCACCTTCAGGTTTGGTCGATTACTTTTGGGGAATGGTCGGTTACAAGATGTTTTTCCCAAAAAAGTCCCTACAGATAATTGATGAAGCGGAAATCCGTGAACATTCTGAGGATGCTAGCATCAGAAGCAATATGGAGAACTATGTTCTAAGTGATGTTAGTCCCCCTTATCACACAATATCTATATCTGAGAAGTCAGTTGGAGTAAACGATTCTATAGAAGGATGTATTCTACTGATTGAAAATCCTGGAAATCGATTAAACTCGTACTGGAATCCTAATTACAATGAACCAAAGTTTGATATCGAAAGTGATGATAGTCAAACTATTGACATTTTCTCGTATCGTACTATAGATTCAGACCTTCAGACAAATGAAGAGCCTATCCCAGGTAACACAGAACCAAAATCCAGAGCTGAAGGTGATGCATCTACATCAAATTCAACTAGAACTAGCGTCTCAACTAAGCAACTGTCTGCTACTGAAGGAGAGAGTGAAATGATCAGAGAAATGTTAGAGAATGGAGAAATATTTGTCATTAAATTTGAAGACAGCGATTGTGATCCTAATTTGTCAAAAACTTTGGTAAATGATGAAAACAAAGATTCTACAGCTGAGAAAAGTAGTACCAGCTCAGAACACAGTCAAGCACCAATCAATGAATCTCAGATACTTAATGAGAACTCTACTATTGAAAAGGATAGTACAGGTTCAGAAAACAGTCAAACACCAATCAATAAATCTCAGGTACTTGATACAAACAAAAACTCTACGGCTAAAACCGGTAGAACAGGTTTAGACCATAATCAAACACCAATCAATGGATCTCAAGCACTTGATGAAAATAAGAACTCTACAGCTAAAACCGGTAGAACAGGTATAGACCATAAACAAACACTAATCAATGGATCTCAGGCAATTGATGAAAATAAGAACTCTACAGCAAAAACCGGTAGAACAGGTTTAGACCATAATCAAACACCAATCAATGGATCTCAGGCACTTGATACAAACAAAAAATCTACAGCTGAAAAGGATATTACTGGTTCAGACCGCAGCTTAACACTTGGTGATGGACCTCAGCTGGAGAATGGTTCCAATAAATGTTCATGTAACTCCTCTTCAGGTGCAGGGCAATATATTTTAGAAGAGCTGAAGCCTGATTTGTCAAGAAATGGAGCTGATTCAGAGGAAAATAGTATTAAGAACCTTCCAGAACAAGAGAAGGCTGCATTCATTGTATACAATTTGAATAGTGGGACAGGATCCAGGCATAAAATTGGAGTTCTTTTTTTGAAAAAGATTGGTTGTGAATGTAATTTGAAACCTATTACAGAAAGACAGACCCGGGATAGTCAATTACCATTCTCTTCAAAAGGCAGTGAGGCAAATGAAGTTAGTGAGAAGACAACAAGAATTCCTGAGCAATCAGAAAATGTTCAATCTAGTAGAGAGCCTGAACCTGATGTCGATTTTGAACAAATTCAACTGAATAATGACGAAAAAGAGATGCGAAATCCTATATCTGTTGATAATAGTTTTCCCACTTCAAACAAACAAACAGTTCAAGGTGTTAGTTCAGCTCCCTTACTCACTTTATTGAGAAGGTTACTTCAGAAAATCATTGGGGAGCCTGTAAGTGAAACAACTGGACCTAGTTTCAGTGTTATTGATGGTGATGAATCTGACAATACAATATATTCTGGATCCCATCACGAAATGTATGATGCAGTCATTGAATCCCCCAATACACGTTATTTAGATAGTGTAGATAGTATGCCAGATTCATCCAACAAAGAGTTCTTCAGAATGAGCTCAAAACAGGAAAATAATGGTGATAATGATACAAATGATATTGTTGTAAATTCAAAGGGTAGCTTAGAGCCACCGAATGAAAGTGAATTTTTTGAAAGAAATAGTGAAAATGTTGTAACTAGACAAAACGAGTCTTTTCGGAGATCGAGCGATCCTGGGCCATCTAAATTTGTCACAAAAACTATACAAACTCAAACGTACAACAGAGTACCCTTGGACAGAAATGAAGAAATTGTTGATGAGTATATTTGTAGTAGTGGACAAACTGTTAGAAAAATGAGAGGAGACGATAATCGCAGACAAAATCATGATCATGAATCAACTAACACTCATAAATCTGCCAATAAATCACCAGATAGCAAAATTTCCCAAACTTCGAAGGTTAAGAACTACGGTAATCCTTTGCCAACCAATCTTGCTAGATCTGTCAACAAATCTCCAGTCAGCAAAACTTCCCAACCTATGAATGATAAGAACCAAGGAAAGTCAGTCGAAGTGCTGAAAGTATCCTCATCATTCAGAGATAGATCACCAAAAAAGACGAGCAAAGAAAATTCTGTGAGGAGATATGAATTTAGAAAGCAACCCACATATCAAACTCGTGACACAGTCAGTCCGAACCGCTTAAATCAGAATAATTCGCTGCCAGGGAGCTCAGGAGGTTATCATTCTAGGTGTACAACTCCTGTAAATAATAATGACGAAGGTTCAAGACGTTCACCTTATGTACAGAAAGTACAATCAAATCAACCAAACAACCGTGCTAATAAGGTTTCTGTAGGAAACTCTGAGGGTAGTGCAAGAAATACCCGTGAAAGATATGAAAAGCATAATCAAGCTAAACCCATTATCAAAGTAAGCTCGACACCGACACCTTTAAAACCCATCATCAGTTCCCATGAAAGAGAAATAGTCAACAGTATTAAGAGACTTATAGAACTTTTGGACAAAAATTTAAATAACAATGAGAACTCTTCTGCTGATGAATTGTTATCGAATGATGGAAGTGGAAGTTTGTATAGTGGTAGAAGGTTGGCGTTTTCTATACCGGAAGGTGAAAGAATCGGAAGTGCGAAAAGTGACAGTAGAGTATCATCAGAACGTGGTTGTAGCTCAAACTCATCACAATTGAGTTCTGATCAGAGTCAACCAAAAGAGTGTCCTACTTCTTTGAATAGAAAATTGAGATTGCAACAGCTGGATGTTTCTAATGACTCTCCTTTTAGTAAGAAAGGGGAAAATAGCAAACAAACCAATAGAAACGATAAGAGATCGATTAATCATGAAGTTGATAGATCTGATCCTGAATCCTCTCGGCACAGGCCAAGTCAGCCAGAGATGATAATAGTTGTTGGGAAGAAATTGACTATTTATGAGGAGGATGATAAGGAGGATGAAAAGTGAATTCAAGTGATGAATGTCCATAGCCTACTAAAAAAAATATTTCCCTCCAAATATTGTGTTGTGTCCTGTCCCGTCTTTGTTTTCTGTATTTGGATGGAAATTTACTACAACAGATAATCAAATAGAGGACTAACTTTAAAGGTGGAATTGATCAACTTGAATTTTACTCAAACATACACTATACATGAAATACTGGAAAACTCTAGGTCTTCTAGTGAGCAATCTTATTGTGACCATGAACATTTTTTGAAGAATTTAAATGTATGACTCTCATCATTACTCAAAGTAGAGTACCATTCATCTTCAAAGTAACAAATAAAATAAATCTCCTTCAAACAAAACAAATCATCTTCAAAGAGTACCAGAGTATAAAGAGTATAGTTAACAAATCTAATGGAATCGTTCCACAGCTCAATGGATTGTCGAACTGATGTAATCTATAGTCGAAGATGCAAGTCTGTCCATTCTTAAAGAGGATCCTCTATGATAAATGCCTTTGGTAAGATTTTACTCTAATAAATTAATATCTTACAGAATTCCGCTATAAGCGAGACTTTAAATTCAAATTTTCATTTTATTTTGAGATGCAATTTTTAGGCTACATTATCTCTCAATCAAGTTTCAGATAGTATTCTTCCAACTCCTATTTCATTTGTTTAAAAATGCTATATGAGACAATTCAAGCATAGTTTATCATGTTATCATTATTACAATAATTTCCCATTTAGTATCTTTGAGAATGTAAAATTTCATGAATAGAGGAAAAATTTCATTAATTTATGTCATTTATAACCAGTTGCAGGAAAATTCAATTAAATAAAACTGCCTCAAAATGAAGCCATTACAGCGATTCAGCGATTCGTTGATCAATTGGTTTTCTGTTGACTGGTTCTATTGAATTAAATCATTCTACTGCGATTAAATTCAATTGAATTATCTCACAACTTTCCATAAATCTTTAATCGGTTAGAACTTGCATCGGTTAGAACAAGAGCGGACACTTCAACAATTATTTAGATAATAATAATATTATTTTTTGTATCAAATGCTTTAGAGTTGATTTTCAATAAGTCTTCTGTTTGTAGTTTATTCATCTCTTCAAAAATAGTCAACATGATTTTCTTGAAAGTGCTCTAATTTCATGAACTAGATTTTCAATATTAATCGTATATTATACTTACCTATACTATCAGTTTTTGTAGTTTTGCATTACATGTATAGTCTGTCCAAGCAAAGAAGATATCCTGGCAAGATGGGAAAATGACTCCAGCTCTATCAATATTGTTCTCAAATTCTAGGAAACATCCTGCTCTCTAATTTGAGTCCAAATTTATAATTTTTGAAACAATATTGATAGAGCTGGAGTCATTTTCCCATCTTGCCAGAATATCTTCTTTGCTTGGACAGACTATAGAGCTCCTCTTACTGGCATAAGAGTGAATCATTCTCCAACTTTCAGTTCGAATTCTGCTTTCACAGATCATTGTTATCGTGTGATTTGAGGAGTAATAACAATCACAGCATGAAGGATAATACGAGTGAAATAAAACAAGATTTTACTTTACTGCGAAAACTCATTTCTGAAGAAATAAGCAAATCTCCTAACATTTGTTGCAATCATTGCTGTGAACCCAATAATTCCAAGGTATTCTCCAATCTCAGATATCCCATAATATATTCTGTATCATTCACATCTAGCTTCCAATCTCCAACTATTACTACTACTGAATGGTTTGGATTCCCACTCAATCAACATTAAAATCATAGGACCATCGATTTCAATAAAAATAATGCTGTATTTAATGCACCATCTCCGTTTAAATTAAGATCAACAAAACTAATATTCATTTTAAACTATGAATTCTTCCTTTGAAACAGGTTTAAACTAAGTTTAATCAGAATTGTTTTATTCGGTGCATAAAGGCCCAAGATGCATTAATTTACAACATGTGCACGTTATAAAATAGTTTTAACTTTGAAATTTCAATGTAATTTGGATCAATAATATCTTACTCCATCTGTACAAATTCCAAAAGAACCTCATCAATTACCCTCAATATCAATATTACTCACGGACAAGCAAAAGTGCTTATGTGGGCATAATTCGTCATAAAAATAACATTTGCATTGGGGTTAATGTATGATAACTTATGAATAAAAAAATAGAATTTTATTGCCAAGATACATTTATAGTTCACATATCACAGACAAAATTGGAAATTCCCTCACGTAATAATATTAGTCACAGGCCTAACTGGATGCAACAAAATAGAATTTTGTGAGGTACTTGTTCGAAAAACAAACAGCTCACACTAGTCGAATTCTTAAACAAATACCTATTCATTAAAAATGTAGCATAAACTGTTGAAGGGATTGTATGAGCAATTTTTTATACAAAATTTACCACCCATAAAATTAGTCCTAAACATAGCCTAAATTTAGATTACTGTGAGAAATCTTATGGCAATGTCATTCCGTAGGAGGATATATGATTGAAAAATACTTCCAGTCCTAGTTCAACCAATATTATTCTGACTTGGAATTTTAAAATTCTTTATTATGATAAATCCAAATATGTCGCAGCTAGTCTGACTGGCCTGCACACAGCAGCACGATGAGCTTTGTAGTATCTGTATTAGAGCTCTCTGATACAGCACTCTGTATCAGCTAATATATAAGCACAATGCTGCAAACCAAGATCCACAAATATCACTGTAACAAGCGGACGGACCTTCCCACTAAACTTCCAAACTACTATGTTTTATTTTGTATAGTGGTTGCGTGAAGTGTACAGAATCAGTTACCATAGAACCATTGAGTATGAATATGAATGAGTATGAACCATTGAATATGAGGTAGAACTAAGTTGCAGCATTGACTAACCAATTGTTATAGTCTGGATGACAATAATTGTTATAGACAGATGACATCCTTTAAGATGGCCACTTGAAGCGAAAGTTTAATTGCGCATGCGCAGATCTGAAAAATTTAGTTTATGATTACTTCTGCCACCCTACCGCTGATGAGATGTGGTGAGACTGATTATGAGAGTGGCAATATTTTCATTGAACAGTAATTTTAAAGGAATATCAACTGTGCTCGACAAAAATATTCCAATT
Organism: Sogatella furcifera; assembly: GCA_017141385.1. Taxonomy (NCBI): domain Eukaryota; kingdom Metazoa; phylum Arthropoda; class Insecta; order Hemiptera; family Delphacidae; genus Sogatella; species Sogatella furcifera. The sequence goes on along the minus strand of CM029546.1, from coordinate 7,369,419 downwards.
CCTCTTCACTCGATTACAATAATATGTGAACATCAGAGTTGTGGTAAAAACTAGTGGTCAAAAACATTTCATCAATTCTCTTTCAATGAGATCAATTTTTTATTATATATATTCTTTTTAATCCCAACTACAATGAGATGTCAATTATGTGCTTTAGAAATCAATGCCAAACTTGAAAACGGTCATACTATGTTTTGCTATATTCAAATAACATGAGATAAAACACAACTTATCATACGCTAACAAACTAGGGTAAAACCTATGAAAATAGTCCAGTGAGACTTGATGTAGTGTTTCCAAGACAGCTAATTATGAATAAAAATTAATTTATATTTTTATGATACACCTGAAAAAATTGCAACGGATATGGGTGTTGTTGAGTGATGAGGGGAAACTCTGCGGTGGTTCAGTTTCCGTTGGACTATTTCCATGCGTTTTACTCTAACAGTTGATATAATACTAGCCAACTTATTGATATTTCACCAGTAGGTTAATTAGTTTCGTGTTTTCCTTAGATGCCACACACCACTACAATGAGATGTCAAACAATAGGTAATGAAAACACAAAAATAATCAATCTCAACTGTGAGCCAGTTCCTGTCCCAATCTGCTTTTTCAAATGCTGTCAAAGTTCGAATCCCAGTTCCTCACTTCCTACCACGGAACTGAGACCTGAATCAGCCAGACAAGAAATGATCACCACAGATGTCCAATGCCAAACGGAGTGTTTTACCCCTGCTAAGGAATCATATGCCTCGATCATCTCCTATGCAAGACCTGTGCCAGACTGTTTTCAGGAGATCAACGTTCCACTTCAGGAGCCCTATGTTTCTTCAAATGTTTGTCCTCAAAAAGTATGCGCCCTTTGTTGTTGTCCTGTTGAAGACCAGGTAAACTATTGCAGAGAGAATTTTCAAAATGTCACCGTGAGGAATCCTTCACAAAAATCGTTCAACATTTGTACAGAAAACGCCACAGCATCGTGCTGGAACCATGAGATTCCACTAGTTGCAACACAATGTATGTGTTCTCCCCCTTATAAAAGGTAAGAATATCAATTCCAAATCTCGTTTATTCACAATCTATAGGCCATACCTATACACGTTTACAGTTGGCCATACATGGAAGAGAAATACATTTATTTTATTCTAGAGATCTATATTTAGAGAAATGTATTTTATTCTCTAAGAAAGCAAACTTATAAATTGAGTAGCAGACAAAAATTTTATTCACTAAAAAGTTGATTCTATCTTATATAGTACTAGACTAAAGTTTTTTATAATTATGTAATAGGAATGAGCCTACATGGGCACTATTGCCTTTGCGTAGTCTCGAAATTTTTCATGTCTGAATAAAAAAATTTATTAAACAAATTTCTGAGCTGTTTTGTGTAAATTTAGAGATATTTTAATGCAGAATAAAGATTGATACACACTAGAGATGAATCGATGAATGTTTGTACAGTTTATCGTAAAAAATATTAGAATTTTATTATCAATGTGATGTGTGTGCCTCCCTTTTCATATTGAAGTCTTTTTCATTTCTTGAAAAAGATATCACTGAAAATTTTCTCACTGATTAATTCTATATATTCTGATTTGATAAATATAACCTTATTCAATTTTCATCAAGTAGATCGAACCATAGAGAAAGAATAGCTGATTCTTTCTTTTTTAGTGGAAATTTTAACTTACACTCCTTTCTCTATGATTGAATTAAATCCATGTAATATATTATTCTGAAGTCCTTCTTATATGTATCAAATTGAATCTTCTTCACGAATTCTCACTACGAATAATTTTTTCACATATCCTGAACTGCGCTGCATTGCTCTACTGTATTGAACTGCGAAGTATAATATAATATTCTCTAAACTTTATTAGACAGCATTTTCAACTTGGCAAGGAGAAAGTATTATTTTACTAAATTCAACTATTTTTTATTTTTTTGTGAAACCAATTTTCTATCTTATTCTTGTATCCTGTTATACAGAACTAGCTGGGAAAAAGATTATGGACCCAAACCCTCCGAAGTAGCACCCAAGATACATATGAGATCCACGCATGGAATCCTCTTAAAATCGCAGAGTACCCAAGTAGTAAGTTTTATTTTGAAGTATTATTCCACTTTGAAATCAATCGAGCTTGGCTTGCGCCAGAAAATTACAAAAGGTATCTTTTAGAAGTAACATTATATATAATATCAAGAACACCCTTTTGCAATAATGAACTTTATGATCTGTATTCTTATTTTATGCACATGTATCGCAAACATATTAATTATATCACATTGCATCGATGTCATTCAAAATGTTAAGTAACTGTAAAGTATTACCTAAAATCATTATTAGTGTTCTTATCTTCCACTACCGTATAAACGCAGATATCAATAAGTGTTTATTACCTGTATTTCTACTACCAACTGTATTTTATTACCTGTATTTCTATTATCAATAACTGTATTTTATTACCTGCATTAATTAAGTTGTCCAATCTAATATAAATAATATTACAGTGTTATGTCAATTGGGGAAGGAGTCCATAAGTCATTTCAGCCATAAAGTATTGTAAAGTCTTATATCATTCCTCTATGCTTAAACAAAGTTCAGTTTCAGACACCACGATTTTTCTACGTTCTTTAATATTATTTATTCTTCTTTATGAATCACTAGATTGATAAAGCTTGGAAAAGATGATGTGTGCAGAGACACATCATGTGTTTGTCAATCTAGTGAAATTTTTAAAGTTAACAAAAAACTGGACGTCCAAAAATCATGGTGTTTAAAACGGGCCAAACGTTTTCAGATCGATGTTTCCATTTTGAATGAGCACTTGATCAAACATGGCTGTAAATATTACTTCGTAAAAACATTATTTATAATTTTTTTTATTTCCATGTTGCATTATGATTCCAGGGAACGATTGAAGTACTAGACGACAATCGCTTCACAATTAACGGAATACCGTTCAAGAGTTGCGAGTGTGGTGAGAAAGCGGAGGGTAAATTCACCATTGCTGAAACAGTGAAGCAGCCTCCAAACAAAGAAATAGAATCGGCTAGTGATAGACCAGGCTCATCCACGTCTGAATCTAGCACCGACTCACAGACCAGCCGCGGCAGGAGGCTGAAGAGTCGCGATTGGTTAACGAAGACAGCAGAAGGCTCCACACTGAGGAAGAGCAAGAAATTGAGGAGTAAAAAAGAGAGGAAAACAAAGCAGCAAGGCACATTCACACTGTGGATAGATTCCATGTATTTCCCCAGTCGAACCATGGAACGCCTCAAGTTAGTATGCATTGACGGGCTGTATTAATAATAATATAAGAAATGGTAATTAACAATCCAACTTTTTTTTTAAATTTTATACAGCAATGACCATACAACCACTGTTGTGTTTATGATAGATGATTATTTGTAATGAATTATTATTATTTGAAAGATTGGGCGTCCTCTTGAACGGGTGCTTTCCGAAACTACGCCGGCGACCAGCGTATAATGAATCCTACGTATTCTTATGAAGCGTATTAGTGCCTTGTGTTAGTGCTACTAAATAGTGGCAAGTTCCCAAAACAAGCCAGCAGCAATTGAAAGTATAGTAAATCAATTCTTTGTACGTGTGCTTGGCGTAGAATTGAGCTCATATACTTTCTAATGCTTACTGGCGGCTTTTGTAGCCGTGTCACTAGATAGCAGCACTACCACGCTGTCACCTCTCGCCTATATTACAGAACAGTATTTGACTATTTGTACCCTAGCGCCTGTGTGCGGGGTAGTTACGGAAAGCTCCCCTTTAGGGTCTGCAACATCCACTGACTGTTCAGAATGACATTTCGGACTGTGACAGTCAAAAACTATGAGTGGATGGGAAAACCTAAGAATCTTCCCAAAAGAAGACAAAGGTGAGAAAACATAGCACAAGTGATAAATCAGAGTTTAGTCGGGATTTTGTAATTTTCATCACGATTCATGAGATTTGGATAAGATTTACAAAGTCACCGCCATTTAACTTTTCCTTCAGAAAGTGTTTCTTCCATCAATTAAAGATACAAATTTATGATTTAACATCCACTTATCATCCTTAATGGTTGAAAAATTGTGTTTTCAGCATATTTCCCCTATTATTATCTATTATCTCAATAACCATCGAAGTTGCAAACTTCTAACTGAAGTTTCATTGAATTTTATCTGGGAATTGACAATCTTAGTACAATCTTGAATAAAGCATTAAATAATTAGAACAATCGAAGATTAAATATTCACTGGGTTGTAATACCAACAATGCAGTCACAATTTTCATAAATAACAAAAGAAGGAAAACCACCTTCTTCTTCAGAAGATTAAATATTATATCTAGAAAAATGTTAATTTTCCGCCATTTTTATCTCAGCAACAAAGCATTTCTGGGGGTATGTCGTATGGAACTTTTTTCTCTACTTGATGTAAGGAATCAACCTGAAAAGTATTGAACATTCCTCCTGAAACATCCTGTTTGAATAGAACCAAGAATAATTTCAAAATTCCAATGAGTCGTTACACGATATTGTAGAATCGTTCCATTGAAAAGTCGGTTTGAAAATGTGACCTGTATGGCCACAAAACCATGGTCCTGTACAAAATAACGGTAGAATTGACAATAACAGTGTTTTTTATTTAATTAAGAATCATTTCATTGACAATTCAAATGAATTATTTTAAAAGTATTTTTGCAGTTGTTTAACTGCAATATCTGATAATTCTTCCATCAATGATTGTTTGTATATCTATTACTTATCATGTATTCAAATAAATATTTATAATACAGTTGAATCTATCTGTTATAGCGCAATGGACTCAAAACCTTACGTGTACTTGACTTGGACGTTCCTGGAGCTGGAGGACAAAGCGTATTCCACGATTATGCCAGCTAATAAGGCAGTATTCAACTGCTCATCAGTCTACAGAGGTGACATCACCTTAGAGATGCTGCATTACATGTGTGCTGTGAGTTACCTGGTTTTGACTTATAATGATTTATTCTTCAATTTTTTTGGAAATTCGGTTTAAATTTTGATAATATGCTTATATTGCGTCCTAGCTGAGTAAATAGGTATAGCTGGTATATAAATAGAGTAAATAGGGCTAGGTAGGTATACTTGGGTATATCTTCCTGTGGCTAGGTAGGTATAGGCTAGCAAATGAATAGGTATGACGCATGAGTGTGTTCTAGCTTAGCTCAGCTGAGGTTTTTAAACATTAAAGCTAGGCGCTACAACAGACGGACGGAGGAAATGCCCCCCCCCCCCAGGTATTCAATATTGCAAAATATTGCAACGCACAGACGGACGGACAGACGTTTGTGTCTGTTGCAACAGTAAGTAGTGTAATAACCTGGGAGGGATATTTCCTCCGTTCGTCTCCATATGCTGTGTGCGTCTTGCTTCAAGTGTTAAATTGCTCAGTCGCGCGATGGAGAATTTTTTTGTGAATCAGCTATCCAGGACTGGTGTGTGTCAAGAAAACCATCTCAAATCAAAATTGAATTGACCTCTTAGCTATTTTATAAACTAAATTTATACTTTTGGATTCTCACTTCTTTGCTGAAGAGAGGTATTATTGTTCTTCCTCAAGATTAACTTGCTAAAATTGAGTGATGAAATTATCGAATTCCATAAATTCAGATCACTTTCAGTATTTCCTTTATCTCAGGGCTACTTTTATCACTGATTTTTATTTTAAAAAATATCACAGTACCTATATATCCGTACAGGTTTCACTCGTTGAAATTCATTGGAAAGTTGACTTGAATCATTTTATTAATAAACCTGGTTCATAAACAGAAATCAGGTACATTAATAGCATTATAGAATAATAGGCTCTAAAAATTATGATTTTCCATTATAATCCATCTAAAAGAATGTTCTATTGGCACTTATCAAGCCTTTTCTAATTGAAATTTCAGAATAAAGTGAAAGTCGAATGTCACGTTGCTCTGAACGATTCAAGTAAGATGATCAGTTTCGGAGAGATTGACGTATCCGAAGCTATCTACAAGCCTAATACAAAGTGCAAATACAAGGTCTCACTGGATGGTCCCAATAATATGTCTGCAGTGTTGACCTCCCGGTTTAAGTTTGACTGTCCCGAAAATCTCCTACGTCGTGTGTTGCAAAAATAATGTAAAATTATCTTATTATATACAGTTGGACAGTTCAAAATTGAATAATTCCCCTATTATTTCATAGTCTTGTGAGTTTATTATCTGTAATATTAATAAAAATTAAAAATTTCTCAACTTATATCTCTCATTTCTGTGTATGAGCTGAAACGTTTGACCATTAAAATTCAGAAACAATAATAGAAGATTCATTCATATACTGAAAACCAAGGTAATAGAGTACGAATTATAATGTGCTTGAATTTCCGTGATGAAGTTTTTTATATGTTATGAGAATATAGCAGTTATCGGATAGAAATTATTTAGGAAAGAGGAACATTTCAGAGAGCAGGTGAGTTCCTCCTTGGAACTAATCACAAAAGGCTAATCATCCGATATGCAATATACGAGTATAATATACATACATATTATGATGTATGCAAAACCTTTACATATGATTGTACTTCACACAATTTTGTTATTTAATACAAGGAGGAACTTTCCTGCTCTATGAAAAGGATCTTTCTTATTAAATAACTGTTAATTATTGAATAACTTGAGAATAATTCTTATTAAATAACTGTTTTATGCTTATAAGATATGCAAATCTCAATATTTAAAACATCGTTTGATATTATTCTCCCAATCTGTTTCAATTCTCTGATTGTTATCTGTTGAATATAGGCTGCTAAGCCACTTTCGACATGTTTTTCGGACGTCCAGCTTTTTTATCTTTATAAATTTGACTAGATTGAACAGATGAACTTGGCAAATACATGATGTTTCTCGTACACATAATATGTTTGCCGAGCTTCATTCAATGTACAGAGTATTATTATACTCATTGTAATGATAATAAAGTCTCTGTATTCAATCTATTAGAAATTATAAAGGAAACAGGAAACTGGATATCCTAATATTGTGGTGTTTGGAACGGGGGTTAGAGTAATTTTCCCATCTTGCCAGAATGTCTACTTTGCTTGGACAGATTATACCATCATCAGTCACCTTCTTCGATCATTTTTCATGCCCACAATAACAAACTATCCAGGCATAATCCTAAAATGAAAAAAATATCTAGATATTCAATTTCAGAACAAATCAACAACTTTTAAGAAATTATAGGAAAAATGGGAACGCATAACATCTGCCGTTCCTGTATCTGTATCTGTTAACCTGTATGAATAACCTGGGATTTTTAATATTTTTCTGTTATAGCTAGGAATAACCTACAGTTTCTGAATATTCTTCTTATTATAGCTTCTGTAATAATTTTCTATTAATTTGAATCATTATAGATATCGAAAAACGTTAATGAATTATCTTTTCACTTTTCTGTTATTTGGTTTAGTTATTGCCATCATTTATATTTCCATTGATAGCCTATAAATCAAAACAGGAATAACGATGAATATGGTTCTACTTGAAACTTCATTTTTATGTATTAATGTTTTTTTTATTGAAAATTACCTAAGAGTTTGAGTTATATTTTTAAGATACTTCAAACCAGCATCACAATGTATCCTCAGTTTTTCATTGGTTTTGCATTTTTATAGTGAATTGGATACCAAACGACTTATCAATCTGATGTGGACATTCCTGAAACTCCAGGACAAGGCTGTTTCCACGATTTTTCCAACTAATAAGACTTTATCCAGCTCATCGTCTGTTTACAAGAGTGATATACCGGGAGCGATGCTACGTTCTATGTGCTCGGTAAGTCATTGAGTATTTTTATCACATTCAGAGTCATCTCTAAGTTGATTTCTTTCTGATTTCGGTGTGAATAGTATTCCTGCATTGGGTTATAATAATGGCAGGATTTGGGCAGATGTGCAGAAAATGCATGATATATCACAATACATACAGTAATTTGATTTTCTCAACTAAGTACTCGTATCACATTTTGATAATCATCTGCTTGTTTCATGAAAACAAAAAAGGCTTAATGCCTGTTAGATTTAATAGTTCACAAATTTTTGTGGATTAATAAACACAATTTTGATCCTCTGTACTTTTTTATTATCTTTATTACTTTTTATTAGGTATTCAATAATTCACAAAAACAAACGTCATGATTATTGAATTGGACAATATTTATTGCAAAATATCGTTTGTATTATATTATTTATGTGTATAATTTTATATTAAGTCTAAATAATGACATTTATTGCCGGGATAAAGCTACAAAAAATAATGGTGGATAACAACAACTGAGGCATGTAGAACGGTTGTGCAAGGTTGCAAAATGCAAGCAATTATGCGGGTTTGGCTTTCACATGCATGTGTATTATGAACAAATGATGCAAAATAATAGTAGAGTGCAGAGAACTAACAAAACCTGAAAGTTTTTCACTCTGTTCCAGAACGGAGTGAAAGTTGAATGTCACGGTGTCCTAAACGAATCTAGACAAATTATCAGTTCTGGGGAGATCGATGTATCAGATGCAATCCAACACCCTAAAGCCACGTTTACACCGGAATGTTAATAACTTTTATATGATATATAAGTCTATATAATAATAGAATAGAATAGAAAAATGCTTTTATTCTCCTCCACATTATAAATACAAAAAAAAAATTCGCTCCGCCAGCTGGCGGTCGGAAAGAGTGCATTTCAAATGCTATTCTACGATGGCTAAAATCATATAACTTATAATAATCTATTCAGGGTATGAATTCAAAAGTGCCGTTTTCGAAAAACACAATTTTTGGCATTTTATTCACCATTTTTAATTGATTTTTTCATTGATGGCTCAAATTCTAGGGCATAATAAGGGCATTCATTATACACACCAATTTTCAAAACGATCAAGCTATTGGTCGATTTTTAGTGATTTTTCAAAATTTTCATCACCTAATTTCACCTCCTACCCTTAGACCAATTTGGCTGGTTATCGAACTTGACCGAGATATTAACAGTAATGATTTTTGTGCAAAATTTGGTCGCTTTCCGACAAGCCCTTCGGGAGTTATCGTGTTAACAAAAATCTGTACATATATAAATATATATATATATATATATATATATATATATGAATAGGTATATATGAATTTGAACGGACATCAGATTCGTATTGTAGGGGCTCGGAAACGTGTAAAAAATATATCACATCATAAATTTTCGTTTGTCAGGGCAAGACCAATAGTGCATTTTTTCAAATGAAATGCACTAAAAATATTATAAACACACATTTACGGCTTGATCACATGATCGCCAGCCGGAATATAAGTCTATATAATAATACGTTATTAAAAAAAACGTGGCATGATAAAAAGAACAAGTACAAGGTTTGTTTTAAATGGTCCGAGTAAACATTGCCCCAAGATTCTTCTTGATGTATTTATAAGATGACTTGAAATCTGGACAAGAATTGAGCAGCTCATTGTTTTATGGGGAGGCCACCAAATGAGCGACAAGCCAAAAGGCCGAAACGACACATCAGTAGCCACCCTTCTGTAACCGTCTCATGTAATAGTTGTCTACTGCTATGAATTGTTGTAGATGAAAGAGATAATGCAATGTTATAATCATAATACACTTCTGATTTGAATTGATGTAGTGGAATTGTAGTTGATTAGCTAACGTTTCAAAATAATGTTCAGTTAAAAAACGAATTTGCATAAGATTATTTGTTCAATTTTCAATGCGTTGTATGATGGTATATCATATGTATTGAAGATATAAGCTACATTATCAATATCATCATTTTTTTCTATCTGAATGTATTTTCAATTTTGCATAATTGCATTACTCCCTGCAGTGTCAATGAATTTCATCTCATTACAGGCTCCCATAATTTGCCATGATGTACTGTCTACAGTACTATGATTCATTCTTATTATTATTATTTATAATTTTTTCTTATTATTCTGTCCAAATCACAAATAGATACGGCCACCCTGTCGGAGGAGACGATAAGCCGTCGCTCCCGACTGTCTAAAAAGTAATCGTCTACTCATCATCATCATCATCATCATCCCTCTTATTACCCATGCACAGGCCTAGGACCCTATGTGGGCATCACCCTCAGTAAAATTCTCATCCAGTTATTCAACAGCTTTATACCGTACTTCAGCTTCATAAATTGCATTCCTACTTTTGTAAATACCGTAGGAATTGGGTCGAAAAATTAAAAATCTACACAAATTGATTTATATTTGTTTTTATTATTCAAGTTTCGAATTTTGTTAAAAATATACATTCACATATTATAAATTAAATGTCAACATACATATTTTTTATAAATAATGTCTAATCTATTGAGCATCATCACACAATTTTATATAGTCATGCATCTCTTGAACATTATTTCTTCTATTACATTATTAATCCTTAAATTTCAGATGTTCTCAATTTTAATTGTAATTTGAACTATTAAAATAGTTCTCAATTGTAATTTGAACTCGGTTTTTAGTGAATTTGATAAATAATTAATTAATTCTATATCAAATTTTGAACAAAAGTTGATGTATATTGATGTCCAACTTTAGAAATGCATGACTATGAATATGCCTCTTTTAAAACTGTCATCTTTCATCCTCTAAATCCTATTCAATGATGAAATCTCTTTATCAAAACTAATGCTCCCTATCAAATTAGCACAATGTTCTCAATTGTAATCTAACTATTACACATTCACACATCATACATCCACACTCTTTCACGTATTTACATTACAAACTAAGAAATTTCATATTATATCATTGATAATACATTGTCATTTTGTGTATAATCCTAAGTACAGAATTGGGATACACAAAACTTTTCAAGATTTTATTGGGAGATATCGTTGCATATCAGTAACATAATCAATTAGCAGTAAATCGAATACTGTAACGCAGTAAATATCATTACAGTATTCAAGAAATGCTTAATGTCACTGCGGAATACTAAGAATACTAATTACATAAACATTTTTTCATACAATGTAAATGTATGGAATACATGTATTACACATGCATGTTTCTATCAATATTCTGTTCATTCATAAATTATGCTTCCTTCTCTTTTACATACGACATAAAAGGATAAGAGCATTGCAAATGCTCAACAATTGATCATAGAATAAACTTTTGTTTTTTATTATAAATTTTAAAGCATTGTAGAAGTGCTGCCCAAAATTTATTCAATAACTGAATAGTGAAGTATTACTCTTACCATTAAGATCGATAGCAAATATTGTAATACTGTATTGCTGTTCATTGTCATTTTCCATATTGTCATTTATTTGTAATCACTCAATTATTACAAATTGCTTTTTCTATTTAATTGAGTTTCTCTTAGAATTATTATCTCTATAAATGAATTATTGTCCATAGCAGGTCACAGATACATCGTAACATTCAGCCTTTTGTAACGTACACCCTTCAGATCAAGAAAAGTTCATCGTTGTATATTAAAGTTCACTCATCATAGTGAAAGCAGAGTGAACTGCTGACCATTTTTAAGTACAATTACCATGTTAAATCAACAACTGATCTGATCCTAGGGTTTTTAAAATGAGTACATAATTTTTTCCCACTATATTCTCATTCCACTGGCATCAGGTCACTCTCAAAATCAGGCTGTGGCTGCTTCTTCTTGTTCTTTTTACTCTTCACACACCTTCCCCGATAGCAGATCTCGGTTTCCATTGAGATTTCCGTCGTTGTCGATGTGCCTAGAACTCGTGGCGGTGACGTCACAACATCAGTTGATGACTCAACACTATCGGTAACTGCTTCTTCGGGGACACTCTTTATCGTGGTGATTTCTGGGAGAACGGTTACTGGAGCAGGTTCATTGTCGTTAACGGTTACTGTGGTAGCTACTTCGTTTGAGCCGGTGATGTCTTCAATAATACTTGCTACTGTTGTTGTAATGTTATCTTTATCAGTGTCTTCTTTACTCTCTTCTTTTTCATCTGCGGTTGCTTCCTCCCCTTCCTCCTCCTGCTGCTCCTTCAACATGTCTCGAATCATATCTGTCAAAGTCTTCTCATAATCAACCGCTGGCGCTTCTGTGGTGGAAGTGGTTGTGGTACTTGGTTCAGCCAGTTCCAGTTCGGCTCCGTCAGCCGAGTAGGGATCAGTGGGCCGATGGTTGGCTGGAATAGTGTACTGTTGTTCCACTTTGTCGTTGTTGACCACGCTGGTGTCTTTGACGCCGGCCGCTTTGATGGCGTTATTGGTGAGGCTGGCCAGATTCTGAGATTCGGCAGTTTCGAACACATCGTGAGGCTTCTTATTGACTCGCACGCGAACCCAGGTTCCTCTCCTCCTGCCAGGCTGGAAAATTATGAAAAATTTTGTAAAGTAGGAATTGAAATCGTGTATATTGTTTGTGACAAAAATAGACTGTAAATTCTTCTATAGATTAATAAAAATTAAAATAGAACTCTTCTCTAAAAATCAATAATAAAATTAAAAACTGAAAACGGCACCTTCTGTGTGTAATAATATTCTTAATTATTGCTCAAACTATCATATCCAACAACTAAACTATATATAACAATTTATTACTCCAGCACATGGTACTTCATAGTGGAGAAGGGCAATACCCACATACAAAAACACTAAACATGTAGTACGGTAGGCTATAGGCACAGTTTTTCTCTGAAACTAACTTAACTATTAAAATTTAAATATTTCAATATTTTTGTAATTGATTTAGTTTCAGTTCTTAATTCAACTTGTAATTCTCTTTGAGTAGTTGTGAAGGTAATATTGTGGTAGTCAACCTAGTCATCCATAATAAATGAAAAGACAAAATGTTGTCAAACCACTGATTTATTAGAAAATCAACCGAAACCGGTATCTCGATTTTCTAATAAATAAGTGGTTTGACAAGAACTTGTAGGCCTTTATTAGGCCTAATAATAGCTTTATTCAATGACAAAGAATTATTCTATTTTATTTGAATTCAAATTGTGATACTACTAATTGTTCTCTTGTTTAGGATATTGTTAATCTGAAGCTGTGTGATCATGGTTCACTTTACATGGAAGAAAAAATAATTTGATATAATTATAATACCAAATAATATAATGGTTATAATTTTGTGTATTATTATTGATACTTATTGTATCGAATTCATCATGGAGCCTACATCAAAGTTGAAATTTGTCTCTTAATAAATTAATATTTGAGAAATTATTTCCTGATCGTATTTTTCCAAAGAAAATTGAATCAATAATTGTTATTCAATAATTCATTCAAGTAATACACAGTTCAAATGAGTCACTGTTGAAATTATAAAAGTGTTTCATAACATAATTTGTGTTTTTTAGGGTTTACATCCACTGACAGTTCGGACCGTGACAGTTAAAAACTGATGGGAAAACCGGCAGTCAAAAATAGCTGTAAACCGGCCGATCGTTGAATGATCAGCTGTGAACTGTCGACTATCAGTAGGATCTGACAGTGGATGTAATGGACCTTGAATGGACCATTATTTCGTTATACCAAAGACAATACAACTTTTATGAGTTTTTTGTGGTAATACACAGTTTAATAAATTAATATTATCTTATGCAATGCTAGAAAATCTCATACTATGACTTGAAAATTGAAAAAATTCGCTCCGGCAGCTGGCGGTCGGAATGAGTGCATTTCAAATGCAATTCTATTATAGCTCAAATCATATGACTTATAATGAATTATTCAGAATATATTAATTCAAAAGTTCTGTTTTCAAAAACCCATGAAAACACCATTTCTGGCAAATTATTCGCCATTTTCTCTGCCATTTTTTATTGGATTTTTTTGGTTGATGGCTCAAATTGTAGGATTATACACACCAATTTTCAAAACGATCAAGTTATTGGTCGATTTGTAGTGATTTTTCTAAACTTTCATCCCTAATTTCAACCCCTACCCTTGAACCAATTTGGCTGGTTAACGAACTTGACCGAGATATTACTATATCATTACTAATGATTTTTGTGCAAAATTTGGTCGCTCTCCAACAAGCCCTTCGGGAGTTATCGTGTTCACAAGAATTTGTACATATATAAATATATATATAGAGATATATGAATTTGAACGGACATCAAATTCGTGTTCTAGGGGCTCGGAAACGTGTAAAAAATATATCACATCATAAATTTTCGACTGTCGGGGCAAGACCAATAGTGCATTTTTTCGAATGAAATGCACTAAAATCGGCTCCAATGCAATATGAATAAAATTAACTTTGTTTTTATTGGGAAGAATAATCTATACCACAATAAATAATTACTTGTCATCTAATTAGTTCATCTTATCAAGCTAATTAATAAGTCTACATAATTAGCTTTAATAAAATTTATCTCTCAAGTAAATTCTCCAATTCTAACTTTCTTCTTGCACCGAAATTCCAGTTGAGAGAATATTGTATAGATGGATTAAAAATTGGAGAATAATTATTCCATGTGTGAAGTTTATTTTCTAATCATTAAATTTTTGTAATTAAACTTATTCTCGCACAATCTAAGAGCTATTATCTCGGCACAACCGTAAAACAAATTTCTCTTTATAATATTCGCTGTAGTCGGTGTCCCGTCTTGACGGATGTCTTCTTTCCTTGGACAGACTGTATAATGGAGTGAATATGGAACTGGCAACCAGATAGTAGGCCTAGACCCTTCATGGGCTGTTAAGCCATTGACAAACAAAAAACTTTTTAATATTCTGTGATTAAAAATCTAAAATCCTTCAAATTAATTATTTTATTATCATTTTAAATACAGTATTTAAAATAAAATTTCAACTAACCTTTTTACCAGTGACTGGATCGATGAGTTTCGTTGGGTTAGTGCTGTCCTTAGTGGTTTTCTCCGCCTCAGAATGTGTTCCCTGGTTGTTTTGCTCATCCTCGCTAATCTGCATTTCTTTATTGACTGTTTCATGCTTCATAACTTTTGTCTCATCGTGAACACTGTCTGCCTGCACTCTGCCTTCAGACTGGTGATTCACATAGTAATCTCCTTGATTACCGTCCGTTATCAGTTTTCCATCAATGTCGTATTGTTCCTCTTTCGACTCTTCTTTCTCATTGTACTGATTGACTTTTCCGCTTTGTTCGTAGGCGGGTTTCGACTTCGATTTACCAAAGACCAGCTGTTCGTTTGATGAGAAGGGTGTTTGGTCGTTTGAGGGATGGTAGACGGGGCCTTCAGCATAGCTGGGTGTCTGTTTGTGATCGTAGTACTCGTCACTGAAGTATTGTCCGCTTAATGTTGATTGTGTGACTGGTGAAGATTCCGCGCTAAAGTCGTAGCTGTTGCTCTGCTGGATTGTGACGGCTTGGTTCCAGTAGTCTTCATCGGAATTGGTTGGAGGTGAGGTTTGACGATGTCTGACTGGTGTCTCGGTGTAGGAAGAGACTGGCCTCTGTTGTTTGACTAGATATTTCTCGTTTTGTGATTCATAATTGTTGTTGTAATTACTGTTTTGGTTTGAGTAGTAGGGATCAAGTATTTCATTGGAAGCGGCCGATGGAGCGAAACCGTCTCTCTCTGATTCAACTGGAGTTATCTCCGTTGTTGTCAAAGCAGTCTTTGACGGTCTTCTTATACGACCTCTTCCAGTAGTCAACTTTGTCGTCTGCGGCTTCCTTGTTGTCCTCAACAAATATCTGGTATTTGAGTCTTCTTGTTGGTATGACGGTGTTGTACTTTGCACTGTGATGTGTCTCTCGCTAGCCGTAGTTGACGTTGGTCTTCTTGCCTTGTTTCTGTTCAGAAGGTGGTTGTAAGGCCTGCTGACGGGAACTGCACTCTCAGTAGTGCTCTTGTCGCTGGCATGAGTACTGGACTCACCATCGTTGGAGCTTCCTGAAGTAGTTGAAGTTCTTTGTCTGTAGGCATGTCTATTGTGTTGGCCTCTGTCGGCACTATTCAGATTCCTGTGAGGCTTTCTTATCTGCTCTTCATTTGCTGGTGACTCATTGAATACTCCTTCTGGGTAATTTGGTCGTTCTGTTGTTGTTGACTGTCTCACACTTGACCTTGTTCTTCCTCTCACTCTGCCCCTGACTCTGACTGTTACTGGCTTTGGTGTTTCCTTCTCCAAATCCGATTCTGTTGTTGATGTGTATGTGTTATCAAAAGATTGATCATTTTCTTTACTTTGTTGTGTGCTGTAAGGATGGTCTCGGTTTCTGCTGTTGTAATGAGTTGGAGTCTCATGATCTGTCTGTTCTCTTGAGCTCTGACTACCTCTTCCCCTGGTTCTTGTGTATTTTGTCAGCCTCTGTTGGTTGATTGGCTTATCAGTCATCTCTTCACTAGTGTACCTGACGGATGAATCATCAAATGCTTGCTGAGAGTTCTGGAATGTTGATTTTGGGAGTTGTGAGTTTATGAAAGACTGTTGTTGATTCACCTGCTGTTCTTGATTTATCTGCTGTTGAGTATTTACATTCTGTTGAATATTCACATTCTGTTGAATATTTTCTTGAGCTAATGTACTGCTCTCAAATTGTGTTTGAGCAGCATTTCCATTGAATTGTTGTTGCTGTTGAGGTTGCTGTTGCTCTTGGAATTGATTGTAGAATTGTCCTGATGGTCCAATTTCTTTGTTAATTGGACTTGGACTTGCTCTGTTGTCAGTGTCAGGATAAGTTATCTTGAATCCTTGGTCAGATTCAGTTACAGATTGCTCATCTGACCTTTCAGTGTTGCTGGGGTAGTTGGAAAGCTGTCCATTATAATTATTATTATTCTGATTATATTGTACAGTCTGCTGCAGATATTGTTGCTCTTGTACCTTAGGATTTGTTTTCACTTGTGGTTGATACTCTTGTGGCTCACTTGCTGTTTGTTCTGTTGTTGAGTGGTGAGGATTTCTTCCCCTAAATCTCTGTCTCAAAGGATCTCTCCTTTGTCCACTATTCCTGTTTGAGTTTGAAA
This sequence comes from Sogatella furcifera, assembly GCA_017141385.1. Classification (NCBI taxonomy): domain Eukaryota; kingdom Metazoa; phylum Arthropoda; class Insecta; order Hemiptera; family Delphacidae; genus Sogatella; species Sogatella furcifera. The sequence goes on along the minus strand of CM029546.1, from coordinate 7,352,412 downwards.
TTCTCTCACTCTCAGTTGTAATTTGTTGTGTGATATCTGATACAATCTCTTCAGTTGTCTGCTCTTGTGCTGGGACAAAACTCTTTGGAGTGTTATAGAATGGATTGCTTATTTCAGCTGGTACTTTGATGTTTTCTTCAGAGTTTTGAATGTACTGTTGCTCTGGATTTGGGAATTGTTGTTTGTATTCTGGTTGTTGTACTTGTTCATTTTGATAGAATTGTTGATTGCTGTTGCTGTTGAAAGCAAACTGATTTGTAAACTGATCTTGTTGATTGTTGTTTTGAGTTAGTTGTGGAGCACCTAGGTTTTGTGATGAGAATTGAACTCTCTGTGGAGTTTCATAGACAGGTTGTCTAAAGTTTTGATTGAAATTTTGTTGAACATTTTCTGTGGTGTAGTCAGAGTAGAACTTCTGTTCATCATTCAAGGGTTGTTCGTTTTGTGGAGGTAGAGTGGTAATTATTGGCTCTGGAGTTGTGCTGGGTACTGGTTGAGTTACCCTATTGGAATGCCTGTTATTATTGTAAGGTCTGCGCTGCCTAGTAGCTGGTCTCCTTGTTGGAGCTTCTTCAGTGGTAGTTGTTGTTGAATAACCACGTTGTGAACCTCTCAGTGTGTTCCTCCTAGGGAAAGCTGGAGTTGTAGTAACTGGCAGCTCTGTGGTTGTACTCTGGTAGTATTTGTTGTCATCTTGAAGTGAATTTATCAAAGATGGCAGCTGTGGACTGATAGGTGAGATATCATCTGGAAGAGTGTATGGCTGTTCAACACTGGAAGGTGTGTTCTGATCAACAGAATCAAATGAAAACGGTTTATCATGTAGAGCTGTTCTCAAAACAGTCAAATTGGAAACCACAACTGAACCAATATGTGGAGCAGGGAATGGGATTTTTGAGTAACCTGGTGGTGGTTGGAAGTTGAGTGGGGCAACAAAGAATGGAAGCCTATCTACTTTTCTTTCAACTCTGTTATTGTCCAGAGATGACAAGTAAGGCAGCTCAAATTTCAAGTAACCAGAAGGAGGGCTCAAATTTGATGGACCCACAAACACTTGGGGTGAGTCTGGTCCTACTGTATCCAGTACTGGGATTGTTTTTGAACTTTTCAGCAAAGTAAGAACATCAGAAATTTTTGAATGAGCATTGGTTTCCATGTAAACTGACAGAGGTGGCTGGTGTGGAGGGGGAAGAGTTGTCAATCTGCTCTCACCTCCAAATCCAAACTGGTTGAAAATGTTTTCATTACTGAAAGTTTGAGTTTGATAATTTTCACCTGACTCTTGTTTCTGTGGTCTAAAGTTACTCTCTTGACTTGATTCTTGTTTGTATTGATTGTAATTATTGAATCTTCCACTAGTTTGTGATGGGCCATCGTTCTGTAGACTTTCAAAATTTGATTTTGCAACAGTGGATGAGACATCTAGTGATCCAGGAGTAACAGATATTCCACCAGAGCTTGGGCTTTGTACATCTAAACCAGAGTATGCTGTGGTGTGCTCAGGAATGTACTGCTGTGCTATACTGCTGGGCTGGCTTTTCACTTGTGGAGCTGGAGTCTCTTGATAGAATTGTTTTGGTGTGGTTTGCAAGTTGGGGGCAGATGTTTCCTGGAAGAACTGCTTGGGTGTTTGCGATGGGAATTGAGGTCCAGATGTTTCCTGGAAGAAGTTCTTAGGAGCTTGTGGTGGTGGTTCTTGGAATCCTTGTAGAAGTTGTCCACTTGACCCAGAAAATATTTGCTGTCCACTTTCTTGTGGTTTCTGACCTCTGAATTGTGTTTTTGTCAACTGGTGTTGTGAGTTTGCTTGAGCTTGTTCAAAAGAGTTTTGATTACCATTGAATGAGTTCTGATTGAATGAGTTACCCCTCACATTCTGGAATCTGCCTGAGGGTAGAGTTCTCCCTCTTTGTCTCAAAGTCTCAACTGGTACATAGAGTAGTTGCACTTCCTTCTCCTCATTCTGTTGCTCGGGGAACTTGAAGCTCTTGGTGACATTTGGAGACTGCTGGGATGCTGGTCGGTTGACCAGCTGGGTTGGTTGTGGTGGCGGGGGTGGAGGTTGTCCAAACACATTGGGCAAAGCAGCCGGTTGTTGCAGGTAGATGGGTTGGTTGTTTTGCAGTTGGAAGTCCTGGAAGTTGGGGATAGTTTGTTGCAAGACTTGTGGACCTGTGAGTGTTACAAACGGCTGTTGAGGTTGTGCTTGCAGGAATTGAGGTCCTGCGAATTGAGCTTGGGATGATTGGTCATTGTTGGAGAACTGGTGAGGTCCTACTTGGAAGAGATGTGGTGGGATTCCAGATGTGTCGGTGAGTTGGGATGCTTGAAGGTTTTGTTGGAATCTTGAGGGTTGGGGGCGGCTGGGAGGCAAGAATTGTCTTGGTTTGTCGTTGAAGAGTGGGGGAAAGCTGTTGAGGAATCCGTTAGTGGCGGCAGCATGCTGGAAGAGGCCATCGGATTGTGGTGGTGGGGGCGGTAAAAGCCTTGGGTGCTGATTGGTTGACTGGGGCTGGATGGGAGGCGTCAGCACACTGGGCAGACTGGCAGAGGCGGCTGCTGGTAGCTGATCGGCGACGGCTCGTGCCGCCCCCGGGTGCGGTGCTGAGTGGTGCTGGTGCGGGGAGGCGGTTGGCGAGTTGACTGGGATCCAGTCATTGATGCGTCGGTCTGTCGCCTGTCGGCTCCATCGCTCGTCGACTGCTACTACCGATGCAGCCAGGAGAACAAGTCTCCACATTGCTGGCAGCTGTGAAACAAAAACATAAAAATTATTCAATATTTGTCATCAATAACGGTTATTCACACACAACAAATATTCATAATTCATTATCTATTTCAATTTCACAAAAAATATGAAAGTAGGAAGCGTTTTATAAACTTAACAAAAGCCTTGATACTCGTTGATATAATACACAATAAATACTGTATTGAATAGTTGTGGAGGTGATATTGTGCTAGTTTAACACATATGAAATGGAAAAACAAGATATTGTCGAACCACAGATTTATTAAAAATAAAGATACTGGTTTTGTTTACTACACCGCTATAAATCTCTGGTAGACCAAAAAAATCTAGTTAACCAGAAATTTATTATGGTGTAGCAACCGGAACCGGTATCTCAATTTTTATTAAATCTGTGGTTTGACAATATAATCTCTTCTTATTAAATACAATGAATACAGAAGGTGCCTAAATATATTGTTTAAATTTTATTCTACAAAGAGAAAATAGTGAATTGAATGAATGATGAAAATCTCAATCTAGGATAGTAGCCTATAAGATAAAAAAAGAAAATTACAAGAAAACGATTTTAAAAAAAGTTGTTACAAAAACTCAACTATGTGTCACTTTTATCTAACTAAGAGATAGAACGAAACATTTTTCTAGAGCAAATCACTGAGTTTCAAGAATCAATAACTGATAATTATAAACATATTCTCTATAAATAATCATTGTACCCTCATGGACCTAGAACATTTGAATACTGTGAATTTCATGTACCGTATTGTAGGATGGTAGTAAACCCAATACATATTGATAAAAATAATCGCTTAATCTTCATATTTCCCAACATATAACGCAAACTGCAAATGAGATTACTGTCATATTCTTCTAAAACACAAATCTATTCATAACAATTTAGAGAGCCTATAATGAACGGTAAAAATGTGTTTCTGTACAAGACTAATGAATTTATTGTACAGCTAGCCGTCTTATTCATTTCTAGTGCAATTGCACTTTTATATCCCTGTTTCCCAAGACGTGTAGAAGTTTATGAGCCATGACTCAGGTTTGAAGTAATGTGAGCTACCGATAGTAATTAAAAAAGCTTATTATTATAGATATACTTATTTTTCAATATTTATGAAAGACATATAAATTTTAATATTTTTATAAAAGGCTCTTCCTGAGGTGTTCTTTAAGATAGCTTTGAAGGCAATCGTTAAAAATCATAAAACTTTGAAATAAAAGATGAGGAATAAAAATCTAGATCGCAATACCCTTTTCGTGTGTATTATTTAAAATATTCAAATTAAGAATACTAAAAAGATGCTGCGATTTAGATTTTAATTTATTCACATACATTGATATAGCCCTAGACAAAAAGGTAACACAGATAAGGTAATGTAATCTCTGGTCTGTGAAAAACATAAGAATAACCGACCACAAGTAACAGCTTATTGAATTCACTGTTATGAAGTATGTACTTATATGTGAAAGTACACGTATTGAAAAAAGTATTAGTATTAAATATTAAAGTATTAGTATTACTAGTATTGAAGTATTAGAAATAAATAAAGTATAAGAGAAAATGGAAATAATCATGGAAATAATCAATACATTTAGAGCACCACAAACTCTACTAATTTTCCTATAATTTCATATTTTTCCTATACTGGTAATTGAGGCTTAAGCCAGTTTCTTGTGTCCTATACTATGTGTGTATGTCAATTATCATGAATGAACAAATTTGTAGAATAATTTAAAACAGGAATAAAAACCACCATCATTTGAATCGGCAACTCATAAGTGAACCATGTTATTAGATTGCACTCCTTTAATACCGATATCCTATCATTGAGAGAAGATTCTCCAAACAGGTAGTTTTAATTAATGAGCTCTAATGAATGTCACGGTCGGATGAAAGTCCACTTATTTAGTATGCGTTTTCGAAAACAGTTTCACTAGTTTGAAAATGAAATGCGAACTATCTTGGTATTCTCGCTTCCGCTGCTCTGATTGCTTTCTAGGAGATGAGCTGCTGCTGCTGCATACATTGCAACTCACGCGTGCATTGAAGAAAGTACACAGATTCAAATTGCAGATGAAGAAGTGAACATGAAAATAGAAAGGTGATCGAGACTTCTCATTTCAAAGTCTTATTCGCCAATTTCAAAGTCTCTCCTCTGCCATCTCTCACTGAAACTCCGTCGTCATACAATTTATGGAATCCATGAATATTAGATTTCAGAGAGTTTCTAATTGTATTATACTACTCAAGTCTCTTCTATGAAGTGATGTTTATCTCTGGATTATAAAAAATTGATTTATAATGATGTATTGTTGTAAATGAAAAGACAAGATGTTGTCAAACCACTGATTTATTAGAATGTGAGATACCGATTCTATCGATTTTAAATTTATCAGTGATTTGACAATATCTTGTATTTTTATTTAATATTGATAGCTACCACATAATATCACCTTCACAACTACTCAACAAGTATTGTCGTAAGCATTCATTAATAATTGTCGCCAGACTCTATACATTCAGGTCTTGGATAGTCAATAATGTTCGGATATAAGTAATGTAAAACGAACATTACCCACAGCAATAATTTTAAGGAAATCTCTGATGAGTTTTAAGCCTTTTCCGGAATTTATTTGTACTAAATCACTATTCGTCACTACTATGGTTGAATTAATTTAAATCTGTTGAAACATATTGACAAGCCCAAAAAAACATTTTTTATTCGAAATAGTACATTGGAAAGAGAAATAAGTACGTAATTGCTCAAAACTGATTTAGGTACATTAATGAATAGTCCAATTAATAGTTCATGAGAAGACCTTGATGAGCCCTTTTTCTTTAATATAGCTTAGACAGTAGACAACAGTCCTTGTATAGAAGCACTAGAAATGAGTATCAAAAATATTATTTTTATCTCATACCATCTAAGATAATTATATTTTTTCGTCTCATACCATTCAGGATCTATTGCTCATACATGGATTGGGATGGGATTAATAATATTGTAGTAAAATCTGAGTGTAGTTGCTACAATAAAGCCCATATTGTGAATTGCTTTTGTTACTGTAATATAGATTTCATATTGATTAAAAGTTTGGACTCTCGGTTAGTAATAGATAGCCTACTTGAACTTGGAAATCGATTTTTTTAAACTTTATTATTATTGTGCCATTTTTATAAGAGGATTTATAGGCATGTTCAACACGTTTTCTAGCTGTTAAACAACTTAATTCATTGCACAAGAGATCCGTGTCCAGTTCCGTAGAGAATAGATGGAATCTTATGTGCAACATAGTATTCCTTATTACTTTCTCCTGATAAGACATAAATAATAACTCAAGATTTATTACATCTTTCCTTTTAACGTGATCAGGAGAGCTAAGTGTGTCATTTGAGTTGAAAAAACTCACACTCACTCCATGTTTCCGATTGAATAAATCTAATTTACTTTTACTCCACCTAAAAAGTTTTATTCAGAGAGTACCGTTCTGGTACTTACATGACAGGCTTGAAACCCAATCGCATTGACAATAATATTATGGGACTTACTTTCTAATCATATTCCTCTTTTTCCTTAGAAAACTTTCTTTGAAATCAAGTTTAAAATATCAGTAAACATTGGACACGCATTTAGAAACCTTTATGAATTTAGCCTTCAACTTAGTAAACTAAGTGTGCCACAATAGCCAGAGAGAATAGAATATAACAATCATTATAGAATATAACAATTGTCGTATTCTATTCTCTCTGGCCACAACACCCACAACAGAATAAATAGGGTAATTTATCTTAAAATATGTAACTTATGTGATTTTGTAAGTTTGAAAATTGATTTACTATTTTTTTCTTATTGATTAAACTTGAAAACTGAAATAGCCTAGTAATTGACTGTTTTTTTTTGTTATTTTTTAAGTAGCCTGGGGTTGAGGGAACCCTAGTAATTGAATATCAGATCAATTCCTAAATTCCCATCAGCCTTATAGTACCAATTTTAAATTTAAATCAAATTATTGATAAATAAACCAGTATAATTTCACTTTCAGAGAAAGTTACTAAGTGATTTCAAGCTTCTCATAGTTGAATATTCAAATATTTGGAATTATATCTACATAACGTATAATGAATGAAATTGAAAGTCATTCTCTAATCGGTTTTTATTTTTTAGTTTTTATAAACTCGAAGTCCAGCTGACTGTATACTATTGAGAATCAATCTAGGCCTAGTAACCACATTCAAATATGAAATGAATGTATTTTTGAAATGTTTCAATTCTATTTATCATTCTCTCTAATTGATTCACAGTAGACTATATAGTTTCCAACGTTCACAGCTTTGGCTCGAAATTTGACTCGACTTTGTTTCTCGAAATTCATCAATGCATACTAGCATTACTCTTTCAATTTCTGACCCTCACTAGGAATTGAAAAAAATTCAACCCCAATTATTTGAAGTATTCTTTAAAGTTCAACTCACATAATTGTGTTTCTGGCTTCACTTCCTGTTTCTTGACTCTGTAAAAACGAAGTTTTATTAGAATGATAAAATGACCAAAAAATTGAAATATATGACATAATGACAATAAATATGGAAAAATATTAAATATTATAAATATCCATCATTGAGAATTTATATAAATTTCAAAAGTATGTCCATATAAGAATTAGAAAGTATATCAATTTAAAGTTTAAATACTGACAACTTCTCAGCTCAATGCTTTTCAATATAGTTTCAAAATAGTTATATTGATTAATAAGTTTTGTCAATGGCGCAACAGCCCTATGAAGGGCCTAGGCCTACCAGCTGGTTGCCAGTTTCATATTCACTCCACTTCACAACCCGTCCAAGCAAAGAAGACACCCCGGCAAGACGGTAAAATGACCCCAGCCCGGCCAATACCGGCCCGAAAGCCATAAATTCTCAAAAGAACCCACAGCCCCCGAACTAACAACGACCGAGCCGAAGCCACCCCCACCCCACCAGAAAGCCCTCCCAGCCCGGACAGGCAATACAGCAGGCCAATAATCATCAACCAGGATAGAGGTAACGTGTGGTTGGCACTTTGATCCTCTCAACCATAAGCCAGTCTTCACAACCAAGTGAAGATGCAGAACACCTCTGAATAACATGCAGTTAGTCAGTTAGAGTGTAATGCAACAATTGATATTCCTCCAGAAACGGGAAACGACTGACTGTCTTTACTAACGACAGCCAATCTCCCAAAGGAGAGATTGATTAATAAGTAATAAATAAAATTCAATACGGTATTGAAAATGAATCTTCAAATATTTAATTATTCATCAATTTATCGATTCCTGTTAAATCAATCATTATTAAAAAACAAGAATCAAATTAAACTTGTCTTGAAGCTTCAGGAAAAAATTCATATTAAAATTCTCTACTTAATTTATTTCTCAATCAATTTCTGAAACTCATCAACATCTCATCATAAATGAATTTCATACTATAATTCAGGCAACTTACTTAGCTGAATATTTCATATTGAATTCAGCCAACTGAACAGTTAATGATCATGAAAAACGGGTTTTTATCCAAGAATGATTAAACACATTGGCATCCAGTAATTTTTTCATGTCACTGCTTCAAACAAAATCGGAATAACCTTGAATAGAAAATAAAAATCTACTGTAATTTATCGTTTAAGGAAAAACTATGTCAGTTGATCTTACTGACTTACTGTATTAGTTGATCTTACTGTATTTATATAACTTATTGCTATCTTAACTGATAATCCGCTACATTCCCCTTCGTTAATTCCTTTTTTCAAAGCCAGTACTTGCGGTAAGAGTGAATTCTTTTACATGAACATTAATTCAAATTAAAGGTAAGAGTAAATTCTACTACATAAACAGTAATTTCAATTAGCTTCATACCGTAAATGCGTTGGTATTTTTTCTTGGGAGACACGTGAACTTCATGGAGAAGATTGTAGGCCTTCCAGTTCTTTTAAGATCAGCCCATCTTTTATAACTCAAGGCAATCAACATTCTCAAAGCAAATAGAAATAGAATTATTGATTTTAGTGAAAACTTTTTCAACCGCTTACTGGAGTAGGAGCTTCTACTCTATATACAGGTATATCATTATATAAGTACAAAGTATTCAGTTTCAATTTTCAATATGAAAAATTGTTCAACCTTTTTTGAGGATTATTGTGATAGATAATACTTCCACTCTTCCAAAGACCCTATTCAGTCTTTAAGTTTGAAAAGCTATAATTTTAATAGTTTCATGGAAAATGAAGATTGTGATCGATTTAAAAACACTCAATAGCCTGTAATTAGCTTCACCAAAAACCTATTAATTTATTCTGAAAATTCGCTATGTTTCCAATAAAAGGAAGAAAATATAATTACATATGAGATTATAACTTAATCCAGTTCTGTATAGAAAATCTAGTCAACTATCCCCTGCAAGCTCTACAGGCGATGGCTATCAAACGACTTATAGTTATAAGCGATGGATAATCTTCTCATCAGAATCTTCAAAGTTCAAGAACGACCAGGTTGTAAATTAAAATTTTGGTTTCATAAAAGTGGTCTAGACAGGCAGTTTTCAGCAAAGATGTCCAGCGAATCCTCTTGAAGATGCTCATCTCATGAAAATGCAAATTATACCAGTATACCAGATAATCTCATAAGTTTTTTGTCCAGCATCTAAATGTGGCTACGCGTCATTATAGAACATCAATTTCATTGAGTTGCGTAATATAGTCTGTCTAAGCAAAGAAGACTTTTTAGCAATATTGGAAAATGACTCCATCTCTGTTAATATTGGTTCAAAATTTATCAATTTAGTCTTAAATTGTAGATAACAATGTTTTCTAAAATTTGAGATCAAATTGATAATTTTTAACTAATATTGACGGAGCTGAAGTAATTTTTCCATCTTGCCAGAATATCTTCTTTGCTTGGACAGACTACTCAAGTTCAAATACTATTAAACCACTCTTGAAGGAAGAAGATCTGTAAGCATTATAAATTATACAATCGAGTTGGAAAAAGCAAAAGCACTTTGGAATAAATATACATTCAACATGTAACTGTTTAAAGGCCTATTTTCGGATTTTATGTGTTTTGGTTTAAGGTTTTCGAGGCAACCGTATTTCATTAATCGAACAAGTTTTCCCTTCCTCATTGCTTTTTATCAGTTTTATTTGGTGCTCGTTCACTTTTTTGCGTTTATTATTGTAAATTTACAATAATTAACTTTTTATACAAATATCCTCCTTCTTTCAATTAGCCTCCTTCTTCACCCTCCGTAATTTTCATAATTTTTCCCTACTATATAGTCTGGTCTAGCAAAGAAGACATTCTGGCATGATGGGAAAAGGACTCCAGCTCGGTCAAAATTGGTTGAAAAATTATACATTTTGTCTTTAATTGTGGAGCAGAATTTTTTCTACAATTTGAGACTAAATTCATAATTTAAACAATATTGATGAGAGTGTAGTGCTATAATCGAAAGAAGGAAGGTATTTGGAACGAATTTACAAAAATAGATAAGGAAATAAAAGTACACAAGCTACAATGAAACTGATGAAAAGCAAATAAGACGCGATCTCGTTGTATGAAACCAGAACTTGTAACTTACGATTTCAAAACCTACACTTTTATACGAAACTATGCATAAGACGCGACTTTTCTAAAAACAGAACCTGTAAAAGTTACGATTTCAAAACCCACACTCTCATACAGTCTGTCTAAGCAAAGAAGACCCTCTGGTAAGATGGGAGAATGACTCAAGCTCGGTCAATATTGGTTCAAAAATTATCAATTCGATCTCAAATTCTAGAAAACTATTTGATCTACTTTTAAGACCACATTTATAGATCTTGAAAAAATATTGACCAAGCTGCAGTCACCATTTCCCCATCTTGCCAGAAGGTCTTCTTTGCTTGGACAGACTATGCAAGAGACACGACTTTTTTGGAACCAGGTCGTGTGTGAGTGACGGACGGTTGCCGGCCGGTCAGCTGTTATGTTGTCACAATGCGGATGCAGATCGGTGTGTCCACTCTTATTATCAACCTCATCATTGCTCAATTTGCGTTTGTTGTGCGTGGTATGGTGTGGCATGGAGCAACCAAGTTGCAGCGAACACAAGTCAATCCTCACGGCACGAACTCAACAAGTAGTCCACCAAGCAAGGAAGACATTCTTTCAAGATGGGAAAATGACTCCAGCTTAGTAAATACTGGTTCAAAAAAATTATAAATTTGTTCTCAAATTGTATGAAACATTCTAATCTACAATTTGTGATCAAATTTATAATTTTCGAACGAATATTGACCGAGCTGTAGTCATTTTCCCCACCTTGAAAGAATGTCTTCCTTGCTCGGTCAGACTTTTTATAGTAGTGTCAACGTTGCGCAACTAAATTACCCCAAATGTCCACTTCACTGAACTCAGCCAACCGTATAATCCGAACTCACTTATTTGTTGCAAATTAATCTATTGTCAACATATGCTCTACAAAAATAGATTGTTCTATAGTGAGCGTACTGGGTTATCAATTATTATATAATTATTAATAATTATATTATTTAATAATTAGTAATATAATTATTATTATTCGATAATTTAAGTGTGGATAACCACTGATAACTTCATAATATAATTTAATAGTTTCTTTCTTAGGGCGATGCACACATGATCACTTAGGCTTGTGCATGAGTAATGAGAAGGATGATGACTACCTCTTAGATAGTCGGGACCGACGGACTTTCGTCTCCTCTCCTTCGCCACCCCGGCCGTTACCCGGTCAAGATTCGATCTGGGATCCTCTTGGTAATCAAACCTGCGCGTTTCCACTCACTCCAACGAGCCACCCAATACAACATTAGAAAACAAGCATATTTATGGATTGAGATCAGATAATCTATGTTGAGTGATATATAATGAAAAGCGTTGTCCAATTCGCTAGGGAAAGTGCTGATTATTAGCATTATTGAATCATTATCATTGGGATGTTCACCCGTAATCGAATTTATTAGCAAAGACGTAATGAAAGAGCAATCGCTTCAATTGCATACTTTACTTCTGTAGAATGCTTCTTGAAAACTTTGGAAATCAGATAAAACATGTTAGTATTAAAAGTAGACCACAGCCTTGGCATGAAGATGATATTTCTGTAGGAAGGCCGATAAGATATTATAATCCTTTAATCGTGTTTCGTGATGGGCTATTTTTCAGCCAACTTCTGTATGTGAGCCACAATATGATATCAAACTCAATTGAATTGATTATAGTTCCAAGCTTTAAAACCACAAGGCTGATCAGTTGATGATATTTAATGTGTATGATAATCTCTATTCAGTTTAAAAAACCAAAAGGACCTGTGGAACGGCTAAGTGATGGGCTCCCAATATACAGTATAGTCTGGTCGAGCAAAGAAGACCTTCTGGTGAGAAGGAAAAATGACTCCAGCTCGTTCAATATTGATTTTAAAGAATGAATTCTGTCTCAAATTGAAGAAAAAATTCTGCTCGACAATTTGAAATCAAATTAATAATTTTTGAACTAATATTGACCGAGCTGGAGTGATTTTTCCATCTTACGAGAATGTCTTCTTTGCTCGACGAGGACTACGAGACTATAATTTTGTGTGGACTTAATACATTGCTTGACAAGAAATTCCATAAGAAATCCCTGAACCAACAAGAGTTTTCAAATAATATCAGTTTTATAATGATCTCAAATCTAGACCTGTTTTAAGGTCAACTTGTGAATCTTTTTCTTTTCGACAGTTATTGCCCATATTTTGTTAAGGATATTTGCCCATCGTTTGTCAAGAAGGAACGTCACTGGTTATTGTCAAGTCAAGTTATAACTGTATAAAACTATTTCTTATTTATACCATTATCATTGTCAAAATCAGAAATCCCATTCCCCTAGATATTTCTCACTTATATATCTATCATTGTCAAAATCATGAATCCCTTCCTCTAACACTCAACATTCTCCTGACAAGAATTCTACTTTCGCGTTCGCTTGTCTACCTCATAAAAAGTTATGAGATGGTATGATAAGTGATAGAAGAACTATCTTGAAATATAAAAGCCATTACTGGAGCAGGAGTAGTACCCCGACTGTAATACAGCTACCACAATGACTTTCTATCAAGAAATTTCGCACATCAAATCATCACCCATCGCCTTGACATTTACACATTTTTTCTCATATAAATTACTGTTTTCTGACTTGCTTTCCTGACCTTTTGTACGCTTCTAGTAGCGAGTGAATCAAGACAAAGTTTAAGATGCAATGCAATTGCTGTTGGTGAACAGTTGCATATTTATCTACAATCGAGTACTAATGTTCTAAATCTGTATAAATCATCCCTCAGCTATTCTTTGTCAGTGGATAACTTATTCATATTAATAGGTTAACTTGAATAAATGGATTTCAATAGACTAAGAACAGGGAGAGCTCGCGTCGCATGCAGTTAATCTATTTTTTCAAGATTTCTGAGACATTTTTGAGAATTTGCAGATTTCAAAAATTGATTATTTGAGAAAAATCAAGAACATCAATTCAGATTTCAAAAGAGTAACATCAAGGAAGGTTCATGCTACTTCCAGAGAAAATTTTGAATAATCGAGGCTCTTGTTACATGGACTGATAAACCACCGCTTTTTCACGCAAAAAACGCTGAATTCCGGTGGCTATATGGTTGGAATCAGAGCTATTATACAAGCGTGCTGATATTTCCAGCGTCAGTGTGTTTCACGTAGCCTTTTATGTATCTTTTTACATGAGTATAAAAACTCAATCAAGTCTTGAGGCTCAAGGAATCATTCTCGATCAACTCAGCATAAATTATTTCTACAGCATATATATTTGGTTTTGAAAAATTCCAAGTTAGTGCCCAATTTTCTTGTACTATAGTTATCTTCTCTTCCCTGCCATAACACATGAAAGAAGGAGAATGATTTGATAAGAAGATAATAATTCAACTAGATTTATGTAACAAGGATTTATGTGAACTGCTGCGTTTATAAGCTCAAAAATTGATTGTTATATTTTACTGTGTATTTTCTTAATCTTGTGTTCCCTAGCAACATCATTGTTCTTCCAATTAGCAAATGTGATCTACGTTGATAAGCACCAAAATTGATTGTTATGTTTCACGTGTATTTTCTTAATCTTGTGTTCTCTAGCAACATTATTGTTCTTTCAATTAGCGATCAATCTCGTCCTGAAACTTGATGAAAAGTAGGTCTGCAGGCCAGATCCTACATGTAATGATTCCCATTCTTGTTTACATTCGCCAAGAACACCGCGCCTAATGACGAAATCTCATGACATGCTCATCCCATCCAACATTCCGAAACAAAATAAACTAAAAGTAATTTACATGACAACGTTTGTGTCCGTCTCACTGGTAAATCCTAATTATTATTTGTTGACAATTTCCTTTTCATAAGATTTCATCCGCACTAGAAAGTATTATTGTAAGCCGACGACCACTTTCTATCCGAGTGTAACATGGTTTTAATTAGCATAGGAGTGATTATTTAGGCGGTCGTTGTTCTATATTTGCGGCAACGAAAGCGAAACCATTATCCGGATCGAGTCGACTATACTCATACTCACTATAACTATAGTCAACTATATATAGTTGAATCTTATTACTATAGTAATATACTTATACCGTAGATATAGTATGTAGTATATACTTAGTATATGCTTATACTTATTGCGTTCCACATGAAATATGAAAATACGCGTCGCTCCTTATCAATAGAATAGGATCCACATCAAGTATTGAGTGAAATTAGAATATAGTGTGCGGCTGTCTCATTATTGTGTGTTATTTTCTGATGATAGTCATCTTGGAAAAATAATAATGTGGATCATTTCGTAATGCACACTGAGAGGCGAAATGAGAGCGGATCAATTCAGTAATTACAGCACTCAATTATTATTTTGTGCAGTATTTTCCTATTTAGGTACTTCTCGGTTATTTCATTTTTATGTCATGTATTCTAGTGCTCTCTCTCTCTCTCTTTCAAGCATTCTCTTCTCTCTTCTTTTATTTCATCGATGAAAGTTATTATTTTTGCCCTGTTTTAGGCCAACGTTTATTTTCTCTTGCTGTTATTTTGTCCTTATGAGCTCTTTCCTCTTTGACCTATGCGTGAGGAATGGTAATGATGATGATGATGATGATGATGATGATGATGATGATGAAGATGAATTTACCTACATCTTTAGGTTAACTTCGAATACGCCAAATATTATAGCGATTATAGACAGAGTACATAGATTTTGACTCATGAATGGATGACATTCAGCGGAAAAAGATCGCAACTGAACTGGTCATCCTTACTACGGGAGAAACAGGTATACGTTTTTTCTTTATATAATTTTGGCTATCAGATACCGGCACGACCACTGGCCCATTCGCATCCCAAAAAATTGACCCAAATTAGAACATTCTACCGAAATTTTGTCGTTTAAAATAATTCAACGGCCATCTCAATAAAGCTAGACATAAGGCTTCAGAGCAGAGAATTTAATATTGAAATATTATGAAAATCTACTTCTTAGCTTCCGACATGAGATCTATTCTTATAAATCAATAAAATAATTAATATTCCACTGGTTGCGATTTAGCAATTGTTAGAGCTTGAATGGAGAATTCAATTTGTGAAGGAAGGTGTCCTATTTTATCCTATTTGGTAACTTGAAAAATCAAAAGATCAACCCCTGAAAGTTGAATTTCAAACAACTTACGATACTCTGCAATGTCATGATTGTGTTGTCGATGTAGTACGCCTACTTCTTTCAAATCATAGCAATTCACCGCGAATTCTAAACCAGCTCAAATATTTCTACTGCAGCTTTCATTATATAAATACAAGTAGCTCATCTACATAATTGGGAAGATTTGAAAATTTTTCTTCACTTTCATGCATACAATTCAAACGAAAAGTGCTAGAAAGAATCAGTTCAGAACTACTGCAGAACAAGGAACTCCAGACTGCACTAAGGCGTAGTCTATAAAAATTTTATGACCCTCAATTTATAACACTGTACTGTTTGTTAGCAGTCTAGAAGATTTAGTTTGAAACAGAAAATGAAAAATTGTTACTTTCTCTTCTCTCTAAAATAACCAGTTGGAGCTGCATTCTTGTTTTGGAGTAAGTTGCTCGTACGGAACACAAAGAGCTATGAAAGATTTTATCTATTGTAACGCCCATACTCTTTAAAATTTTATTTCGTTGTTATAAGTTGAGCTAATGTTTTAGTTCCACCCTGCTAATCTGCCATTGTTCCTTTGTAAAATGACATCAGTTTTCGACCAAATAGACAAAAAATCCCACGTGCCGTATTTGATATCTGTCAAATGTCTGCAGTTCAATAGTATTATAATCCAGTATCTAAATATTTATGCAAAATAGTATGAGTACCAAGGAAAATGTCTTCATACAAGGTTAAACTTTCCATCCATATTATATACTCCCCTCAAATCTCAATGGTTAGCAAATGTTAGTAGTCACTGGACTTCAAAATTCATTATAACAATATATACACTAAATTAATATGAGTACATGAAATAGATGTACAGTACCGCACTTATGTACAATTTCTTTTCGACGACTGCTATACCATTTGATTCTCCCTATCGAGCATAATGTTAATGATCGAACCATTAATAAATCATTCATCCACTTGTACAGAAATAGCGCTAAGAATTTATTTCTTCAAAAGAGATAAACCAGGCATCAGGCAAAATTTTTTTTTGTTTTCCCACAAATTTCTCTAAAAAAACTCCGAAATTGTAGATAAAGCAAATATAAAACAGCTTGGATTTCATATTCTGAATTGTGTTTTGGATCACGGAACTTTTCAATTTCTTTGAATGTATAATAGGGAAAATTCACTGTTTCTCAAATGTCAGAACTCAATGTACCCTATAGGCCTACAAATTGAAACATTTCATTATTATGTTATTCAACTTGAGTCTATAAATTGGTGCTTACTATATTAAGGTACCTTCGAATATTTTTATATTTTTTAGTCTCCAAGAACTGAAATTGTATTCATAGAATATTCAATTCAGCTATTATTTCATCAGTCTCTTTCAATCTTCAGTAATAGGCGTCCGATGAGTGTCACAATAGTCCAACCAAATAAGTAGTTAGGAACTAATCAGTGTTGAAAGTATGATTTATTTCATTTGATAGTTATATTGGAATATTACATTTGTCGTGAAATTGTCTGATATTTCTCAACGTTTTGTAACCGAATGATGAATATTATTAAAGTCGGTACCAAAAATTAAGGTGGTTGGGTAATGATTGCTATTAATACTCAGCTCTGTCAGTTCAGTCTGAAGCTGTCTTCAAGATCGAATTAGTGTAGTTGGGGTCGCTCTCGTTTCTACGTACTTTCGCGGACAGCTCGCCGACTGTCCTGACAGAGCTGAGAATTGGTAACAGTCATTCGACAATCGCCTTTATTTTTGGCACCAGCTGTACAGTATACAGGGCTTGATCAAGGGTATGATGTTGGACAGAACGGTGGATACTTCCAGACAGAATAAGGATAACTTTTGTTTAGTCGGCTTACATTCAGAGGATAATAGATACGATTAGACATGGCCGTCACCAAAGGATTCCGATCCCAGTAGGTGAGAAGGCCCGCCTAAACTATTACGACAGTATTATACCACTTTCTTAGTTCTAATTTTCTATAGGCCAGGCTCTATTCTTACTGCATGAATACATCATTTCTACATTGCTCCCTCCACTCTGTAACATTATTGTTCTTCAAACATTTTCTACATTGGTACAGTATAGTACAGGTACAGTGTCAATAAATTTGTTGATCAGTTTTCCTTATTATTTCATAAAGTAAGACAGGTTCATGAATGTTGAATGGTTCAGTCCACTGGTATATTCTCTGATATTTTCTAATTCTACCGATTTTTTACATTATTTTGTATTAAATATATAATTTTTTATTAGTTTAGACTATACCATGCTCTATATTACTGTAATATGTAGAAAATCTATCTAATCGAAAGAGGTCAGACTTTTACTTCATTCATAAATAGAGTAGCACTTTTTTGAAGTTTGAATATCCTATTTTTCATCCCACAAAAAAATTTATAGCCATGATCCTATAACTCATTAAAATAATAAAATAAAACATTGTAAAAATTGAAAGATTTAAACCTAATACAGTATTTATAATACTGTAGATTAGCAGAGATTAAACCCTTTTTTCGATTAATCATTCTCTCCAACTTAAAAGATTGATAAATTATTCTATTTGTTTCTTTTCAACGACAATTTCAGAGTTTTTTGAGTACTTATAATTTTAAAACTGAAATTAGAGAATTAAAAATAATAATAATTAGATAGACTCTGAGAAAATTCCAAAAGCTTCCCCATTCTGCTCAAATGCTTAGAACGATACCCAATGTAATGCAAGGTAGTGCCACAGCACCTATTAAGTGGTAAAAATGAATTCAAATGAATCTTTGATAATTCATTTTATTTAACAATGATGTTAAGTTTGAAATTAAACTCGAAAGACCCTTGCACCTTGCACCCTTCTGTCACTGGTCACTGGGACATATAGTGTATTATAACAACACTTACCTAACCTAACCTAACCTAACCTAACCATTTGTTGATAGGTTAGATATTTTCAAATTGTATCGACAAAAAATAAATAAATAATATTAATAAGTCAATGGCCTGGCGAAACCTACTTATTATATAATAGGAATGTATTGCCTATGAGACGAATAGAATAATGTAATCAGCAAGTAAGTCACCTTCGTATCATACAGGCAAGAGCACTACAAAGGTAAGTGATCTCGTGTCTCGCCCAGTTCGGTACAATTCACTAATCCAAGGTCAAGGTGTGTTGGTGCTGCATACTAAATACGGTCAACGACTACTTTCGCCCACCACCCATTATTGCAATAAATTACCAGCCATTTCGGCTAAAGGAATAGCTGGTTCCAAAAATATTGGCGGTCAACGAATGACTGTCTCCAATTCTCAGCTCTCTCAGGACAATCTGAAAGCAGTCTTTAAAAGGGAAAAGGTTTGTCGAGGTTGCTCTTGACTCGATATGCTCTCGCAGACCGCTCGCCGACTGTCCCAACAGAGCTGGGCACTAAAAACAGTCATTACTCAACCGTCAGTTTTTTGGCTCCAGTTGGTCCAACCCGAGATCAGATTTCAAAAAGATAACCGACTTGGAGCACATCAATTAAATGCTGAAGTCATTGTGTATTTTGCGAAATATCAAGGTCACTTCTTGTGATGAATGTTGGTATTTGCAAGATGTATTGTTGAGGTTGAGTTGAGGGTGTGCTTTTTTGAAACAAATTCGCGAATGTAGATGCTGAGAAGAGGCGTTGTCCGTTTGTCCGTATATAGAACTATTTTTTGTATTAATTATAGTATATAGTATAAACATATATAGTATATGTTTAGTACTATTATTAGTATATAGAACTATGGGTGGGATTTGACCAAAAATGATGAGACCAGTGATAGGAGAACTCCATAGAACCTGGAGAGGAGTTATGGTACTGAATTCATGATTGCTGAGATTCATAGATTCTGAACTCATAAATGCTCAATTGATTATTTCAGAGTTTCATAAATTTTGAGATTATATTCTAATATAATATACATTATATTCTATATAAGATATATAGATTGGAGTATTTCAATTTCACAACCTCTCGTTTTCACTCGGCAAAACCTTCTGGGAACTATAAAACTGGATCGCTTTCCAGTATTTTGTTGAATGTAAATGAGCTGATTTTAAAACACTAGAGAGTTAAGAGCTCAAAACATATTATAAACAAGAAAGGTTGATTTCACTTGAAAACCTTGACTAGGCCGATCAAAATTAGTTCAATAGGACCAATTCAAAGAACAAAAGCGATAAAAGTGACTTAATAAAAAAGTTCAGTTGATTTTACACGAAAACCTTGACTATTCAGTGATCACCTCTCGTTTTTAAACTTTTACTTGCAAAAAAATACGCCTTGAATAAACATTTCATCCTTATAAAATGTCAAATTTGATTACCGTTCTAGCATAGCGATGAATTTATTTCTCGATCATGATAAGAGGAAGAAAACAAAAGTGACATCCGTGAATTCCGCTTGCTACAGTTCGGGCAAGATGAGAAGACACGCCATTATAACGTGAAGTGTATTAAGGCGGCGTATCTTCTCAGCTTACTCGAACTTTAGCTTGTCCGTAACAAAGACCTTATAAATACTTTATTTGATGTAATTTTCAACTTGGAATACATTGTATTCCCTGTGTTATACATTTAATCCAAGTTGAAAATTACATTGAATTGAGTATAATTCTCACTTGATTCGGCCTAGATTGTTTCAAGCCGCAACCTATCATCATTGGAGCTTTTTCAGAATAGACTTTAAGAGCCAACTAGACAGGTCACGAGACCTGAGGAAGGAAAACAACAATAAGAAAACGAGATCTGATTTGGTGAAGGCCGAGTAAAGGCGTGGTTCTGATTGGACGACTTTTGCCTGTTGTATTATTTCAGTTTGTTGGATAGTACTTTGGTAAACTTGAAAATTTCAATCATGAAATTCTACCTCATCTGTCTTTAAAATTTCATTCATGAAATTTTATGTTATATCTATTGAAATTTACAATAAAAATTTTTCATCTTAAATTTCTGCATCGTTATCTTTATTATAATGCTTACTGCTGAGTAATAAATGTAGGCTATTCCAACAGAAGGATGGATTAATGGATTAAACTCATTAAAGGATTTAGGAGAAGCAGTTGCCAGTCTGGATGCAAGTATGAAAAGAAAGTTCAACTTCAGAGAAAATATAGATAAAGTCAAATCAAATTCCTCTTCTATGCTCTCAGGATGAGTCTTTGTTTGTCAATGGCGCAACAGCCCTATGAAGGGCCTAGGCCTACCAGCTGGTTGCCAGGATGAGTCTTTAGAAAGGCGAAAATTGGCATCATGTTACAAGTTGGGTGAAATGAATTAATGGATCTTGAAAATAATTATAAAGTTTTTATAATATTATTATAATGTATTTTGTATTTCCCTTACCAGAAATTACTTGACAGGATGATTCTGAATAACTCTTCTTAAATAGCAGTGGGTACCAACCTGTAAACAATAAAGAAATTTCAATTAATTTCCATTTTTCAACCTGAATTCTTAGTTTACAAAATTCTTCAAATTTTTTTCGTGTAATCTAGTTGAGTAAGAGCTTTTCGATTTTAATTGAATGTCAAGATTGCTTGATTTACTAATCAAATTTAATTATTGTACTAGGCCCTAGAAATATTATGCTAGCTACCGGATCATTACAGGATAATGCTTTTTTGAAAGATGTAAGATAATGTAATAATATCCGGCAGTATGTTCACGATTTTTTCCATGTAATCGCGCTTTTAATCAATCTTCGTGTTGCAGCTCAAGAGAAAATAGTGATATAACGTCGTGTGAAAATGACTCAATGATACGGTCAAACAATTAAGACCGAAATGAAACTTAATGCTTTTCTTATTGACTACCTATAAAGAGAGACTTGTCTGCACTATTTCTCAAGTTATGAAAATATAAGACTAATCTAGTCAAACTAACTACACTGAAATCAATAAATTACAATAACAAATGAAATTTCAGTTTTGAGTTTTGAAATTAGTATGTAAGTTAGCAAGATACTAGACCTATTACTAATCTTCCAATTCTAATCAGGCTACCAAACCATTGAATACCATTGTTATTTAAAAATAAATTTTACATTATCTACGAATATTTCGCCCGGAATGGTATACAATTTTAGACTTCTTACTTCCTATTGAACAAAAAACAGTTAAGTGAACCATTTCAAAGTCGTAAAACCATTTTTTAGGAAGCAAAGCATATGGAAATATCTGATTGGCTAAATAATAATAAGATATTATTATTTATTATCTGATTGGCTAATCGTGTGCGTCTATTGAAAGAGAAAATGGTGGATGATAGAATTGGACTTTCTAGTTTCAAAATGGTGATCTTGATTCTTGATTGCCATTGGGCGAAAGCAGTCAGCCAATGGTAGGCATAGTGGGCGGGTCTTGGATAATAACAATTGTCTCTGAATCCTGGCGGGTTTTGGAAAGAACATTGTTTTATTCTCATCAATATCTATCGAAAAATAAAACTAAATTTAATAATTCTGATTTAATTTAATGGTTTATTAATAATTTTTAACATAAACAGGAATTCTGTGCAACATTATTTTACTATTGTCATTAATTATTTTAAATTAGGTAGTTTGTGGTAAAAGTAGCGCATTCATGATTATTATCAACATATACATGTTTTGAATGAATGTTGAATCGATTCTAATTGTCAATTATTCCAGATCAGTTTATTTGACCAGGAATGTTCCGACTATATTAATGCACGGAAGAAACTATTCTTGAAGGAATGAAAACATAATAATCCACCAGTTGATCATTGAAGTTTTTCAAGGATTAAGGATTCATAATCAGTGTTGGAGTATTTCAATAGTCATGCTAAAATTAGACGTTTACATGGTATGCGTGAGAGTAGGACATTCTCCTTCAAATTACCTGGTTTTAAAATTCCCAAGAGGGCTGAGAATAAAATATTAACAATGTACTGGAACATTGAAGAGGAACTTAGAAATTCTTTAAAAACAGAATTTTTCAAAAGATTTCTCCAATTCTCTTCAATGTTGTACAATTTTGATATTAATTACGGTTTATTGACAATTTTTCATATTCATTGGACTAAACAGAATCAGTGAACAACGAGAACTTGGTCTATTGTGACGAATACTGGATAGTTGTTTATTTTTACAAACTGGTATGATACAATTTTTCATCTGAATTGAGCCCTTCTCTCTGTTGGGTTCATGATAATATGACCGGACATTATATCTGATAATAAAACTCTTAGGTACCGTAACCCAGATATACCTCTCACTATTATGCCTTTCACTGCAGTATTCAGTGCATTTACAATTATCTCTTGTGAGCTTTGTATGCAGTTAACCAACAAATCTGTTTCTATTTCTCAAGAACCATTATTTTGTGGTTGGACCGTTGGGTGCGAATACTTTGATACTTTGAAGCTGTATACAGAATCGTTCGCGAAAGTCGGACGTTTTTAAACTAATAATAGATTTTTTTGCATATAAATACTTGCTGAATTAAGTTGTTAAGATCATTCCAAGTTGTTGAGATCTTGAAATCAATTATTGAATTCAATTTTTCTGTAGGCCCATGTCTTCAACAACCAGGCCCTATCCTTTTTCACACTCAAACTACTGACTGTGATAGGTTAGTAGATCAGATTCGATTAAGTAGAGTAATTGAAGGATGTTAATCAGGCCAACTCAGTGATTTATGAGTGACCGGGTCCTTCCTTCCAAGTGAAGTCTCATTAGACAAGAGGATACATCTATCATAGATACCTCGCTAGCAATATATTTTGGCTCTCCTGTAGCCAAAAGCAGGATGTATTTAAATCTATTTTACTAATCTTTTTATACTCACAAGCACATATTCAGCCTTTTCACCATTTATTACTACATTGAAGAATTATTGTATATATTATAAATTAATTTTTCTCAAATTTCTATTTTCAGGTTGATTCTAGATCAGAATGTTTTATAAATCTTATTTCCATAAATTTTATGAATTGAAATTTTATAAATCTTTGAAAGTTTTGTATCTTTTTTGAATTTTTACTTTTATTATTCTTTTTTTTACTTTTAATTTGTGCCCCGTATGCACAACTTCAAATCAAACTAAGTTGAACAAAACCGTTTAAACGAAGGAAGTGGCACATAAGTGTCTTTCAAGGAAGTTAATGAGAATAATAAAATTAGATTCTCCTTCTCACGGTTTTATGGATAAAACACTAGTTCAATCTCTTGATAATACTATTTGTGTTATATCATTAATATCTTGTTACTGTATTTGGAAACTGCAATATTTCCTTTTTCTTAGGGCTACTTTATCAATGTTTTCTGTTTAATAAGCACAGTACCCTTTTTATTTTATTCTCTACATTGGAAACTACTCTTGGAAGAGTGACCAGTAATCGGCCAAGTACATTTTGGCGAGGTGGAACCTTCCCATGAAGGTCTCCCCACCATTAAAGATTAAAAGTCATAAATATTCCATTTAGAAACAAAACCAAAACCTGTAGAAAGTATGTAGTTCACTAGTTCTTCATAAGCAGCTGAACCTTAGGAGTGGTATTTGCACACACACACACATATTCATGAACACTTTGAAAGTGAGTATAGTGGGATAATAAGATAGTGGAGCAGAAGAGGATAGTTTATGTTATCTTTCTTTGGACAAAGATAAGCTACATTTCTCCTTCTCGCGGCTCTTGTTTCCATTAGTGTAATTGCAGACCAACCGGATGTGTATCTTTGATCTTGCAATAAGAACACCAGGTGAAGAATGGTCGCGATTGTTGCACAGGTTGCAGCGTAGATAAAGTCTGTCCAAGCAAAGAGGACATTCTGAAAAATAGAAAAATTACTCAAGCTCGGTCAATATTGGTTTAAAAATTGTAAATTTGGTCCAAAATCGTAGGAAACATTCTGGTCTACAATTTGAGACTAAATTCATAAATTTTGAACAAATATTGACCGAGCTAGAGTTATTTATCCATCTTGCAAGAATGTCTTCTTTGTTTGGACAGACTATAAGACAAGAATCTGGTCTAGTGTATGGTTGCAGAACTGCTGGATAATGAGCAAGTTTGTAGTTTTATCCCAGCTTTGTAGTAATACACAGGCTGGAGAATCATTTTCATAGGTTATGGTAGTAGTCTCTAGCTCTACTGGAAGGCAACAACAGCTAACAAGCTACCAAGAAATCTTAAATCTTGAATTGTGTTTCTTTATAAGGGTGAAGCCTACATGAGCTCATAGGCTTGTGCGTGTTGGTAATGAGATGGATTACAGAAGACGACCACTTGTTAGGTAGTCCGAAAGACGAGGTGGCCGTATTTATAGGATTGATTGTGTCAAAGAAGTTTTCCTCGATTGAGACTCGAACCATAGTCCACCTGGTTATCAGACCGGTGCTTTATCACTCCTCCAACGAGCCACCCAAGTCTTTCAACTACAAATTTTCACAAACCCCCAAATTTTTGACATAGCAGGGTATTAAAAAAAATCCGGTCGTACTTGAATGACATAATCGCTTCCCATTACAATAATCATTTATCATAATTCGCTACTCGATGAAACTATTATTATCTGATGTAATAACTGACTCATCATCACCGTATGACAAAAAAGAGTGGGTGACGTGTGTAGTGCTAATCCCACGTCCAACACTGTAATAAGATGACATTATTGGAAGATATGTATGTATGGAATAGATATATATGGAATAAAGGCGTAGTCTAGCACGCAAACACGATACAAGAATTAGGCGTGGGAAATTAGACCTTCTTTCAAGAAAAAAGGCAACAGGACTCGACATCCGGTGTCACCTGGTCCTCTAAAAATTAATATAAGAGGCTTAGCTTCCATTACAGAAGATGGTTTTTTCATAGCATAGCTACTGCAACGTTCAATGATGCACTGCCACTTTGAAATTGTATGTTATTTGGTCAGGGGCAGTCAAATGAGGGGCTAATAAGCTGGACTATAGTAGTTGTGGATGCTAAATTCCTTGAGAGAGAAAGAGGATAGAATATGGAAGAGAGAAGAAGAGTGGAAAATATAGATATACTAGACTAGCCGGCTGGCTCGGTTCGCTCGCCTTCTCCGCCTAGCCAGGGGGCTCCGCCCCCTGTACCTCCGCCAGTACAGGCAGTGTAAGTGAGTCAAACAGGCTCGCTTCGCTCGCCTGCAAAACCTCTGCCAGTGTCAGCTGAGACAGACAGGCTCGCTTCGCTCGCCTGCAAATTCCGTTCAGAAGGGGGTTCGAAATTTATTGACCTAATCTAGACCTGTTTACCAAATTTCAACATTTTATGCCAATTTTTTTCTAGAAAAACCCAAGAAAAATTCCAAAAAATAGTAAAACGCTGATATTAAGCTTAACCTTGGGAAGTATATCGTACATAGTTTGAAACTTGATTCAATATCTTCCAAATTAGTTCATAATCTCGCTGAACCATTGAATTGGATCGTCAATGAGGATTGATCGTATCAAGGCGGAAGATATGCAACCCGCAATACATCTACAATTTTGAAAACCTGATTACTGGCGTAATCTTGAACGGATTTCAAAAATATTTCAACACAACATTTCTAGACCTCATCTGAACCTACCCACCAAATATCAATATTTTCTACCAATTGGTTATCGAAAAAACTGAGTAAACGCCGGAAAACTATAGAAAAACTCAAATATTTGGCGTATCCCTGAAAAGTTTTTATAAATCCGTTCTTAGCGCGCGTCTAAACGTCTAACTGAACATGCCTGCCAAATTTGAACGCATTCGGTTCAGTGGATTTTTAGTTCTGGTGATGAATGAATGAATCAGTCAGTCAGTCAGTCAGTCAGGCAGTGCCATTTCGCTTATATAGATATAGATATAGATTTCAGTAATACAAAATTGATGTTTCATAGCTTCTCACTTTCAGAAGTGAACATTTTTTGTTTATAACTTATAGACTTATGTATTAAGTCTCAGGTGTCAATATAACCTTTATTTTTAATATCAACCAATCTATCGCTTACGTCTCAAGTGTCAATATAACCTCTATTTTTAATATCAACCAATAAAAATAGGGAAAAATAGACATTTTGAACTCTTTTTCAATCCTATTGTATTTCAATCTCGTAAATAAATGATGAATGAAACATAGATTGACTTCAAATTTGTGCTTTTTCGAACTAGCAGAATTGCTGTGGGTGAAATTAAAGTAGGCCTACAGCGTTGAGATTGAAAATAATAAGGTCTTCCCAGGATTCTAAGGATAACTATGATCATCAAAAAACATGGTACTAAAATGTTATTAGAATGCTCTGGTACAATTTGAAAGAAATAAATGTGACAATTAATTGAAATGTAATGTTTTCTAGGGCTTCATAACTTACTAAATGAGTGATTTTGTTTTAAAATGGTTGTAAATAAGTGTTTTACATGTGTTTAAAAAAAGGAAAATAATTTGAATTTGGAAGTGGAGAAATTTGAAAATGAACCATTAATACTCGTAACTGAGATAAAAGTTTCGAAGAGTTTATGGCCGGGCGTATGCTGGGACGCACTTGAAGCAGCCCACGCGAACTAGCCAATCACAGCTCATATTGATGACAAGAAAAGAGCTGTGATTGGCTAATTCGCGTGGAATGCGATACGTGCGTCCCAGCATACGCCCGGCCTATGAGTGTTCCTCATCTTGACAATCCTCTCCTGAACACCAATGGCGAAGTAAATCCTGTATCATGATGGCAACTTGGCGCATGAAACTTCTAGATTCTAGAATAAAATACTTCTCTCGAATTGGTAGAGAGTATAATATGTCACATTTACTATTCGTATTCTCTGTTACAACACTGAAGTATACTACCCATAGTACAAATTAGAATTTATTACCTGTAATCATCAATTTCAACATTCGCAAGCACTATCATCATTACTAATTTCACTTTCAACAATTCATAAATCATTAATAGCAAGTCATTATCTAACCTGAAGACAGTGCTTTCACCAAGGTCATTCTCCTATTATGAAGTGGATCAAAGAGCGAGCCAATTGAATGCCGACCAAGGAGTGATGTTTGTGGTTTTGCATCATAGAGTAATGAAGGCGCAATGATCCTTGGTGTCATACATGTGGTTATGATCTTACAATCTTATTATTTATATAATCTCTTATTGGTTTTGGCTACTCAAAAGCTATTACAATCAGATTATTACATCAATCATCTATAGTCTGACCAAGCAGAGAAGACATTTGGGCAAGATGGGAAAATGACTTCAGCTCGGTCAATATCAGTTCAAAAGTTATAAATTTGGTCTCACATTGTAGAGCAGGATGTTTTCTACAATTTTAAGACCAAATTTATTATTTTTAAACCAATATTGACCGAGCTGGAGTCATTTTCTCATCTTGCCAGAATGTCTTCTTTGCTTGGACAGACTATACGTGTGGTCATGACCGTACAATCTTATTATTTATATAAACTCCTCTTATGGGATTTGGTTACTCGAAACCTCTTTCAGTCAGATTAATGCATCATTCGAGAACCTACTGCTTTTATTATTCAATGAGTTCCTGTTTTAATAGGCTCATGCCTAGAAACGATTGTATTTTTGTCAAATAAATTGATCCTCTAATAGGAATAGGGTTTTATTGGACTATCACAATAAAATTAGTCTACAGTGGAATAATATTCATGGTTTCTTATCCGGATTCTTTATAATTGTATTACGATTGTAATATAAAATAAACTAATAAGAGAATATTTTGAGCATCAAGTTGTCAAGAAAGATCTTATCATGATAATCTACTATTCTAGAGCTTTAAAAAACAAATAGATTTTTATTGTGGTTTCAAGACGTTACATCAATACTGGGATAGTCCTAATGGCTTGAGATTAAATCAGCCATAAACATTAACAGTGTGGAATGAGTTTGATGGTTTTTTGGTAAGGATCATTCTACGATAGCATAACGTAACATTCTAGTAATTTGAATCTTCAAGAGAAATCACTAATCCATTATGCTTATCCATTCACTTATGTAAGGTAATTCGATACTTATCAGCATTCAACCTGCATGGTTGCCAGTAGAAATACAGAGACAATAATGTCTTCTTTTATTTAGAGCCAACTTTATTTTGAATGACTATAGGCTACTTGGATATGCTAATAATATTGTAAATTAGGTCTGGAATCAGTTTGAACTGATGAGAGGTACCATTTGGAATAATCAAGTAACTTTTTTAAATCTCAAATACTTTTGATATGAAGGCTCTCAAAGGAATAAAAGGCCAAACAAATAACTATTCCTTGTTGACTGGAATCGATTTTTCGAATGACAAAAATCGATTTTTGTACGATACTTGAATGAAAAATATTTAATAAAAATAGGGAAGAAGCATTCAGAAATGGATAAAATTTAAATATGAGCATTTGATTGGCATAGTATTCCAATTTTCGAGTAAATATCACGAAATTATATGGAGTTTATCCAAGTTATCTGTATTGTACTCAAATCCGCACAAAAAATATGGTGGTTTCATCGTAATTACGTTTTAGATATAGATTCAACAGTGAATCATGTACTTTCAAGACATCTTGCTGAAATTCTCAGAATAGAGAGGGATACTATCGTGCTTATCAAACAGAAGCTGAACTAATACTTATTTTCTCTTAGGACTACTGCATTCGTTAAAACTTGAAATAATTAAAATCAAAGTACCCTTTTAAATATTAAAAAAGGTACTTTGATTTCAATTATTTAAAGTTTTAAAGAAACTGAACTATAATTAATCAATGATCCTTCATCAAAAATCAAGTTTTTGTTAAGTGGATACGTTCTACATTCAGCTAGGTACTTCAACATTTTCGTTACCCGTCAAACTTCATTACTCGTAAGATTTTACAGGATAAACATGATTCGCGTGACTGAGAAGTAACAAAAAAGCATAATCTATTATGAGATGTGTGTTACATATTTTGGCACCTACTAATCTCCACGAGAATAATAAAAGCAATGTACATGTAATAATGCGTAACTGAATGGGTGATAGTGAAATGGCAACAAGGTGTTTTAACAATGAGCCGTCGGTCTCCTTTCACAGAGCCATGCGCGCGCACCGCTCAGCAATATGAATTCCATTCATTACGCATTTACGACGCGCAATTGTAAAATGGAAAGTAATTTCCGTAATTACAAGACCGCTTTAATAATAACGGTAGTGGGAATGCGAACAGCAAAATCGTGATTTATTTATCCTTGACATTCAATTTTTTTAAAGAAAACTTTAATGTTCATTTTTTTGTTTGTCATTTTTGACTCGATCCACGTCGTTTTCACTTTATCGCAATATCTAGACAAACAAGGCAAGATAGAACAAAGTTATTATCACTTTCAAATAAGACTCCCCCTCTGCTTTCTACTGAATAATTTCAAATACGGTAGACAGAGATTTTTTATTGCATTGGCTTCATTCTCCCTATTCTTTCTATTCAATACTGTTTTCAAGATAAAGTTAACATTATTTTAAAGTGGAATTGTAATTGGAAAATGAGAAAAGTTGTTCAAATCGTGGTTGTCGTTGGACAATTTCCAATCTGTCAAACACAAAGAAACTATGGTAAATTATTTGTCAGAATTGGTAAAAAATTGATCTAATTTAAAATTTGATTACATAGAATCGACAGAATTTATTAATTAGAAAATGATTTGATGAAGATTATATTTTATATTGCATTTTAGCTAGAATTTTCAATTTGTTTACACCCATTTTCCCCTGTTATCAATTAGCCTATTATATTTTACCACAACTCACCAAGTTAATAGAAATTTAAAGAAAATCAATTCATTATTCTTAATTAAAATTATAATGTTTCTTTATTCTTCAATTTATGGTTATTTCATCAATGACAGTTCTATGCAGTAGAGTTAAACGAATTGTGGAATCTGAATCTTTTTGGATTTCAATTCTCATGTACTTGACAGTCTCATCTTCATTCTTCATTCTCATGTCGCTTGACAGTCTCATTTGTCAAGTTCCAAAATGTTTCGAAACTTATCATCTTCATCTTCCTTCAACTCAATTAATATGCAATGCTTGTTGTTTCGAACAGCATTCAATATTGTTTCATTTCATTCATATAATTATAAAATTTTTATTTAATTCATGATGTATTACATTTTATCATTGGTAGATTGTTTTCCTCGCTGAAATCTAACAAAAATTTAGTGCTTTTTTCCCTTCCTATTCCTGATTCATACCAGAACAATCATTTTTGTATTCCGATAACTTCTCACATTAACCAGATTCCCTACTATCAATGAAGTTATTGTATTATATTTCATGCTTATGTGGTTTTCCTCAATTCATAAATTCATATTAATATATAAGTAGAAATTCCAAAATATCATATACGAGTCGCTTGCTGAGAATTTACCAGCATCAACAAATAAACTTATCATATCGAGACTCCCTTAAATATTCAATTATTTCTCCAATTATTCATCTAGTTTTCTCCATCTTATTTGCTATATCATCAACTTTCATCTTATACTCATCTGTTCTCCGTTTTTTCCATTTGAGAAAAATGGTTAAAGTTTAGTGTAAAATAAACAGAAATACTATCAGAAATCAGCAATACTTTTTTGATACAAGAAAATTTCACTTTCAACCTGATCCTTCAATATCAACACGAATTTATTTCTTTTATTCGAATTTATTGGTTCATTTTTTAAACTAATTTTACTCCTGTTAAAAAGTGGGGCAAATAGAATACTACACTATTTAGATTTTTTGTGAAAGGCTCCTAAACACCTCTTGAAAATGATATTTTCACTTTCAACCTCCATCACCAACACACAAATCCAAAAACTTGCCAACTTCTAATGAAAATTTTCCCAGCTAACCTTTTCTGTCGACTCCAAATCACAATAATGTCCGATAGAAACAGTACTACTTCTGCAGACACGCGCGCACACTAATCAACACTAACAACTTGATAACAACGACGAAAACTGTTCCAAAGTGGGCCGTCGAGGACCTACACTTCACACTGTACCACTCCAACTGACTTCTGGCAGCTGACTGCTGAAGATCGCGACTGGTCCTCGCCACCAACCGCACACCGCGGCGGAGATCACCGGCATCCAGAGAGAGAGAGAAAGAGAGAGTGAGGGAGTGACAAGGACACCTTCTCCTACATGACTCTTGTTCTTCAACGTATCCTCTTGTCTCTCCTCTCCTTTTCTTCTGTCAGCATCTGCTGGTACTTCATTTCATATTCTTCTTCCAAACTCTTCTCTTCACTCTTGCTTTTCTACTCATGGAGAAGAGGGTGTACTTGGTCGTCAATATAGCATGTAAACTATGCAAACTTGAAAAGTTATGTTACTCTTTTAAGTGGAGTGTTGAGAATCTGCTTGCTCTACCTTCTGTACACTAATATAGTCTGGCAGAGCAAAGAAGACATTCTGGCTGGATGGGAAAATGACTCAAACTCTCTCAATATTGGAAATGACTCATTATTGGTTTCAAAATTATAAATTTAGTCTCAAATTGTAGAGCAAAATGTTTTCTACAATTTGAGATCAAGATTGTAATTTTTGAACCAATATTGACCGAGCTGTTGTCATTTTCCCATCTTGCCAGAATGTCTTCTTTGCTCGTCCAGACTATACTTCATTTCATATTCTACTTGGGGATTGTTCGATTAGTCAAGTGTTCGATTACACAAGGTCCTATTCTACAATAAGAAGCTGAAAACTTTCAAGTTCTTTCCTTTACTCTTTTCATTTTTATTAGCTCTATGAAGTAGAGGACCTACTTGCTCTGTCATCAATATATGCAAACTGAAAATTTATGTTATTTTTTACGTGGATTGTTAAGAATCTGCCTGCTGTACTTTCTGTATATTAAGTATGCATACTAGAAAAACTAAGCAACTGTGTTTCTTTATGTAGATGCTTGCTCTATCGTCTGTCGGCCTGCATACTTTGTACTCGGACTTTAAAAATTATGCTATATCTTCATGAAGGTCTGCTTGCTTTACGGTCTGCTTACTATGTAAGTATGCAGACGCAGACTTGAGAAGTTCAAACTATCCATCGTCATCAAACATCTGCTGGCACTTCTTTCCATATTCCTGTTTTCCTTTGTTCCTAAAGTTTACGTACAATGAGAAGAGACGCCGCGACTATGTAAAGTTTATTGTGACGACGTTTCTTCTCAGCTTACGTGGGCTAATAAATTTATATGTGTGATATTTGCTTGCTTTATTTTCCATTTTTATTCAGTATTGTAACTCCGTCCTTTGTATGCATAGAAGAAGTATACAGACTTGAAAAGTTTATGATTTTAGTCTTAAAGTACACTTGAATCTTTGCATACCATCATCCTATCGTTTCTTATGTGTTTTATATATTTTTTATAATTTCAATAGCATTTGTTCGTATATTAAAGGCTACATACGGTACTACTGTTTTAAAATAGGAAAGGAATTCTCAGGCTTGATAAGTTCAAGGGATATATTTTCATCTTCAATCACTTTTAAATCCTTGCACTGGCATCCTTATCTCTACCTCTGTTATTCCTTGTCTTATCACTTTTCTATCTTTCTCCGCTTCTTTTCCTCATCATTTCAATCTTATCAACTGAATTATCTTCTCTCTCCTGTTTTCCACGATATTTAAAATTCGCTTGGTTTCCATCCTTTTTCCTTTTTTAACCTCTTTCTTGTTTGTTTTTTCCACAAATTTATTCTTCATCCATTCCCGACTCCCTTTTTCATTTTTTTCACTCTTCGTTTTCAGCCCAATATTTTATTTCTGGTCTCTTTCTCTCATCTTCCTTTCTCTTTTCTATTTCCATCGTTCTCTATCTTCTCTCTCCTTTTCCTTCTCTCCTCTTGTCACTGTTCATACTTCTCTCCATTTCCTCCTTATCCTATTTATACTTGTTTTTCTCCATATTCTTGTTCTCTTCCTTCTTATATATTCCATCTCCCTCCATCTCGCTGTATAATTCTAGTCTATTATTAAACATTCTATCATTAATTTATTTATTCCCTTCTTTTGAATCTATTTATCACCCCTGTTTGAACCTTTTCATTATTATTAAACTGTCCAAAAATCATAATTTTAGATTTTTCATTTTTTTCTCTCCAACTCACTTACTCCTTGTAAAGCTATTTATGCATTCTATAATAAATCCTGATGCATTTCTTATCAAGGAAAAAAGTTCTCAAATTGTCAGTTGCTTCTTCTTTTGCCTCTGCCCTTGAAGTAATTTATCCGTCCTGCAGTATATCTCGTTGAATATTCTTCATAAATTCCTTTTGAGTTCATTGCTTCTAGAATAAGAAAAGTGAAACAAGAATAAACGACTGAAACCATGAAATAGTCTGCTCTTTGCAGACTACAATAGGTGCTTTAGAGGAATCCTCATAAACAAGAATACATTTTCTGAATACTGTATTGGATGAGTACTTGACTTGAGCACCAACTATTATTTATAGGATCATACCCTTATTTAAAGTCAAACCCCCGTCTTGAAGGTTCAGAAAGTTTCTTTGTAAAGGTTAAATTTGCAATACATTACGCTATTACTGGCCATAATTTATTATTCTAAGCGTGGAAAAAAGATGCAAAATCCACCATCATCCCATGCCCTCAAGTTGGAAAATACGTGTTCTCAGTACATTAATAATAAAGTTTAATGTTTTCTTTTTGACCATCCCCTCAATTGGCACGTACTTTTATTTACAGTATTATAAGAATATTATTCTGTGAAAGCTTACCATTATTTTTCTTTCGTTGAGTCCCTGCTTTTCATATCCAGTTTTGCAGTGCGAATTTTGAAAATTCGATTACTAATAATATTTTTCAATAATAATTCTCAACAAATAATCTCTTCCACCACCATGCACCATCCGAATAAACATCAGACCATCCTTATCGATTTTAAGAAAATAAAATATGTACACCAATTTTCAACCCATTAACAAATATGTTATGGATCTGATATTGGATTCCAAGACCAGTACCAAGAATAATACTTGTCGATTTTGAGAATAAAAAATAACGTAGGCTACAAAAATTAGCTAATTAATCAGCTGCATTTTAGCTAACTGATGAAAATCATTGATGGAATTTAATTTCTAGCTATTATGAACATTCCGAGCAATATATCAAATAACAAATAGCATCAGTGATCAGAGAATCAGTCACCAGTTTTTACTAAACTCGAGGAAAAGGAGTAAGGATAACAAGAACTTTTGAAAATGAGGATAATCTACTTTCATGTGGAGAAGAACTAGAAATTCAAACAAAAAGCTTCTATAGACTAACAGGAAGTATTATCTGTGTAGCACTTAATCGTTCTTGGGTTCAAACTCTGAATGCACTGAATGAAGGATCGAATATACACCATAGAAAAATAAAAAATGGTCATGTGACTACTCAATATTGAACACCGAATATATACTTCTATTTAAGCTTTGAATACACCAAATTGAGTACCGAATACTGTATATACCATGGAGAACTCGTGGAGAAATTGTAAAGTGACTAATTTAATATTCAGCATTGAATACGAACTCTGTTGAGCTCGTTGAGCTCTAAACACTAAATTATAGAAAAATGTTGATGAGCGTAAATGGATGGTATTTGGTACTGTGGAGCCATCAATCTGTTTAACCAGTTACGTGATTGAGGTCCGCCACGACAACTTAAAATGAAAGATTATCCCGTTTATTGATGCTAGTTGAACATCTCCCTGCAATCATTAACTAAACGCCAATAACCAGTTGAACCACACCACTACTCTGCAAGCAAAGAAGACATTCTGACAAGATGGGAAAATTACTCCAGTTCGGTCAATATTGGTTTGAAAATTATGATATTGGTATCAAATTGTAGGAAATATACTGATCTACAATTTGAGGCCAAATTTATATTTGTTGAATCAATATTGACTAAGATGGAGTTATTTTCCCATGTTGCCAGAATGTCTTCTTTGTACTCTGTAGTGCCAGCAAGCTTTCTCCTGCCTCTATGCTATCTCGTATTATATCCAATATTTTTCAACTTGTGTCTCCGGGTTAAGCATTCTCTAATAACAAGTCGAAAATGTGTCCCAATGACTGTGTGGTCCCGTTTTCTTGTTTTCTCTCTTGCCAAAGTTGATATTCCAATTTCGTTCACTTTCTATAAGAAATGTTGGGCTAATTGCAGCCGCGGTGATGGATCAGCGCAAAGTGCCTGTTTTCCTGCAGTTGTCGAAAATTTAATTCGCCTTTTAAATACTTGTTAAGCGTATTTGATTAAGAGCGAAAGTTACCGCTTAATAGCCAGAGGTTTTGGAGAGTAGTTGTGATCCGACTAGCAGTAGCAAGAAAACGTTGAAAATCGTGTTATCCTATGTTATAGGGCTATGCAACTTGGTGTTTGAACATTGTAAAAGTATGAGAACATTCACAAAATCCTTCGAGAAAACCTTTTTTAAGCTGTGAACATCATCTCAGCCAATAAGCTCGTATTATTCATTTATTCATTTATTCATTTATTCATTTATTCATTTATTTATTCATTTATTCATTTATTCATTTATTCATTTATTCATTTATTCATTTATTCATTTATTCATTTATTCATTTATTCATTTATTCATTTATTCATTTATTCATTTATTCATTTATTCATTTATTCATTTATTCATTTATTCATTTATTCATTTATTCATTTATTCATTTATTCATTTATTCATTTATTCATTTATTCATTTATTCATTTATTCATTTATTCATTTATTCATTTATTCATTTATTCATTTATTCATTTATTCATTTATTCATTTATTCATTTATTCATTTATTCATTCATTTATTCATTCATTCATTCATTCATTCATTCATTCATTCATTCATTCATTTATTCATTCATTCATTCATTCATTCATTCATTCATGCATTCATTCCTTAGTTCGTTCGTTCATTAATTTATTCATTTATTTAAGATAATTCATACTTTATGGATTAACACAGACAGTACGTCCAAAACGTATTACTTACAAAATTTGATAAAAATTATATGAAATATTCTTTGGTTATGTCCACAATGTTTTAGTCTTAGTCATAGTGTATTAAGCATGGAAGTATAAATTATAGATAGTGGAAAGTATGGGAGCAGTTTACTAATTTATTTACATTGGTTGAAACAAAAGGATCACGATACAGTTCCATCGTCCGTTTCAGGAGCACAGTTTCCTGACTTCGTGACCTTCGTTAGACATTCAACCTGTTGTGCCCTTCGTGACTTTGTGAAGGTCACGAAACGAAGTAATAAATGACCAGCTCTCCTGTAACTGGTTCAGTTGAAATTTAGGGGAAGTGTCAACTTCAAGTACTGTAACCTTTATATTTTTTATTAACTTTTCAAAAGTATTCGATTTAAAAAAAATTGTGTGATTATTGGTTGAATATTATTCATGATCTTAATTATATTAATTTTCATAATAAAGACTTGAGCAATGCATAGAAGTTATTCCTCTTTTTATTGCAAACTTAAGCCATGTTTACACCGGAATGTTGATATCTTTTTTTACATAAGTTATGTAATATATAAGTCTATATAATAATACGTCATTCAAAAAAGTTATTAACAATTGATGTTATTAACATTCTGGTGTAAACGTGGCATTAGGATGTTACATTAATAAGATGTTCAAATTAGATGTTAAATTCATGATGTTAAAATTAATAACGAAGAGAAAAGAAAGAGTGATAATAGAATGATGGAATGAATGTAAGAAAGTACATGGAGATGAATAGAAGAAGAAGAGAAGAAAGTAGAATGAGGAAAAGGTGGAGAATTGACCACGTGTAGTAAACACTGAGTTGTACACACAATAAACATGAAGAATATTTGTATTGATACTTCAACTTAGCATCTCCATCTCTGCCAATATTTTCTTTATAAACTAATACAATTCACACATATGAGTTTCTATTGACTTTGCTGATAGAACTGGTAAAGTATACGAAGCGAAATAACTAATCCAAAGGAACTAAATATAACCTATTATAATTTATGGATTTGGATTATTTGTCTCTTTATGTGTTCCAAATTCCCCACAATACAGAATATTTTAAACATTAATAAGCTTCTACCCTTCTACATTGTATAGATTAACGACAAATGATATTTTTGCTATCACCTGAAATCAGATTTTTTATTAGATCTGT
The DNA here is from genome assembly GCA_017141385.1 of Sogatella furcifera. NCBI lineage: Eukaryota > Metazoa > Arthropoda > Insecta > Hemiptera > Delphacidae > Sogatella > Sogatella furcifera. The sequence goes on along the minus strand of CM029546.1, from coordinate 7,314,715 downwards.
AACCTAGAATTTTGTAAGTTTTGTTGATAAATGGACAAAAAGGCGGAGATACACTGGACATGAATCGTATTATGCAATAAGATTATACAGCAAAATTACTGAGTAAAAAACAATTCTTATGGCTTTTAATGGTGAGGAGTCCCTTACGGGTAGTTCCACCTCACCAATGTGTACTTGGCCAAACACTGGTCACCCATCCAAGAGCAATCCACAGTGTTCGTGACTTATAACATCTCGATCATAGATAGATCACCCTCACCGAGTGACCAACACCCAGTACAGTAATTACTGAGTAATAGGTCCGGCCTCGATTCTATAATCTAAACTTCTAGGATTGATTCTAAACTTCAAATTAATAATCTACTGTTTTACAAATAATACTCCAAATTAATCGAACAAGAGTAGAACTATTTGGTCAACGCCTTTATTATTTCATCTCATTATAATTGTTCGCACAATCTAATAAATTAATATTATCATAACTCTCAATTTCACAATATCCGCAATAATAACTAATGCGTTCAGGTGTTCTGCCAGATTGGTCAGTAGTAATCGGAAAACCCAACGGCGGATTGTAATGATAATTGATTTGTGAACTATATATAGACTGTTCAAGCGAAGAAGACATTATGGCAAGATGAGAAAATGACTTCAGCTGGGTCAATGTTGGTTCAAAAATTATAAATTTGGTCTCAAATTGTGGAAAACATTATGATGTACAATTTAAGACCAAATTTATAATTTTTGAACCAACATTGACCTAGCTGAAGTAATTTCCTCATCTTGCCAGAATGTTTTCTTTGCTTAGACAAACTATATAGTTGTTGAGTCGATGAGTAATAGTGGATTACAAAACTAAATGAAGCGTGGCTGTACTGGGAGTCAGTGTTGGGAGTTTCCGCAATTGGGACATGAGCAGAGATAAGAATGAGAATTCTCTCTATTCTCGAGAATAAATACTACAGTATTCTCTCTAAGAGATGCAATAGAAGCCGGATTTGCCTTGCCTTTACTTGCAACTTTGCGACCCTCCCAGTCTACTGGCTTAGCACGGTACCATACAGATATAATAGTATACATTTGGAGTACTATATACAGGTATAGAACATACTCAGAGAGTGCTATTTATATTGAGTATACAGATATAGTGATGTACAGTCGCCACTTTCACTGATCGGCATGCATTCAGGTTAGGAGGTGTGTGTGCTATGCTCTGCTCTAAACCATACAACACATTTTCTCTCTTACTTATATCTCTCTTGCTTCTCTTTTGCCTCATCATCCTCCTCACTAGAACTTGTTCTTCTTGCAATTCATTGCTTTGAGTCTGTCTCTTCTGGTTTTTACACTTCTTAGACACCAGGAACAGATAAGCGAGAAGAGAGTATTTTCTCTCTTATCTGCGTGCTCCATTCTAATTGACTTAATATTGATTATCCGTTTTTCCTTTCCTCGTCTACCAATTCATTTCGTACCTCTTTTCTCCATCTACCTTAATTAGGAAATCAATATTAATTAAAATGTTTATTGAAATTATGATTGATTCCTCAAAGACGAAATAGACCCAGAATTGAGTGAGAGTGTTTTGAGGAAAGGAACTGATTAGATTGCTGAACTGTCCTTTCGATTTAAACTCAGACTACAAAATCATCATCTGAGTTTTTATTTTCTTCTTCTTCTTCTTCTTCTTCTTCTTCTTCTTCTTCTTCTTCTTCTTCTTCTTCTTCTTCTTCTTCTTCTTCTTCTTCTTCTTCTTCTTCTTCTTCTTCTTCTTCTTCTTCTTCTTCTTCTTCTTCTTCTTCTTCTTCTTCTTCTTCTTCTTCTTCTTCTTCTTCTTCTTCTTCTTCTTCTTCTTCTTCTTCTTCTTCTTCTTCTTCTTCTTCTTCTTCTCCAACTTGGAAAGGGTTTCCTCACTTACGGTCTCCACTGTCAGTTCGGACCGAAAGTTTGGACTATGACAGTCAAGAATTTTTAATGGATGGGGAGACCGTCAGTCCAAAACAGCCGTGAGCCGGCAGGCCGATTGTTGGACTGAGGACTGTGATTGATACTCCTTTCCTCATATAGGAAACTGCAGCTGAATTGGCGGATGGATTATGAATTTTATTAATGTTCAGCTCCCTCAGGAAAGGATAAAAGCGGTCTACAAGAGCGCAACGTTTGAACTAAGATCGCTCACAATTCAATAAGCTTTCACAGACCGGTCGCTGACTATCCTGTTAGAGCTGAGCATTAATAACAAATAACAGCCCATTTTGTAGTTACGATAACTTCTTCTGTAACTATTTTTTCTCCTGCTCTAAACCTTCTTCTCTTCCACTCTACGTCCTTATTCTCCATACATCCTCTCCTCCTCCATCACCATCTTCATTATTTTAACAAATTGTTCATCCACCTCCTTCGTAATTTTTCTTCAAATTTAAAACAAATTGTAAAACAAAAAAACTAACAATTGATAATAATCATTTGCTACTGCAAACGGATGTTGGGTGGGTCAGGTCCAGGTGGTGATCTCCATTGTAATCTACTTACTGGTGGGTGTCTGTTAAATTCTTCAGGTGGAAGAGAAAGAAATGTAGTGGGAAGATCCTAAGGAACGCAGTGAGTCACTTTCAATTCAAACGTTGAAATGGAAAATTCTAATCAAGTTGAGATGAAAAAGCGCGCTGCGTTGATGTCGGACTGGAATGCGTAGGAATTCCAGTTTAATATTATAATGCGTGCTGATGCCGGTACTTTCGATTTCTTAATACAAAAAGAAGATCAGATCTTATTTCATATTATATCGCCCTTGCGGGTTACTTTCACTTACTTCCTACGCTGTTGATCTCGTCAGTGGCCTCAGACAATGTAATTTCTTTTGTTACGAATCTATCTACCTGTACTACTGTCTCATATTCTCCACCTCAGCATCCAATTTGAAATTATAATGTTCGTTGTTCTGGGCCATTAGAAATCAAGACCTACATTGTCCCAACATTTGAAAGCTACCTTCGAATTTCTGATACTATAACAGATTAGCAAGGGTTTCTCCAATTCCGCTCCAAGGTGTTTTTATTGTTTCTGTTCGCTTTTGTTTTCTGGCATAGCCTGCAGATTAAAACTAATGTGTGAAGAAAGTTGTGCTATGAGCATTTTTTCAACTTGTTGTTTGAGACTGAATTAATGATCAACATCTCATTTCTCATTGAGACTCAGTTTCGGAAGACACTATAATCACAGACAGACCGACTAGAGAACATCATAGATAAATCGAATGAGAATCAAATACCTTTTAAAAAAAATTTTAAATTATTATTCCACATACATGTCCCGGGACTCAGCCCATTATATCAATGTGAATTAAATAATAATCATAGATTTTCATAGAGGGACTAGATTCTATTTTTTGTGCTATAATTCTTCGGTCCCGGCTGCCGAAAAGCAGTTGTTCAATTCAGCAGCAATTCATCATCACTCTTTTCATTACCCGGCATGGCACAAGCCAGAATCAAATGTTAGCATCATTCTCAGGAAGAAATTGATCCTCCTATAGTATTGTGATCAATCTGACTCTATTTTCACTATGAATTCGAAGAAATATAACTCTCTTAATGAAGTTCTAGATGCTGACTCAATATTAAAACAACTTTTTTCATATTTCTCGACTATTCATATTCTTCCCGATTCTTGTAAATGGAGAAAATGAATAAACAAAGGAATGAAAAAAGTAGAAAACAATGTATGAAACAGTAGTAGAATTAGTATAATATATGAAACAGTAAAGTAATGAAGTAGTTATCTATCCTTCGAATATATTTTGAAGTAGAAATCAATATAATAATGAAACATTAAAATATATTCGAAAGATGGATAAGTACTTCATTATAATTATCAGTTTTAGTTAGTTAGTTACTTATTTATTTATTTCTTTTCTTAATGGAGACAACGGGTTGCTCCAGATATCTCTCCTTTACATAACAATTCATACAGAAAAATTGTTTATATGTAATTTATAAAATAGGTATGAAGTAGAATAAGAAAAACAAATTCAATAATCATAATTCACCGTAAAACAAATATCTAATAATTTAATAAAATGTCGATTTGTCAGTTCTTATTACCTACTTTATGTATCTACCTCTATCAATTTTATTGAAGGAGCCCAAAAAATTGTAAACAAAATCATATATCTTCACCAGATTCAACATTTTTAGCTGTTTAGGTTCACTCAACATTGATTTCCTGAGGCTCTTTGTTCTAGGATTGTAAAAAGTTCGACCTTGAGTTCAATCGAGTTTCCTACTTTGAACTGTCAGTGATCGACTAACAGTCAATCTGAGGAAAAAACAACATTTTGAATGCCAAAATAAGATGGTAGGCCACAGGACAAACTGAGTAATTGGAATACTCTTTTAAAGATCAAGGTTTTTGGTGTCCAAAATAATGCGAATACCATATTTATGTTGGCAGTTCAGCACGCTAGTTGAATTATTGGATTGAAATGAGAAAAAATGCTCATCAGCTTATATGAGCGGATGGAGTATGTACTCGTATTTTTAAACTTTGGTCCTTGAATGAATAAAACAAATAAATCAATAAGAGCTAATCAAACCTACCAAATTCAGGATTTTTCTACAACTTATATCCACGAGGGAAGCAATTAACAGTCTTTGGAAGATTTTAAAAATTAAACTTTATTGTATTGGTATAGTCTTGTCGAACAATTCTGGCAAGATGAGGAAAATGACTCCTACTTGGTCAATATTGGTTCAGAAATTGTGTTCTACATTGAGACTAAATTTATAATTTTTGAACCAATATTGACCAAGTTTGAGTCCATCTTCCAGAATGTCTTTTTTGCTCGACCAAACTATACCTGTATGAGTTATTCCTATTTTAACTATGGTTTACAGCTGCCCCTCAAAAAAATTATAGAGTAAGTATGTGCTTTAGCAGAGTACCTACATTAAGATTACCTGGTTGAAAATAAGGATTGAATCAATCCCCATCTCATGAAACATCATTAATAGGCGGTAAAACCGAAAGTATTACAAAATCAGAAAGTTCTCACTGAGCTAGTTACAAAGGAAAAGAAGTTGAATGACAGGTTAGCATGATTATGACATACTGAAACATTCCCTTTTTTCGAAAAGATGGTGATTAACAGGTAATGATAGGATAGCCTGTATTACTTATGAGAGGTAATTTTATTTGATGGAGGGTCTTCATACTGGTACTCTGACCAACGTCTATCCAAGCAAGGAAGAGATTCTGGCAACATGGGAAAATGACTCCAGCTTGGTCAATATTGGTTCAGCAAATATAAATTTGGTTTCAAATTGTGGGAAACATTCTGATCTATATTTTGAGACCAAATTTATAATTTTTGAACCAATATTGACTAAGCTGGAGTCACTTTCCCATCTTGCCAGAATGTCTTCTTTGCTCGGACAGACTATACTAAACGACTAATAATCTTGATAAGACTACTGTTACTTTACTACGATCAACAGTGAATCCTTGGCTCATTTTTAAGGATTAGTAAATATTTATTACAAAAGCTTGATTACCCCTTAACAAGTTGACGGTCATCTTCAGAACTTCACTACCAATTCACAATTGATAATCTTCGCATGTCCAACGAGACTACTCATGAGATTTTTTAGAAGAATCATGAAAATGTTGAAAGGTTTAATGCTTGTTATGACTGGTATTTAGCTCATAGAACATAGTAATTTATTGCATAATGATATTTGCTATCGGTACTCGTATATGGCAAGGTGATATGATTAAATGCATTGGAATCGGAAGATTGCATTGAATTACTAAAATGTAAGAAATTAGAAAAATTACAAGTTGTTATTACAAGAAATTAGCAAATGTGAGATTCTGTGTTATCAAAACTCAATTCTATCTTCTCAATAACAATATTATTTACATGCATCAAATAAAAAAAATAGTAGGAAGATCAATTGTTCAACACTATACTTTTATCAAATTTGTATCTACTTGACTATACCGTATTATAATCTTGAAGGTAGATTTATCTCCGACTATTCACCGCTTATAATTATAGTAGTAATTATAAATTAGTATAATAATAGTAGTAACCCATTACAAACGCAGTCTGTAGAGAGAAAGTTGAACCAGTAAGCTGGAATTCTACTGTCTTTAAAGCTCGTCTCCCATTGGCTAGATTCTTTCGGGGTTAAACGTGGTAGTGATAGCCAATCGTTGACCTTCCTTTTCCTCAGTAGGATCCGCCATTTCGTTTTCACAGTCATCTTCGTGGTGTTAATAAGCGTGTTCTACAACTACTTATTGTTAAATCATTTCAAATTAAACCACTGAAACATATAAATTTAAAATAATCTGGATGAAGGAAAAGCTATGACAATCTCTTAACTCTGTCAGGTGTATAATTGATTCAGCAGGTCTTTTTATCCAAATTATTTATAATGTTCGGTCAATTTCAAACATCACTTATAATGCAAATCTACTGATACCAAAACCGAAAGAATAAATAACATAAAAAACAAGACTCAACTGTATTCAAGTTTTTAAGTGTGAAAGTTACTCAATATCTGACGTTAGACTTGATAAATGTCACAGAGATTTTATGTTGATTAGTTGCATTATTTTCTAAAAAGAAAACCTGTTCGATTTCATCACACCATCTAAATCGCTAACTGGATCTCTGCACTTTTTAGAAAAATCTAAAAAGTTTTCTTAGGTTTTTGAGGCGGATGGACAGTATTCTCTCTCATTAATAGGCCTATGTATAATGTAAAAGACAGCTTCTTCTTATCGCAAGCAGATTAGTAACATGTATATGGCCTAATGATTTAATGTCGACCTAACGTAGGCGTAATGTCTAATGCATCGATTAATCACTGCTCCTCTCTTAACAGATTTAATTAGAAAACCTGTGAAACGATTGGGTGAAAAACCTGTTAAACGATTAATTATTAAATTTTTTTAGAAAAAAATCCACATAAGATAAAACCTTGCTCTAGTTGAAAAATGGAATAAAACTTCAGCAATATCTCTTGGTTTCAAAAAAGAAATTGATTGACTTTATTGAATTGAAAAATGATATAATATCATATTAATCCAAAATCTATTAACTGTTATCATAGAACAAGAATTGTGAGATTACTCTCTCTTACTTACGCTATGGCTATCCTTTTTCTATGCTGTTACCTATATTCTGAACTGAATATGTAATCGATCGTCCATTTTACGACAGGAAGTGAACATTGGAAGAGGTCACAACACACCGACCAAATTGAAAGAATACAATATTTTAATTCATCATCACAAACATGTACAAGTGGAGTATAAACTTGATTGATAGATATGAAATATTCTTGGAGATCCATCCTATAATCCTATTAGAATATTTGTAGACTACCGTGAATAGAGATACTGAGGCTGATTTAATGACATGAAATATTGAAAACTTCAAAACATTTGAAAAAAGTTTCTAAAATCTAAGTAGCATCAAACTAGAAAAATAATGGAAAACGAAAGTGGATTGCTAATCACCAAACTGAAAAGTTATTGCACAAAACCTGTAAAGGAATGCACTCTCATCAGAAAGTTCAATCCAATTACATAAGAAAGTGAAAATTTCGCGAAGAATGTTGTAGAATTTTTCTGGCTCGATCTGTTTCATAGTATGTTCACCAGAATGAACAGCTTTACAATAATACTTGTACAGCTACAAGTTGTACAATCATGTATGAATGAATGCATGCAGAAGAATCTTTATAACGAGATGGTGACGCATTTCGAATAGTATTTCAGTGCTTGGAGCAATGACACTATAATCGTCTCAGTTCTTACCCAATTTCGGAAACAATGATACGAGCTGCTCCCGATATCGTCTTATATAACAGTTATATAATATATGCGTGATTAAGGATGAGCTACGGGCAGATTGTTCATGATTGATTCACTCACTTCACCGCCATACTGGTACCTATTTTTGTTCGAGTTATTGACATCCTGAATCGGTCACTTTGAAAAAGTTTTCATGTTTCGGTTACATGAATATCTTTGAGCAGCTCGTATGACAGCTCTACATTATCACGATACAACAAGCTGGTAACTTGTCGAATATACACTTGTATTAATATTCTATGGCATGAGGTGAATAATGAAAGTGGTCACTCAGGAATTAATAGGTAAATTACAAATTCTAAATTGAATTTTTTAATTATTAATTATTAATTTTATTATAAATTCCAACTTGGAATCGATAACCATATATAAGTGAGATATCATTATCTGTTTCAAATGCATTGAAGTCCATGATTACAATATAAACATGGGAATTGAATATTTTTGCTTCATTGTGGAAAAATGAGTAGATTTTGTGACTATATATTTTCTATTAATATAATCATCGAGATGCATCAATTTCGGCTTTTATACCTTATTATGAAAAACGAAATGATTCAAAATATTATTCTGGATAGAAATAATAGTTTTGAGGATCATAATAATGCATGAATCAGTAATGGTTGTAACTTACTCAGTAAATTCTCGTAGCAGTATAAACGTTTTCACAAATTGAGAGTAAATTCATGTATTGATCTTAGTTACTGTACTGCAATATTCGCAATCAACATAATGATTACAGCTATATAGGGTAAATAATACTAGAAAATAATCTCAAATAATACATCGATTTATCATTAACTATTTCCAATAGTTAATTGACTCTCTCTAAATATAAACCACGGTATGCAAGATTCTTAAACATTTTTAACAGTTCATTCATTTTTTATAATATTCACCGAAAAATTAGTGAATCTTTCAAAAGTTTGAAAGACTACTATATACGGATAGATGAAATTCTTTACCCGACAACTGCTGACATCTACTGGCAGCATTGAGAGTTTAACACGTTTCGTGCTGTCGACCAATTAGGAAAGAGGAGGCGGAGTCATCTATTGACAACCCAACAACTGCTGCCACCTATCGGCAGAATGAAGAATTGAACAAACACGTTTTCAACTGTCAACCAATCAGGAAAGAGTAGATGGAGTCAAGAATGATAATTTATGCTTTGTTTATTCTGCAAAACGGAAATACATAATTATTATCTCTCTCTCTCATTAGATTCCCACTATTCAAACTATTCACATTGAAAATACTGTACAGTATTCGTTGAAAAATTAAACCCCTACGCTGTAATGGCAGAAAGGGAGAAGAAAAAGAAGATTTATTAAATTATTCTCTTTATTTGAGTAAAAAGAAAGGATATTGTCAAAAACACATGATGTTTATTCAAAATGGATAGCTACCGCAAGTATCACCTCCACAACCACTCAACAAGATTCTTTTTAGTCGTGGCTTTTCGATTGAATTAAACCATAATTGACAATATTGATAGTTTGTTTATTGAATGTTTTCAACTCGGATTATGAATTATACATTCACTCACTGATAATAAATAAAACATTATTATTATTATTCACTCACTCTACTGTATTGGCAAACCACATTATTTTTTGTTATAAATTCGCTATACACCTTCTCTAAACTTAATTCGCCAAATAAACGAATAAATCTTATCATTCATAATATAAGCAATTCAACTCATATTTTTTCACAAATCCATCCAATTTAGTTGCTCACGCTGGAAAAATCAGAATCTACAGATCTTCAAGATCTCCTGTGTAGAGTTAACGATTTCAAATTGAGCACTTCAATGTTACAAAATTAGCACTTAATCTATGCACTATATCCTGATGAAACTACGAATTATTGAAACCCGTTTGGCCATTATTACAGATCAGGGTGTAGCTGCATCACGCATCATGATAGGCCTACATTGGTACGTATGGACATAGGCTACTGAATAACGATCATTGATGTTCTCATGATTCTAGCTAAAAATGGCTACAGATTAAAAATAGTTCGCCGGATACTTTGAGTTTCTTTAACAGGTGAAGTTGGTTTCGTTGAAGTTATGTCTAGCATTTACAATTAGTGCATTACGATAAACCTGAAACAAAAACTGTTTTTGTACCAAAGCTTCTTTGTTTTGATTGTAACGTGCGAAGAACGCTAGTGCGTTATACAACTGGATTGAGGAGGTATTTTGAAAAATGCGTGACATGATATGTAGGATTCACAGGCCACAAACATACGTAAACAAGGGAATAGTTTGTCTTTTTCTTGGGGCGTGGATCTAGTTTCCAGAACATGTTCTGCGGTTGCAACACATATGAACAGCGGGCAAAGACGGTTTCGCTTGTAGATCTTCTGCTGTATAATTATAGTCTGTCCAAGCAAAGAAGACATTCTGGCAAGATGGGAAAATCATTCCAGCTCGGTCAATATTGGTTCAAAAGTTATTAATTTGGTCCCAAATTGTAGGAAACATTCTGATCTACAATTTGAGACCAAATTTATGATTTTTTATCAATATTGATAGAGCTGGAGTCATTTTCCCAACTTGACAGAATATCTTCTTTGCTTGGTCAGACTATATCTCATCCGCAGAGGATCGGTACTGGACCTATAACTTACTGGAGAAAATGGTCTGGAAGTGTCTCTCTTTTTAAAAAGGAAATTGTCACAATGTTGGACAATAGTCGCTGATAAACCTAGCAGTCTCTTCAAGTTGGATGCTGGTTTATTCATGATTGAATTAAAATTCTTCATTGTTTACAAACAGACAACGAACGAGCCACATTATAGAAACATAAAGTAGATAAATAGTTTATTGATGGTAAATTCAAGTAGAAATCAATATCATTATAGTACCACATATTTGAATTTATTTAAATTTGAAATACATTTTTCGTGAGATATATATGTTCTCTTTAAATCAATACATTGTAGGAGTTATTACGGCATTTTAAGTTTTTTTTACCATGTAGACAGTTTTAGGAAGCATTGTCAGGGACTACTTTAGGTATTGCATTATCATGCATACCTAAAGTTATATAATCTGGATATCCTATTCACGATATTTTCTCAATACGTATTACTGTATGATTCGAGAATTTTCAAGTCAATCATGGCATTTTTCGAAGTCTTACTTTCCATTGAAATTCGTATTAGTGTGTATAAAATATGTATTATGCTAGTATGCTTTTCTAATTTTCACATTGAACTGTTACCCTGACCGTTATCCCTAATACTATATTGTTATTTTCAATCTAATAAGAAAATGGGGAATATTAACCTACTGTAATAAATACGCCCGATAATATTATACTATCTGCTATTATCATCCTTGATCCTCTGTGATCTTTCAATATTCAATCAGCCAAGATCGGGCTCTTCAAATTAAAAAAATAATAATAGAAAAAATATTATAATCTAGATTTTTTATAACATAATATTTTTATAATGCTTTGAAAAATGAGCATTTTTTCGATGAAAAAATAACAATAAGCTCCCCAATCTCGTTCATTACAACATCTCCAAACTCCAAAATACTAATTCTTGAAGATTCACTTCTCAATAGAAAATCCAAAATGCAAGCCGAGTTTTCAACATAGCTACATTTCAAAATGGTTTTTATAGACAACAATCAAGACAATCAACACTGGAACAAAGGGTGTTGAAAGCTGTGCCGATTATTGAATAGGGCTGGCTACTGACTATCTTGATAGTATAGTCTGTCCAAGCAAAGAAGACATTCCGGCAAGATAAGAAAATGACGCCAGCTCGGTCAATATTTGTTCAAAAATTATAAATTTGATCTCAAAATGTAGATCAGAATTTTTCTTACAATTTGAGACCAAATTCATGAACTTTGAACCAATTATTGATCGAGCTGGAGTCATTTTTCCATCTTGCAAGAATGTCTTCTTTACTTGGACAGACTATAGTAAGCCTGGCGTAAACAATGGCGCAAATCGGACGTAACTGTCAGTTTGACTTGAAATTATCAAGCTATTAAGACCGAAACTACTATTTAACGTTGATACTTATCATTAACTGCAAGACTGGGTTTTCATTCATTGTATGCTTACTAATTGTGAAATGATATCCAGGACCGTAGATATAGTTAGTAGACCTATGTAGTAAGTCCTGTAGTAAGCTAGGACTCAGTGCAGAAGAGAGGGAGTTTAGCCAAAAAACACTATATTAGTTATACACTTATTAGTATTACTTTATACAGTTATAATCCCCACAGTGGTTAACACGAATGGTAATAATCCCCACAGAATGAAATAAACCTATATAGAGGTGATTTGGTTTTCGTCTCATCTATTCATAGGGAATAAGTTGAATTTTCCAATATCAAGCTCTTCAAGGATTACTGGAATTTACATTGTTACAAATTTTCGTCTCCAAATGAAATTTTCAATTCAGCTCTCAAGCTGTGTGTCCTTTCCTTCCTTTCCAAAGACGTAAATAAAAGGGTTTTCACAATAACATTCATTTTTCCTCTCTATACAGGGTGTTTCAGGAGGAATGTGCAATACTTCTCAGGCTGATTCCTTACACCAAGTAGAGAAAAAAGTTCCATGGGACCAACCCCCAAAAACGATTTGTTACCGAGATAACAGTGGCGGGAAATTAAGATTTGTCAAAATATATTAATTTTTCTAATTTTTAGAGGCTTTAATGAGGTTCTAAAATAATCAATTTCTATGTAAAATTAGCTGAGGAATTCAATGAAACCAGTTTGAAGTTTTTAGCTTCAACGGTTTTTGAGGTAATTAGAAAAATATGCTAAAAACCGCTATTTTTCAATAATAACGGTTATAACTGGATAAGGAATCATAAATTTGTATTTTTTATTAATGGAAGTTGAAGAGAGTCGGATTCTGAAAAAAAGTTAAATGGCAGCGATTGCAAATCTCAGAAATATAGCGATCAAAAATTACAAAATCTCTACTAAACACAAATTTTTCGCTTGTGCTAAGTTTTGTCAATTTTTCGATTTTTGATCGCTATTTCTGAGATTTGGCTAATTTACGAGACTTATAATGAGCTATTTATCTCTAATCTTATCTAAAATTTGATACATAATACGATCCAATAATGAGTCAAGAACTTCCAATTTTAATGTTTCATTCTCAACTGTATCATGTATCATATCAAATCGCCTTGTTAATATTATAGCCTAGAGATGTCTTGTATTTCCAATATCATGTATCAAGTTTTATGTACTTTTGTATTTTCTTGAATTGAAATTGAACCATTGTCACAACACAAATCCTCATCAAAATTTAATGACTCGAAAATTTCTCCTTTGGACAGAATGCCTTCCATTCTTGCTTGCAGAACATGGATTCAACAATAGCAACTTGAAAAGTGATTTTCCAGTTAATAACATTTCAAGTTAGGTTCATGAATAAATTTATGTCAACGAGTTATAGTGTTTGTATTTCCAAGCGTGCCAAACCAGTTAGTTTTAAAAGTTTTCAGCTAGGCATTAAACTTGTGTACAGAAGAGAGATATCCTGTTTTATTTGCTGAGTTTGAATAAAATTGAAACCGCAGCTGGCAAGGTGGGGTGGGGCCGGTGCCGGCCAGAAAAAGAAACAAGCAATCAAGTTGAAAGTGCCTGCTGTCGCCATAACCGGTGAGAGATTCTCACTAGCTGTGATGTCAAAGAGCTTTTAGAAAGTGATAAATAATTTGAAAGACACTTGTCTATCCATTCATTATCACTTATCAGCCGACTATTTAATCAGTCAGACAAATCATATTGATGAGAGTCAGACAATCTTATTAATGAGACTCACCCCCCGGAGAGTGTGATGAGTCTCAGCTATCGTAATAATTGACGAGTATCTAGTGATCGATTACAATAATAGATGTATGTGTATTATATTGAAAGTAGTAGTATGTGTGTATGATAGTATGTAGTATATATGTGTATAATAGTAGTAGATATATATGATGTAAGTGTATCCTTGATCTTGTATTTTGAGTCACGACAATTACCCTAAATTTCTCCATTAATCGCATTTTATTCACATGATTTTTCAATAAAATATAATATAATGCATAATATCTACTCAGGTCTTGGAGGGATTGAATTATACCGTAGAGAAAGGATGGTTGAAGCTACTTATATTCTAATTTAGGTAAGTGAAAACAAATGTTGTCAGATCCACAAAGTTTATTTAAAATACCATACTTAAGTTTCAATGCTCAGGGCATCATCATCAGTGGAGAACATTTGTTTTCACTTACCTAAATTATGGATAAGTTCCACAATATCTCTGATAAAAGTTTTAATTCTACTGATATTCTTCCTCTATGATTATAAACAAGGTGTTTTAGTAGAAATTTGTTGAACGTCTCATGCTGTTTCATTACACGACCCTTCAAACATTAAATGGTCCTTAAATAGAACCATTGCTTTATCAATGTTAGAATAGGGTCGAAAATGTAATATGTGGAATTTTTTCATTCATTTGATCACAGCCAGGAATTAGCCAGGATTACAGCCAGGTCAAAAAAAGGCGTTAGCCCAAAACTTCTTCTATTAAAGGTCTTAATTGACTCACATTTACTTCTTTAGAGCGATCAATTGCATTGATCGGATGAGTTTTATGTGAAATATGCTGAAAATCTCAAAATTTGAAACTCCTTTGATAATTCAAATAGGGAAAAAATTATTACTTCAGTGGAGAAAAAATACAAAATTGGGACCGAAGAACACAGGTTCCCGCAATTGGACTACAACAATTCTGACAAAATTCAAATGTGAACAAAATAAGAATTTTAATTTTTCTACGCATATAGGAAAACATACAATATCGTTCTCATAAGAATAAAATGGATTAATTAAATTAGTAATAAGTCAACTACCTGCTCTGAGAAATATTGAATTGCAAATCGATTCCACTTTTTTGTAATTTGATGAAATTTATTGAGGTCTGTTGCATTAAAAAAGTATGATTCGAATGTATTTTGCAACATTAACCCAGATTAGGAGATCTAACTCGAACAGCAGATGAAAGGTAGTAGCGATCATTTCAGATTGACTTGTTTTCGCTGGTAAAAGCTGTAAGAAGTGATTCTTGATTCAATTTTAATGCTCCAAGATTGTTCCATAATCTGAAAATACCGCTCCATGATATTTCAACCATTTCCCCATTTCAAACTATTTAAATCCAGTTAGCAGGATCTCATCAATTCTAAACATATTTTGGAATCGTCACAATCGTTATTGAGAACTCATCATTCATAAAGTTAGGCCAGATTCTTAGCTCAGATTATCATAATAATTCAAAAAGGAAAACTTGGAAAAATTTAAGTGATTGCTAATAAGGTAGGATTGTTCTCAATTTGAGCTTGAATCGGATGTACAATCAATCGTGTAGGCCTACAATATTCTGAACCCAAATTATTAGAAACAGTTTAAATTGAATAACTTTGAAAAATTCAAGTGACTGTGGATTTGAATTCAGATTGTTATCATCAATTAGAACTATACAAAGCTTGAAACTTGAGCTGAGAGCTGTACTTCTCCAACTGAGAACTCGTCTCATTGTTACAATGTTCAAGAACAAATTAGTTACACAAACAAACCATAAGTAAGCAAGTCAATCTTCTCACGTGTTTTTCAGGTGAAGGCCATTAAACATCTAAAATTGAAAGTAATACGAATGTCAGGGTCTTAAATAAATTCAGACCACTTTCACGCGACATGTTGTTTTCTAATCTTTCAAACATGTCGAGCATTAAAAAGCATTGGTTCGGCAAATTTCAATCACTTGAAGGTCAACTTTAAAATACTCAACAGTCAACTCAATAGATAAGGTCAAGAGAAAGTATCAGGATTGATGAACTTCGTTGAAGTGGTGAATTATTGGTCGATATTATCAAAGTGTGACTCAACTCAAACAAAACCTCCATCTTATTCGAACTCATACTTTGATTCATTGTTGTGAAATTTGAGCTGAGGTTGAATGTCATTAACAAGGAAATCTTCTATCTTCGATGTTTGCGGTCGTTTGAGCCTTCTCAAGTTACTGCATCTTTTAGAAACCGCAACAATTTTGAATATTTTGTTAACACAATAAACCGCCTGAATCAATGATCGTGTGAGTAGTTCACACTGCGATGAAGGGATATGCGTGTTAATAAAATCTTGCTCACAAAATTCCGAAGAAGATGTTGACTATATAATATGATAATTGCAGAGACATAAATTTCTCTCTAATCTGTTTTCCTCTTGAATTTTTTTCTCCTCATTTCTCTGTTCTTCTCAGATTCTGTATACGTTACTCTCTTATTCCTCTTTTATTTGTGATAATAGAGTGATTGATCCTTTAAGTTTTCCAATAAACAAAATACTTATAGTTGGTACAATAATTTACCCCATGGGATTGATTAAACATTTAATACCGTACTAGCCAGAGTACATTGAATAGCCTAGATTATTAGACTAATAATTAAATTGATTTTTCCTAATTTGCTAAATGCTATCTAATAGAATAGAAAATTTTCTATCATATTTGTTTTCTCTATCTTTCTCATTGCTGTTAGCTTTTTTAATAATATTGTACTCTCAACTAATATGAGAGAGTTTTCTAATTTTTTACTATATAGAGTATAATATTCAATTATATTGATGTGCTATGATCAGTCGTACTCAAGGTGTGCTCTACAAATAGCACCATAAAAAAACAAATTTCAAAATGGGTTATTCAATCTTCACTTTCAAAAAGTGAATTAGTTTTTCTCCTATGTTCTCTTATTTATACCAAAATAATTCCATATTAATTAGACGGTGAATTGGTGTAGGATATGGAGATTATACAGTCTCTACTATATTGTAGGTAGGCTATCTTGTTATTGTCTCGAATATTCTACTTTAATCAAGTTCATGTTGGAAAATCTATGGTATTCCACATTTCCACTATTTTATCATTTTCATTTCCATTATAATTATAAGACACTTGTCATATTAACAAACACAGGTTATTGTAATACTCCAACATAACTTAAAAGGAAACGTTACGCTTCAAAAAATCTAGGCAAATTACTTACCTCTATGTCGAGCAATGGAAAGTGATAAATATAGTAGGTTGTTCGAAAATGAGAGAAAATTACTATCAGCCTTTCTAATCTTATATAAATATGTAATTAAAAAACCAGCCATCGATCCAAGTTGTTTTATTATCAACGGTCTGAATGCATGCATCACAAACAGAGCGTTCAACGAAAAAAGCGACAGTAACATGAAATTAACCAAAGATAAAATTATAAATAGGTTCAATTATTGTGAAGGAATCTTATTACGTATATGAAATTGAATTAAGTCTTTGAATGTAGTACTAGCATCTAATATGTTATAGCAAAGTATTGTACTGTGATATTAAAATGTCACTTTTCAAAACTCCAATGTTAACCAGATTCATCAGCCAAGAAGACAACTTACTTGTACTGTAAGTTATATTATTATTGCAGGAATTATCTGCATAATAATAATAACTATATTATTATTGACAAAATATGCTTTATCGTTTATTGGAATGAATACTAGAATAATTATTATCAAATAAAAGCACGATGAGATGATATCCACTACTAAAAAATTATTTATTTGCATGCATTGATTTCAAAAAATTTCTTCCGAAAAACTTCCTCTTTCAACGAAATACATGGTTGAATTAGAATGATTTATATATTTTTTTATTTGGAGACATTGTTATTATCATTGATGAATCTTTGATTAGAGGAATGCCTATAGGTTCATTTCTCGTTTTTGTAACGTTTTTTCTCATTTACACATTTCAAGAGAATGACTGCAATGAGAGTATTACTTTAAACTTTATGGTATCAGTCAATTGTTAATTAACTGTAACATGTGTAAAATAAGAGTGATCGAAATTACGTGAATTAGTGGAGAAAGGTTGATTTCTCCTCAATCCAAGGATTCCTAGTGAAAGGTTGAGCATCTCGAAAGAAATTCATTCAAGAACATGGAATATTGTGCTACTAGTACAGTATAGTCCGTCCAAGCAAAGAAGATATTCTGGCAAGATGGGAAAATAACTCCAGCTCGGTTAATATTGGTTAAAAAATTATAAATGTGTTCTTTAATTGTAGAGCAGAACGTTTTCTACAATTTGAGAATGAATTTATAATTTTTGGACCAATATTGACCGAGCTAGAGTAATTTTCCCATCTTGTCGGAATGTCTTCTCCGCTTGGACAGACTATACATAGTGGAGCACTCATGACGAGCTAAAGCATAAAAGTTATGCTATGATTTATTGTAGCATTAGTCGAATGATGAAGGTAGGAAAGTGAATCCTTGTCCAATTAAACGCTCTTTAATTGAAGATAATTGATCTCAATGAATGAATATCCAGGTTTCTGTAACAGTGTAGAAAACTGTGGAGATCAAGACTCTGAAGAAATTTAGGTTGGTCTTGAAAGATTTTAACATGAATGTTGCATGTAGAAAAAAGTGAAACCTTTTGATGCAATAAAAATTGTATCGGAACACGAAATTATTGTTACTAGCATAATATGGTACTGCATGAGCAACTTCATTCGGGTGTAGAGTACTACAGAGCACTAGAGTGTCGGTTCACATCTACTCAACAACTTCATGATATCAAAAAATGTGGATAAATGTTAAATTATTGAAAAACTGACTGCTAGTAGTACGTATTTCAAGATCAAAGAAGTGGCTCAATCTAAAACCTTCATATTTCAAAATTAACAAAAATCTCAAAAATGAGTTAATGTGATATCTAGATGAAGTTTGAACTCCCAGGGTGTATTTCCTATTGATCCTCATTAGGTTTTAAACATGATTTTGAAAGTATTTCAATGAAATCCATAGTATCGGCCGGAGTTCTTATATGTAATATGCTACAAAAACGGTCCCTCTGCCTCTGCTTCAAGAACTTCAATTAACTGCTTCAACTTTGAAAGAATCAGACAAATTTGGACAATTTCCTCCAAACAATTCAAGATATAAGGTTTTCTAACCAATATTTCCAAATAAAAATCGGTAATATGTTTTCTATCAGTTCTGAGACTAATTTAAATTGTAATTATTTTTCTACTCAAAACTTTAATTCAAATTCTATTCTGTAACTCCTCTAATTTTCTCAAAGCTATCAAGAATCTTTCTCTCACAAAATTTGAAGTTAACAAATTTTTATTTGATATTATGAATACAAAGTCTCACTTATTTTTCAGTTTCATTCTAGCCAGTTTTGCATGCTGATAATGACACAAATTATCATAGCTTATTGCTTATTCTGAATTCGCATCCACATACAGTATTATACTTTTAGAAGGAAATGGTGTAGGCCTAATTCTAAAGTTAGATCTTAGATAATGTTTTATTTGGTAACGTACGTCAATGATGAAGCAGTTTGTCTCATTAATCAACAACGTCATTTTATCACAAAAAAACTCGAAATTTGTTCTTCATTGGAATAGACTGGCATTCCATCGCAAAAACTCTGGATTTGTTCTTCGTTGGCAATCCAAACAGATGAGCTGTGTCCACAAATGGCAAAAAGTGTTGCACCCAATAAAATCAGTGATCCATCCACGTTGATTTGTCGTAATTACTTTCCCGTTACAAACAAAAAAGGGAGCTCAGTTTGGTGATATACTATAAGCTGTCCAAGCAAAGAAGACCCTCCGGGAAGAGGAGAAAATAACTACGGCTCGGTCAATATTGGTTCAAAAAATATTGATTTGGTCTCAAATTGTAGATCAGAATGTTCCCTACAATTGAGATCAAATCGATAATTTTTGAATCGATATTGACAGATCTGGAGTCATTTTCTCATCTTGCCCAGAGGGTCTTCTTTGCTTGGACAGACTATATGTAGGTAAACTATAAGTGGAACTAGTTCGCGCGGCGGTGGAACATTTCCTCAGATTTTTTCTATCGGAATGAGAACAATTTTACGGCTATTTC
This sequence comes from Sogatella furcifera, assembly GCA_017141385.1. Classification (NCBI taxonomy): domain Eukaryota; kingdom Metazoa; phylum Arthropoda; class Insecta; order Hemiptera; family Delphacidae; genus Sogatella; species Sogatella furcifera. Next base: position 7,294,839 of record CM029546.1, on the reverse strand, counting down.
CCGACGATTCTGTGACGCAACTAAAGTGACTATCCGTTATGGGTCGGTGACGTTGAAACAACTACTAAAGTTACAGTTGAACTGCACATATAAAACTAAATATCGGCAGCTAAAGCGATTATGATGAGCTTTGTTACTACACAGAAGATGAAGGGCGTTGGTTTGGCCGGGCCTCTTCGGAATGATCCAATTCCTAACAGCTCTCTTGCATCATTGCTTGTGATGGAACGTCATTGCACTTTTTAAATGCTCGTTACAATTGAGAAACGCATTGTCCTTTCTCCTCAACATTTTAGTGCAAATCATTAAGACGGATTTTATAATAGACATTATGATTGGTTTTTCAGATTCTAATGACGGAGATGAGAGGAGTTCTCGTCACTGTGGACCCGTGAGTAATTTTCAATTACGATAATTTTTTTTCAATAACTAGTTTTTCAATTTCAATACATTAAATTACAGGTGGATTCTTTCCTTCATTCCAAAATTAGGTGTATACACCTGTTGCTAGTGTAAATGATAGATCACTTACTATTTTTCAGTTCACTTAATGCAGTAGTTGTATTGTTCATAAATTCAAAAATAATTCTTTGCTTGTTTTTACAGTACTCACGATAAGCTTGAACTCTATTTATAAACCAATAGAAAATCGAAAATACGAGAAATGGCATGAATTACTCAAATACTTCATTGTACTTTCATTTGATTCAATTTTTACTTGTTTCAAGAAACGTTTCTCCATGTTCCATACCATACTCATGTCTGTTAATTCCCTAATTGTATGACCTTCATGCAGGGTCCTCGCGTGGGGTGTGCGAAGTGTGCGACTGCACAGGGCGCTATGGCGGTTGATGCAGAACGGGAATTTTAAAAATTTAAATTGGGCTATTATTAAAAAACTTATTTTACCAACAACTTGAATCCATAAGAAATTATTTCCTCTGCATTAATTCATTCATTATAATGAATTGATCAATTTAAAAACAACGATCAATGTATATGAAGCAAGTGAAGAAATGCCCCACTTAAATTTAATTCTATGGTTGGCTGACAACCATCTTACATACGACCAATCACAAGCCAGTTCCCGATAAAAACTCCTCCATATAATAATCCTATAATACTAATATTTTCACCGAATTGTTGTAGTTTTCCAAACTTTTTCCTGGCAAGAGGTCGGTATTAGATCATGAATAGTTTGAGTTCTATTTCATTATATTCATCGTATGAAAAATAGAATTAATGAGTATAAGATGGGAGTGCGGAATCATATTTTCATCTCATTTCATACAGCATAAAACTATTGAAGTCTAGTATTGGCTTAAGTTATATGATAGAAGTAAAACTGAGTCTTAATTCTATGAATAAATTCTTCAAATACTAACTTGATGGAATCTTACCAGCCTGAGTACATACATAAATATTATATTAGCACAAGATCGTCAATAGTAAATCAGCGTAATTTCTTGTGTATGATACACAATCCATCATTTTCTTGCTGGCAGCCATTTTCTATGACAGAACTCACGAAACACTGTCAACCAATAAGAAAAGAGCACGCGGGGCATGAAGGCGTGTCCAAGTCAAATCACCCGTCAACTGCTTCCATCTACTGGTTGAATTTGGAACTTTTCTAACCAATGTTTTCGGCCATTTTGATCGTAGGCGGAGCTTAGAGGCGTGTCCAATGGAAGTCAAAGCAAGTCACCCTATTGCTACTGCCATCTGCTGGCTGAATTAGGAACTATTTCGGATGTTATTCAAAAAAGTTAGGTAGAGCAGTGGAAATGGCTGAAATCTTCAATTTGCTTGTTATTGAGTTTCCGATTTTTTGTAAGAACATCTTTATTTCCAGTGAAATGAAATATTTATGATGATTCCCAATATTTTTCTGTGGAAAATTTATTATTCCCTTCCTTATATGCTTTCAAGCAAATTAATAAAATGAATTAATCAATAATTTAAATTTTAATGATAAATAAGCACGGTACAATGTAATAGTTTTGCTTAATGTAGATAGACTTTAATTGTATGTATGTCTGGCTCAGCAGCCCATGAAGGGCCTAGGCCTACCAGCTGGTTGCCAGTTTCAAATTCACTCTACTATACAGCCCTTCCAAGCCAAGAAGACACCCCGGCACGACGGGAAAACGGCCCCAGCCATGCCAATACCGGCCCAAAAGCCATAAATTCTCAATCAGAACTCACAGTCCCCGAACCAACACTGGCCGAGCCGAAGCCGCCCCCAACACCCCGCCAGAATTACCCGCAAATTATCATCAACCAGGATAGAGGTAACGTGTGGTTAGCTAGACTTTAATTATTTTGTATTAATTCCTGTAGGCTTTTGCTTATGACGTATCTAATACATGAAAATACAAAACAATACGTTGGTATACAATAAGCAAGTCCCTAAAATCATTTTTGCCACGCCACATGCAACATTGGGATTGCTTATGAATGCAAGGCAGCTTGAATCATGTGTATCTTTGAATATATTATAATATGTTGGATTGCATTCGTCTGGTAATGAGGGGGGCGCCTGCCAAAATCTCGCACAGTGCGCCAAAAAACCACTCCTTTATGGGCCCTGCCTTTATGTGTGTTCCACCTTGTGCTGGCTGATATTTTTAACGCATGATTACTACTCATAACCGAATTTTCAAGAAGATTGGAAAAGAGACTTCTTACAATTCTATGCTAGTGGTACTACAAGTACAAACAGTGTTACAAGTTGAGGAAGACTAGATTATTCTTCCTCCACCTGAAACGGATATGGTGTCATCATCCGCCAAGGATCATTCATAATTATGAAGGCTGTAGGGAACAGATCAGGTGTTCTGTTACAAAAGTTGGGAGGCGGGCGAGCAGACGTTACGTTATCGAAAGTGTTCTGATCATCGAGGATCGAACACTTTCCCGCGTAAAACCGGCTGAAGATGAAAGCACAGGCAGTGGGTCAGGGTCGCCAATGCCACCTCTATCTCACTCACCAAAGGGGCCCAACCCCTTTCTTCTCACTTTCTAATACAGTCTGTCCAAGCAAAGAAGACATTCTGGCAAGATGGGAAAATGACTTCTGCTCCGTCAATATTGGTTCAAAAATTACAAATTGTATCTCAAATTGTAGATCAGATATTTTCCTATAATTGGAGACCAAATTTATAATTTTTGAACCAATATTGACCAAGCTGGAGTCATTTTCCCATCTTGTTGGAATTTCTTCTTTGTTTGGACAGACTATACAAACAGAATGTGTCCCCGTAGTAACATTCTCACACTTTCATTTTCAAGCGCACCTGATCCAACCGGCTTCCATCCCCTATCAAAGTCCGAGGTTCCACTCGTGTTCAATGTCTAAATTCAATTACCGTATCGATAGAAAATAGTGGATCGGGGATCACTATTACAACATGTTCATCATATCCGGCTTCCCATTCAATCTTGTTTCTTTCACTTTTTTGTAAGCAGGAACGCCTTTATGATGAAATAGAGAAGGAGAAATCATGAAATTATTTATTGCTTTCCAGCCCTAACCACCATGACACTATTTGTATTTATACAAGAAATACTCCTAGTATAAAGATTTATGATATGTCTTAATAAGGTACAATATGTCACAGCAAGTAAGACCATCTCTATATCATCAAAATAAATGTTCATTTTGTTATTATTAGGACTACTAATGTATAATAAATCAATAAATAATCAAAAATCAAAGTACTAGTAAGTAGAACAAGAAAGCTTAGTAGCAAGAATAGTTGTGAGTGATAATGATGTGAGGAAAATTAAACCTATTTTAAAGATACTTTGATTATTTATTGATTTATTATTATCAAAATACATGTAAATTGAAATAGAATAGAAATTTTATTTGCCATTAAAAACAAAAGTAAATATACAGAATCAAATATAAATCATGAATACAATAGATCAATGGTACAATTTTGAGAAAATAAAAAAGTACAACAAATGGCAAATTTACTGATACTTGATTCATAATTTTGAAGGACTACGTGATTTCTGTGTAGGAGTAAGCTAGGCAATATCACATCACGTTCATAAGGTACGAGTATAATAGTGTTAATTCTTGCTAACTTTGTTGGCAACTTTTTCCTGGCAATATCGGAAGAGGACTTTCTTCATTCTATGTAGGAGTAGGTTATGCAAAATCACTGTCAGATAATAATTAATACAGTGCTTGTTCGATGCTAATAATTTTTTTAAATAATATCAATTGAGAATATTATCAATTTACATGGAAAATAAAGGAATTCCCTGGTTTCCTTCCAAATGCCTCAAATCAATGCTAAATTAAATCGACGGAATGTAGAAACACAGATAGGCTAATAACTCATACTGTATTTGGTGAAACCATTGAATATAAAGGTAGATAGAACTGAAGGTTGATCTTCCTCTTTATTTGTAAAACAATAAGAGACAACGTTAATAAATTACGAAATTGAAAAAATTATTGTATAAAGTATAATTATTGAAAGTCTCCACACATTACATATTACAATACAAGAGAAGCCGTTCTACACATAGTTATGAGTAGAAGGCTGTAGTATAGTATACTGCATGTTGAGACATCTTAAATCTTGTCAAATGTCAATCAAGAAGCAGCAGAACAATCCGGCATCGATTTAAAAAGGCAATCCTCTCAACAATGACCTGTCGCACTCATCTCGTCTGCTTTCGATTTTCTTTTTTCCAACTTACTGTCACCCAAAATGGGGAATAGCAATGGTGAGAGGTGTGTGCACTGCATCACTTGTTCGCATGCTGTTCATTCTTGTTCGTATTCTGTTGGGCTTTCACCTCCATCTTCGGCTTGTTCTAATCAGGGTAGAACCTGTTGAAATGACATATCAAAATTCACAGCAACTTTCCTTGCAAATCAGACGCCAACAGAACTGGCGGTTGAAGACTGATTATTATTAGTACTTGGCTCTCTCAGGACAGTCGACGAATGTTCTACTTGATCATATCTAATCGAGGCCGACTTTAGCTGAACCGGTTCGCGTTGTATACCGCTTTCAGACTGTCCTGACAGAGCTTAGCATCAATCACAGATTTTCATTTTCCGCCACTTTCGTTGAAGTCTGCTGTACACATGATTCGTTTTACGAGCCCACTGTGAATGTCTCTAATGATGACAGAGATGCGTCTCACAGTATTTAATTGTGATGTTTTAATTTACAACAAATCATGATTGGAAGTCTAGTTTGGTAACACTTTATAACAATCTTTCAGCTAGTGAAACGAAACTTGATGATTGTTGATTTTCACTAATTGTATGAGCTTTAATCAAACATTTTCATGTGACGAGGTATTTGCTATATTCAGTCAATAGTATTAGTTTGTTTAGGTTTGGGGTATCCAAATTGAGAATTAATTTTTGTTATTATAATCATTGGAAACGTTTTACAATGTTCAAACGAATTGCATCCATCTCCTTTTAGGTAAAATTTAGAATTGAAATTTTACAAGAGCTACAACTTGCTCCTTAACAGCTTGTCTACATCATAGATTTGGACCCATCTTTCTAGATTTCCATGAATTAAGCCAACTTCGAGATAAATTAAAATAAATTAACTTCTTCAGTATCAACGAAATTTTAAAATTGGAATATGATAGGTTCGTGCACGCACGACAACCCGCTAAGAATTTCAAAAAATAAGCCTTGATTCCACGGAAACTCGATCGTTTTAAAACTGGCAATTTTTAAAAATTCACTGGGAATGGGTGAGACAAGGTTATGGAAAATACACTACTAGAATGAGAAAGGAACCAATGTTTTTAGCGATAGAATAGAATACAGAAATGCTCCTCATTTTAAATCATCCCAACCAATTGTAACGGTGGCTAGGTGGGACGTCTTACTTGTTGCTTCAGTCTCAACCAATCGCAGCACTGTATTGAGGCTTTCAGCCAATCAGCTTCGACCAAATTGGTCATTGAATGACAGCTCAGCAATGGAGGCAGAATCGACACTTCCATATTGGAAAATGGTGTTTCTTTACGACAGATTCATACATTACTGATACAGTACTGAAGGCTACATAGCCCAATATTATATTCCGCTCTTCGTTTGTAGAATATAATTTTTGATGATTGTAATAAATTGAATAAAAATTATTACTTTGAGAAAAATTATTAATTTTGCTTTTCAAAAGCTTTCTACAGCATTGATAATTGAGAGAATGTCTGTCCAGCTCACTAATTGACCGTTTTATTATATTAAGAAGAGAACAGAGAAACATGATGTTTTCCACTTATTTCTTCGTGAATCCTATACAGCTTCAAGACCTATATAAGTATATCAACTTCAAAATACAGTACAACATAATTGAGAGTAGATAATGTATGAATCTATCAACTCCAAAGATAAAATTGAGAGAATCCTAATACGGAAATCGTTTTTATTATAAAGCTTGCTCGCAAAAAACGTATACCGCCGGTTCAGTAGTCAAACATTTTAAAAGTCTTCTGTTGTGGAATATTCAGATCTTGCGGAATATACAATACAGTACTTAGCTCTGATAAGAAAGATATGTGATTTATTTCAACATAATTATGTATATAGTAGGTCTATACTATGTATAGCCTACTCAGTTCTTAGATTATGTATAATCTTAGATTATGTTCTTAGTTCTTAGTTCTTAGATTAGTTCTTAGATTATGTTCTTGGGGACCTACGATATAGATTTGCGGATCATATAATTATGCACACAACCTTTTATTGAAACTTGGAATTCACTATTATCATACCCACTCAGTAATTAGTTTTGGCTTAAGAATGCTCGCTCCGATCCCGCAAGTCAATAACGTTGGAAGTAGCTTTAGTTCGGCCAGAGGTCAAGAGTAACGAATTAATTAACTTTAGCATCAACAAACCTTTCTCAGGTCCAATTATCTCTAGTTTTTTACTTCTGGAATAAGATCACAGCTACCTCCCAACTAGCACCCAACAACCTTGACACAATTATTCTCTTTTTCGTATGAACCAAGTTCAATTAATTCCAGAACAATAAAGTTTCAGAACGATAATTTTAATTGAATGTTGAGCCCATCAATGTATTTCATTCTCTATTAAAAAATAATATTTCAAAGCGATAATTTTAATTGAATTTATCGCAGGCTCTTTTTAAATACATATTTTGAGGGTGTAATCATGATAAATGTATTAAATACTTTTTTCATAACAGCAATTATTACTACTATAAGCTGGTTCATGAAAGTAGCCGAATTCGCTTATACAGTATTGCGTGGCATAAGCTAGTTAATGGCATGAGCTAAACAGGGTGGCGATAGGCTTGTTTTATGAAAATTTAGATTCATTGTAATACAGGATAATGGCTAACACTCGTATTTTGCCGTTAAGACCTCCCAATGCGTTCTATCAACTTTTACATTTTCTGGAAAATGTCAAGGAAAATGATAATCCTCATAGACTACTCTAATAATATCATATATTTAAACTTAATTTGAGATCATTTGACACCCTTTTGTATTGTATTTAAATTATAGCTCACCATATTGCTTCTTTCTTTTTCAAACAACTTGAAGTATCAAATGTTCAAAAATAATCATCGTACCTATAATTCAGACTTAATTTTAAATACCATTTCAATCCACCATGGAAAAGCTTTCAACAGCATTGAGTTCAAGTAGTCATTTTCAAATTTAATTTATTCATTGAAACATATACGTAATCAGATCAAGATCATTTGAGAAATAAGAAACATGCTTTGCTCTCACAATTTATCCCAATATGTTTGATTAAGAGAACTCAATAACAGCAAAGAAACTTGAAATCCTACATGATATTCACTTTGTTTGAAAGGAGGAAAAATCACCAGTACAGTATCACTGGAAATTCCCTACAAGAGCTCTGGAAAGTTTGAAGATACTTGCAACATAGTTGTGGCTGTGGTTTTTAAATGTCAAGAACTTTTATGATCCCGGTGGAAAAAAGCTGTAAATCATTGAAACTTGTCAGAGGCTAATAATTCGGTTTTGGGTGTGAGCCGAGCCGTCTGATCGTTCTTCATCAAAGCACGGCATGAATGACCCACATTTTCTATAGTCTGTCCAAGCAAAGAAGACATTCTGGCGAGATGGGAGAATGACTCCAGCTCGGTCAATATTGGTTCAAAAATTATAGATTTGGTTTCAAATTGTAGAGCAGAATGTTTCCTACAGTTTGAGACCAAATCTATAATTATTGAATAAGTATTGACTGAACTGCACGTCATTTTCCCATCTTGCCAGAATGTCTTCTTTGCTTGGAAAGACTCTAATCACTATTCATATTGCCGACTTTACTTCATTCTACTTCACTCAATTTCAATAATTCGTCTCCTCTTCGTGGAGCACGAAGAAGATGAGCTTTCTATATTTTCTCTTTCTCCTCGGACTTTTGCTTTCTTCTCATGTTCTCTCAACCTTCATCAAGGTCGACTACACGTTCATGTAGGGAAGGGGAGGGGGAACTGTGTTAATTCCAGTGAAGTTTCAAGGAAAAGGAGAGTGAAGAGAGCAGCTAGATACGTTTCAGACCATGAACCCGACCCATTCGACTATTAAAAAACGCGGCTGACATGCTTCAGTCATTTACACATGCGTTAACCACTCACCATACACGAAAGATGATGATTACTGGTCTGGTCAGCTCCAATTAACCCAATTCTCCACCTCTGGGGAAAGAAGAGTGAAAAAATGAAGTGATTTTCTTTATAATGATATTAACATAATGATATCATAAAGTTATTCACTCAGATATTAATTCATACACTGCAGTGAAGTACCACTACTATTTGTTAAATCAATTCGGCTACATTTTTCTAATGTCTCACTATTTGGCGGTGACAAAAATGCATCCCGTCACATAGATTCTATTGTTCAACAAGCTAAAATTTGTCGTGTTTTATTTTTTTCGAAATTCTATATTTTTTGGTAGTGAAGGTGATTTTGGTGTTATTCCTCGTGTTTTGGACTCTCTTAATTCGGATGAACTTTTGAAAATTCAAATCTTAGTGTATAACATCAAGAAATACCATGATTTCCCATTGACGGAAATTAAGGTTATGGTGCCGGTGGAACTTCCTTTTGGAACTCCCCACCGAATACGGCATACGAATATACATGGTTTAGTAAAGGAGTGTAAAAAACGTCTCATTCTCATATTGTAATGATGGTTCAATATGTTTGATTAATACCTCTTGACATGGATTACATGACAGAGAAGCAAAATTGACTTAATAAATAACAGTAGGCTTTACCACGACTGGTTAAGTGATTTTTTCACAATCTTTTGTACAATTATTCAAATTTGTGAAATAGATTCTGACGATTTGCTGGATACATCTAAGATTGTGATAGATTTGTATACTTGGGTATGTGATTGGTTTATTGACTGGAAAAATAACTTTCTGAAAATTGCAATGATTGGGCAATGATGAATACAACAGATGTACCGAACTATTTGTATAAATTAATTTCAAGCTGTTGAAACAATAAATTTGAAGCGGAAAAATCCTTACTAGAATTTCTCTGGGAATGAGAAGATCTATTGAAGCAGCTAGAGCTGATTCTCAAATTCAGTTATGAGAATCCTATTTTTATAGAAATAGGAATTTAGAGAGATTTTTAGAATGCATTAGCGATTTTATGGGCTATGTTGCCGCTACACAGAGAACTTGATCTGCAACATCATTGAACCCTCTTGCTCAAAACAGAACTAAAATAGGGAACCGTGGCTCATTCTTCCAATGCTCGGACAAAAAGCATTGATATTGAACTCTGAATCTTTGATTAAACCATAGAATAATAGATATTCACTATCTTAGAAATACTAGTATCCTCTTTGATTGTAGTCTACCTTTGAAAAAGTATTTGAAACAGATTGACACTTGCAGCATAGATGCGCTGCGCATGCATTTGATGTGGTACGTGTACGCTCAGCTATTATAGAAGCTATTGAATAATGGCCAGAATAGATTAGCAATTTGGTTATCACATCCGGAGGCTGTAATAAAGCTCGTAGATAATAAAAAATGAATATAATACACTGCCTGGTCTCACGATGGTGAGAAAGTGCACGCTATTCATTGTACATTGATCTCCCAGGACAATGGAAAGACCAGCTACCACTCTGGTCGAGCCAAAAAGGCATTCTGGCAACATGGGAAAATAACTCTAAATATACTCTATAATCATAAATTTATTCTGAAATTGTAGAGAAAAAATTTTCTACAATTTGAGACCAAATTTATACTTTTTGAACAAATATTGACCGAGCTGGAGTCATTTTCCCATCTTGCCAGAATGCCTTCTTTGCTCGACCAAACTTTACTTCCAGTAGCCCTTCATTGCGTGATTCAATCAGAGAGAATAGAAAAAAATTATTTCATACTCTCTGAATTCAATGTCCTATGATTCAATCATATCATTCACACTGGGTGAATCAGATTGATATCAAAGCTTTTCATCTGCATTGATAGGTTTTTTAAGCTCTAGGGTGGTACCAAAGTTCAAGTCCAAATACCAATAGAAATTAATCAATAGAGTTTGTCATTGATTGAAATAGCGTATTGGGCAGACAGTAATCAGTTATGATTGTATCAGGGTGTGACAGATTTTTTAATCAGTCGAGAGCAAAATGTATGCTCTTGATATAGTCTGTCCAAGCATGCACAGAAGACATTCTGCCAAGATGAGAAAATTACTCCACCTCGGTCAATATTGGTTCAAAAATTATAAATTTGGTCTTGAATTGTAGGAAACATTCAGATCTACAATTTGAGACTAAATTGATAATTGACCGAGCTGGAGTAATTTTCCCATCTTGCCAGAGTGTCTTCTTTGCTTGGACAGACTATAGCCTCAGGACGAAATAAGCCTCTTGTTCACCTCAAGATGTCAATGACTTGGACTTCACAAGGTCAATGTCCGTTTGTCCGAGCATAAATTTTATATTGGAATGACTGGTTGTAAACTGGTCGTTTCAGAATAAAGTTGAACTATATATCCTCATTAAATTTAGTGTCGTTCGTTATAACAAGATGCATCACTTAAAATGAATGAAAGATTAATCGATAATCAAAATAAACATAATGACTTGGTGGACTTGATAAGATGAATGTCCGAGCATCAAATTTATATTGGAGTGGTTTGTGGATTGGTCGTATCAAAACTGAGTTGACTTAGCAGCTATCTACTTTAATATCCCGCAAGTTCTTCAAGATGCTCACTAAAAGCGGATGACTGACCGTATAAACAAAGAATGAAATACGGTATGAAGGTATGAAGTTCATAAACTCACCTTTCTTAAGAATAACTTTTAATAGATGGATAATCAGGCATCAGAATCATGGATAATCATCAGAATAACATGGAAAATCGAAAATCTTATGCTAAATAGATGAATTATTATAAATTGAATATTAAAAAATAATAAATTATAATATAATAACTCATATAAAGTTCCATTTGATATCATTTTCTCATTGGAAGAACTAAATCAAGTATCCATTTAGCTTTATATTGATATCCCCATTTTCTGGAATTTAATCATATACAAAAAGAGCGTTTGTATAATAAAGTGAGGAACGTTTGTATGCGGCCCGAGTGTCTTCTTTGCTTGGACTATAGCCTCAGGACGAAATAAGCCTCTTGTTCACCTCAAGATTCAGGAGGAATGTGCAATACTTCTCAGGCTGATTCCTTTCACCAAGTAGACAAAAAAGTTCCATGGGACCAACCCCCAAAAACGCTTTGTTACTGAGATTTTTCAAAAAATATTAATTTTTCTAATTTTTAAGAGGCTTTAGTGAGGTTCTAAAATAATCAATTCCTATGTAAAATTGGCTGAGGAATTCAATGAAACCAATCCAAGTTTGTAAACGGTTATTGTGATGATTGGAAAATATGCTAAAACCGCTATTTTTTCAATAATAAGGGTTATAACTGCATAAGGAAACATAAAATTGTATTTTTTATTAATGGAAGTTGAAGAGAGTCTGATTCTAAAGAAAAAGTTTAATAGCGGCGATCATGTAAATCTTACCCAAATCTCAGAAATAGCGATCAAAAATCGCAAAATCGCTACTAAACACAAATTCACCACTTGTGCTATGTTTTGTCAATTTTCGATTTTTGATCGCCATTTCTGAGCTTTGGGTGAGATTTACACAATCGCCGCCGTTTAACTTGTTCTCAAGAATCCAACTCTCTTCAACTTCCATTAATAAAAAATACAATTTTACGTTTCCTTATCCAGTTATAACCCTTATTATTGAAAAATGGCGTTTTTTAGCATATTTTCCCAATTATCTCAATAACCGTTGAAGTTACAAACTTGGAACTGGTTCCATTGCATTCCTCACCTAATTTTACATAGGAATTGATTATTTTAGAACCTCACTAAAGCCTCTAAAATTAGAAAAATTAATATTTTTTGAAAAATCTCAATTTTCCGCCATTGTTATCTCAGTAACAAAGCGTTTTTGGGGTTGGTCCCATGGAACTTTTTTGTCTACTTGGTGTAAGGAATCAGCCTGAGAAGTATTGCACATTCCTCCTGAAACACCCTGTATAGAAGGTAAATTCATAAGATAACTTCTAAATGTATACCTTCATTGAGGTTGAGGGTAGTTGCACCAAATATGGAATTTTTGCAATTGGAAAAGAGTTCTCTATTTCCCTCAAAATAGTAGCCTACACGTAGATAAGTATAGAAATTTAGAATAAAACTTTCATAGTCGCATTAATTTGTTCCTTAGTAGGTCGATAGTGTCTACGGTATGGTACACGACTAGCTTCTACAGAAATAAGCAGAGAAATAGAAAGAAGTGTGAAGTTGTATTGTTATGAGTTATTGGATTGATATGATAAACAGTACCCAAAATGCCGAGACCGGTTTCCACTTGATCGCTTTCGTTTGTCGAGTAGGAGGAAGAGCAAGAGGAGGAGGAGGAGGAGGAGGAGGAGGAGGAGGAGGAGGAGGAGGAGGAGGAGGAGGAGGAGGAGAGGAGGAGAGGAGGAGGAGGAGGAGAAGGAGGATGAGGAGGAGGAGGAGGAGAAGAAGGGTGGCGTTTTATTTTTAAGAAGGAATGCAGTGCAGCACCCAGTAGAGACCCACAAGATCTGTCTCCTCAAGGACAGAGAGAAAGTTCCAGCTGTGTGGGCAACTTCACTCAGGGCCAATCACCTCTATTATCCAAACACAACAATAACAAATTAATATTTAATCAAAGAATAATGAATTTTGACATAGAATATCATGGAATATCCCTATCTAAATATCCTTTGTTTGACAGGGATTATTGTTTTATAGCAATATTATTTTGTAGCGTATATAGCGCATGTAACTTCATTTTAAATATTCTTTATTCTATGAAAAAATACACATGCTATGGATAGATACAAGACAATAGTTTCCTGGAATAGGCTACCCCTACTACCCCTAGATTGTGAGTTCTTGTTAGGCCCTACTAATAATGGGTGCTCTATAAAGTCCATACCGGTATTCTAAAATGCCCTATTTTGTTCACCGAATGAAGAGATTAGATTTAAAAATAATTTTTTCATTATAATCTATAACATTAAATGAATAGATTGTACATTCAGGTAAAATTATTCAATTATTCCAATACATTTTGTCAGTCTATTACAAACATAGGAACTTAATCCAATATCAATCATATAGAACATAAATACTGATACCTTACCTACTGAAACTTGATTGTCAGATTTCAGATACTATATTTTTTGTATTTAGTGGCTGGTTATTTCTTGTTACTCGTGTGACCCATCCTTTACTTATCGACCTTTTACTTATCAGTCAGTACAATTAGCCATCAAATTCTTTGACATCTACTCTATAATATGCCCCCCAGTTGAGGTGCTATATATGTCTCCCGGGTGCTATACGTCGGGTGACGTTCCTACCTACTGGTGACTCATACAGAAGTGTCCAGGTTTGGAAGTCGGTGGCTGAGATTGCCGGAGTCTTGGAGTGGCGGAGTCTTGAGTTGTCGCGTTCCCTGTCTCCCAGAGTCCCAGTCTTCCACGATCCAAAATCTCTATATTTTTTGGTCCAACTGAAGTACAGTATGCGAGTACGGTAGGTAGCCTAGATTGATTTTCATATTTCATCAGCCACTAATATTATTGTATTCTATGTATCATTCTGATCTATTTTTGAGTTATTATTTAACAATTTTACTGTCACACATTGAGAATAAATTATTAATTTGATTTGATATAATCAAAGGCCTAATTGCTACAATCCAGACTTAATTGTCGTCTGTGTCTTCATCTAACAAGTATACCGGTATTGTATTCTTTTGAATAAAAAGTAAATAAACTCTCAACAGCCAGGAATCACATTTTGAATCAATATAATACAGATTACTGGCCCTGAATAGGGCTTAGTTACTAAAGGAACACAAATAGGAGAATATCAATTCACCAGTACCTGTAATTCTGTATTAACTCTTGGGTATCTTGCACTCTTGATAGCCTATAGTCTGTTCAAGCAAAAAATACATTCTGGCAAGATGGGAATATGACTCCAGCTCGGTCAATATTGATTCAAAAATTATTAATCTCGATTCAAATTGTAGATCATAATGTTTCCTACATGAGAACGAATTTATAATTTTTCAACTAATACTGAGCAAGCTGGAGTCATTATTCCATTTTGCCATAATGTCTTTTCCGCTTGGACCATAGCACTGGCGACTCGTGCCCACGAAACAGGTGAAGTGCTGTACCGTACAGTAAAAGATACGGGCACTTCATATATCTGTTTCGTGGGTACGAGCCGCCAGTGGACTATAGGCCTACAGACAGAGTCGCAGGCAGTTGAGGATGAAGCACGCACGAGGACGCATCTTCGATCCATACCGTAAAAGGATGATCGAGTTCACTTTCTGAACCAGTTTTTGCAGATTATCCTTATTCGGATCCGGTTTCCTTCCAAGACGTCCAATCGGTTCATTTGCATAAGAAATGAATCTCTATTCGGTCGCCGCATCACTCAAAATCGAAATACCTCTAGGGCTTCTTCAGTTTAGCAAAAAAGAACAATAGGATGTTATAAGAATAGAGCTCTGGAGAAGAACAGAGCTGAAAATTCGAAAAAAGAAGAACGATCAATAACTTATATGGACGAACATGAGTTCATTTTTAAAAGCAATTTTAAATTTTTGAAACAAGAAGAAGGATTAATAACTATGGACGGACATGAGTTTAATTCTTGAAAGCAAGTTATATGCTACGAGATGAGGTACATGCCCCTTAATTCCAGATGATGACCATTTCTTGACTATATAGAATGTATATTGTAATAACTATATGAAAATGAAATATGAATAAGTTAGCTAGGTTCTAGGTAGTGTAGAAGTCAAGTGGAGTCTAGAGTTGATATTTATATGTTGAGTGGAGTTCATATTTTTTATGATACAATGATTTCAATGGAGTGATGTTAGCTAGCAATATTTATGTTGTTTTATGAAAGTATTGCAGATCTTGATCTTATATAATCTTCTATTAACGATAAATTTATTCTAAAATTATTAAACATTTTCAATACTCTCCAGCCCAGCTTATAATACACGTAATACACGTTATACTACGTATAATTACGTAATGTAATACAATACAATACGGTACGTTGTAAGACATAAAAAATCATTGAAATAAGTTCCAATACACCATTAAAATAAAATTTACACAATACACATTTGAGTACATCGCAATCCAAAAATATAACAAAAGAATATTATTTCAAGTTCAATACATTGGAATACATAACAATAATTAAAATATAATCACAATAGCCTACATAATGATGTAATATAATTCAGATAGTGCCAACTGAGTATGAATATTTCACTCAGCTAAGCTCAAATAATATTTGAATAGGGTACCTACCGGTTTTTCTTTTAATTTTTATTGTCTTTATGATCATGACATCCTACTGTGAAGTGTAGACTAATGAAGATGGTTTACAATGGAAATTTAAATCTCTGATCAATACCACTCTTATACCCCAAAAATAAATTCAAAATATACTTCTTATCAATCTCATCAACAGTAGAAAGTGATGTGCGGAATTGAAAGGCCCCATGAAGGGGCAAGGTCTCTGAAAAAGGTTGAGAACCGCTGATTAAGACTATTGTAATCTATAGAGACTGTAGAATCAGTCTTTGTAGTAAAATCCACGGATACTAGAATACTGTACCGTACTAGAATGTGTTCTAGTATCCGTGATATAATCTATTGGACATCGTTAGTAGCCTTCTGATTATCAAAATTAATTCTACATGAACATAAAGCTACATACCATATTGAAATAATAATAGTTATGATTCTATTACTTTATTATTCTTTCCTATAGAGAATTCTTGGTTGTGGTTAATACTTGGTATTTCTTGGTACTTCTTCATTCTTGGTGCCAGTACGGTATTTTTTCAAATATTGATTGTTTATGTAGCCTCAGTCAAAGTAAAAACCCTATAACTCAGCTATCTGCACTTATACTAGGCTACTTTGACATTTTGAACCCTGAGAACATGCGTTACCTTCACACAAGTTAACACACCTTGTCCATTTATTTCAAATAATTTTTGTGAACTTTGGTAGCTTTTGGTGAACTTTACTAATGTATGTGCACCGTTACATAAGAATGCTCGACCATACAGGAAGAGAAGACACAGTTTTGGAATGATGCAACCTCATTATGGTTTTTTAGATGAAATTCGGCGATTGGCATACTTCTGACCAATAGGCTTTCTCGTTCAAACAGCCTATTGATGACCATTTTACATAACAAGTATATTGCATCCTTAGCTACCACAATAATAAACCAAAATAACTCAATAATAGTGGAATTGTTATAAAACCCATCCAATAATCCATATTACATACCGTTTCAAATACAAATATACTATTTAGGTAAGTGAAATGAAATATACTAATATACAACCTTATACATATACATTCGTATATATACCTTATACATTCTAATTCCGTTTTAACAATAATAATAAAATTGAAACCCAAGAAATAAAATTATAATAGTAATAACCCAAAAAGATTGTTAAATCCAAATATTAAATAATAGTAGGCCTAGTAGATGGGCTACTTTACTTTTTTCATTTTGCTCATCATTTTTTCATGTAAATGCTTAGGCTACTTCTATAATGTAGAACTATTCGGTTTCGTCTATAATATAAGTTATAACTTTCAAAAGCAAATTACTTCTGGTTAGAATAATATTACCGGTATTTCATCTTTTTGAACATTAACATCAACTTCATTGAATTTTAACATTTAATATAAGTTAGCTATTATTCACAACTCTGCAGTAAATTAAAAATATTCTAATTGCACTGAAATTTTATTAATATATTTGTTCAAATATTCTACATTCTGTCTTATTTTATTTTAACAATATCAATATTCAAACCAGGGCCGTATTTCTAAATAGGCTAAGTAGGCTGCAGCCTAGAGCGGCAAATTTTCGAGGCGGCAAATTGGAAAAAATCAAAATTTATAAAATAATTTCAAAAAATAAATTAAATTTTCTCTACGATTTCTGAATTCACTTTGAAAAACATGACCTACTAGTAATTCTTAGAACGTGGTAGCCTATTATTTTAGTGCATATAATCGGTTTGCTCTCTTCATAGTTACCATCTAGTTGAGTCACGAAAACTCAAGCCAGCTCTTGTATGGGTGAATACTTTTTGAGTGGTTGTGAAGGTAATATTACGGTACTTATCCTTAAGTTATTAAGAAAAACAAGACAATTACAAATCACGGATTTATTAAAAATCGACATAACGGTTTCGGTTGCTACACCATTATTAATCCATGGTAAACTATTAACTTAACTGATTCTCCGAGTCTTTAATAAATCTGTGGTTTGACAATTTATTGTATTTTCATTCAAGTTAATTTAAGACTTGAAATTGTCATAACCAGATTTATAAAAAGTCAAGATATCAGTTTGATAATGGTCAACGATATTAATAATGGATCAACAACCGGAACCGGAATCTCGATATCTAATAAATAATTGGTTATGACAATGTTTAGTCTTTTTATTCAATTGAAACTCCACAATATCATATCTACAACCATACACAAAGTATGCATACCTCTTCCTTTCTTGAAGCTAGACGCCGAAGTGGATGACAAAGTGTTTGAAGTAAGAGAAACCGCACTTCCATGTCTTTTCAAACTGTTTTCGCTACCGTAATCTGATTCAGCCTGGAAATGAATATTTCTATTATTTTATTTAACTCATCTACTTATTTATTCAGAGATACAAACACACATTCAAAATAATGATAGGGAAAGAGGAAACAACAAACACGGAAGTTTTTAATTACTGTAATTTTTTCTTTAAAAAATCAATATGATTAAAGCTTTTCAGGTTCATTCAACTTCTTTAACTTAGTATTCACAAGTGGAAGTAGGTAGCTTAGTACCCAAGTCAGAAATTTCTATGACTATTGTCTATTTCACAAATTTCACATTCCGGCAGACTGATGATAAATCAACAAAACCGAAGAATAAAAGCTGTTAATATTTACGTGCATACTCAGTTGAATATCAACCAGCAGGGCCGTATTTCTAAATAGGCTAAGTAGGCTGCAGCCTAGAGCGGCAGATTTTCAAGGCGGCAAATTTATAAAATAATTTTAAAAAATTACTTTTTCTCTACGATTTCAGAATTAACATTGAAAAACACGACCTACTAGTAATTCTTAGAACGTAGTTGCCTATTATTTTAGTGCATTACAAAATCGGTTTGATCTCTGAATACACTAATAGTACGGTGCAATTAGACTCGAACCTCAACATCCAAAGAGAAAGAACGATTCCTATGCCAACTTGTTAGCCTTTTGAATGATAAAATGTAATTTTGGGGTTGTAAGGTTTTATTTAAAATCGGTGTAGCACATGAACTACTGAACATAGAAGTGTGAATCTGGTCTCAAATTAAAGAGAAATGAATTTCGCCGAGAGGGATTTTGAAATACGGATGCAAGTGTTACCAATTCAAAGTTTTAAAGTAACGGAATAATTTCTGAGAAAAAATATGGAGTTTTCAAAAAAATGTATCTTGGAAACAGTTGATTATACAGAGTAGTAATTGGTCTCAATCTCTTCCAAAATTTGTTCTCTTGAAATGGCATGCATGGAATTTTTCCTTCCGACGCTTGGTTCGGCACCTGTTCACGAAAAACTGAAATTTTGCACCTTTCAACTCACCTACCCTCAAAACCCGACGCTCAAAAGGGTGTAACTTTCTACCAAACATTGGAAGGGTTGTGTATTGTATGGGACAAGTTGGCGTAGGCATCGTCCTTTCTCTTTGGATGTTGAGGTTTGAGTCTAATTGCACCGTAAACATAAAATATGTTAATGGTATGTTTTTTATGTATATATTAAAACATACCTTATTTGAGACTTATAGTGGTATTTTTAGACATGAAATCATATCACCAGTTGCAACGCTTAAAAATGCACAGATAAACCCAAACTTTGTCTTGAAAAAAGTATTGAATTTCATTCATGCAAATTTCTAGACACCCTGCCGGCTACAATTCACGAAAAACTGAAATTTTGCACCTTTCAACCTCCCCTAAAAACCCGACGCTCGAAAGGGTGTAAGGTTTTACCGAACAATAAAAGGTTGTATCAAAGCTTCCTTTAATAGATGTTGAAGGAGGCTATGGTTGTATAGAACAAGTTGGTTTAGGAATCGTCCTTCCTCTTTGGATGTTGAGGTTCGGTATTTTTTTGAACTAATTGCACCGTACTATAAAGTCCACGGGATATTTTTTGCTACATGCCCATCTATATAAATATATCTTACAATCTTACTACTGATTTGGCTCTGGCTGCCGCTTACCCACGTATCCCTCTTAACCAATAACGAGTCGGAATAAGCAAAGTATAATGTATAAGTCTCAAGGAGGCGGCAAATTTACATTTAGCCTATAGGCGGCATACTTTCAAATCCGGCCCTGATTCAAACTATAACCTACAACAGCAACAGTAGGTTTTACCAAATTACCTACAACAGTAATAGCCTAATCCAAAAATAGTGTTGAATCCAATTATGTAGGCCTACCTTTTTAATTTATCTATTATTTATTATTACAATTATCGCGACTTGATAATACAGTATAACAAGTACTTTATTTAAAACCAAGGTGATGATGACGAGTAAGTGAATGCTGTTACCATGAAAGTTCAAGACAATTTTTTACTTATTCAAAAAATACTTTTCACTTAGAACAATTTTGAATTTTGATAAAAGTTCACTTCTGAATTTCAAAAATAGACCAGATAAATATTTCAAGAGGTTTCAATAGCCTACTCTAAAATCACTACGTACAAAACATTTAGCAAATAAAAAGCCTATATTATATAAATCCAATGTATGTAGGTAGCCTATATATAACATTATTTTATTATGTAACGTATGTGTATGCCTATTTATAAAAATAAGTGAAATGGTTGAAAATGTTTCTCAATCCTAATTATAGAAGACTATTCAATTGTATTCATCCATATAGATATTATTATTCCATTTGGCAGTACGGTACAGAATAATTCGTTACTAATAAATTATTTTATATTGTAGAGTAGGCCCACAGAGAATAATAAATTGAACTCCTGTTGTAGCTTCCTATATGCTTGGAACCAAAAACACTTATTCTTTGACAAAAAGCATATTAGTGCTTCCGAGTCACGAACCCAGCACCTTGCCACTATCGAGCCGCATGTAAATAACTGTCCGTCTGGTCACGTCAATTTTTTTATGCAGTCACTTTCGAATCTCGCGGAAGGAAGGAAGGAAGCTGCTGCGCGCCAAACACCTCCATTGATCACATCTCACGATTGAAAAGAAAGCTCTATTGCGCGCCTACGAATTATTATGTACGCGATAAACCAGTATCTTCACAATCACAATAATGGCTTAATGTGCTCTACCGCGTGTTATCAATGTATAGACTGTCCAAGCAAAGAAGACCCTCTGGCAAGATGAGAAAATGACTCTAACTCGATCAATATTGGTTCTAAAATTATTGATTTGGTCTGAATTGTAGGAAATATTCTGATCTACAATTTGAGACCAAATCACTATTTTTTGAACCAATATTGACCGAGCTGGAGTCATTTTCTCATTTTGTCAGAGGGTCTTCTTTGCTTGGACAGACTATGCAAGATTTCGGCCAAAAGCAAGAGATTGTTGCATGGGTGTCGGGTGATAGCTATAGAATGGAAGTCGAGAGATTGAGACAAGTTTTGTGAACCAAAATAATTTAAATAACTAAATTTTTTAACCAAAATTTTAGTTGGGTATCTACTTGTTGAGTAGGTACTTCAGAAGGTGACATTGTTGTTGAAGACAAGATGAAGAATATTTAATTAGAATATAAGAAGAAAAATATTTTTTATAAATCGTCATTGGTTTGACAATATCTTGCGTCTTTTTCATTTATTATAATTAAATAGCTATAAACTATAACACTACAAGAGTTTTCTACTTCCAATTCCATTAAATTCTTCCTTATTTTGATTTCAACTCCATTTTTTATTGCGGAAGTAAGACTAAACTATCCATTAGTATAAATAAAATTGGCCAGATCGTTTGAAATACGTTCAATAACATCTCATCGTAACGGTACGATACTTATTGCATGGAATCATGCAATCAGCATCATATCAGGCCTATTTTATGTGCCAAAAATCGCCAAATAATGTAAAGGGGCTAAAATAAATAATCCAAGGGTACCGTTCTGTGATTTTTATTCACATAATTATAGTAGCAATAAACCGAAACAATGTTATTCGGTCACCAAGCTCCGCTCTGGAACTGCGGCCGCACTGCTGGATAGTTACATAGTGATTAGATGATTATCAAACATTTTGAACATCATTCCTATTATCATTGAAATGCTGTATGCTCAATAAATATTCCATCTACTTTCTATTACCATTCAGCAGTGCGGTCGAAGCTCAAGAAATATATTGAAAGAGTTCAAATTAATGTTAGAAACATCAGAACACAATTTTTTTATAAAAACTAAATTTAGAGAATTTCACAGTTTTTGTTTTTATATCTCCACACAGATGTATTTTAAAACTAGGCCCATACCGGCACGGTACGGTATTTCAAATAAGTCCTTCAGAATAATTTCTATGAGTTGAAGGAAAAGTGAATAGGATATCTATTATCGCCCAGATATAGGTACTTCAATGTAGAGTCTTCAGATAGAAAAGAACTTCTATTTTTTTCTACTTTCTCTCGTTATTAATGCACACCCTGAGAAGTGATGAGTCATGCCTCATCTCAACTCGATGCAGGAAGAAAGACAGTGACTGTTGCATTTTCAAGGACTAATAGTATAGTCTGTCCAAGCAAAGAAGACATTCTGGCATGATGGAAAAATGACTCCAGTTCGATCAATAGTGTTTCAAAAAATATAAATTTGGTTTCAAATTGTGTATCAGAATGTTTCCTACAATCTGAGATTAAATTAATAATTTTTGAACCAATATTGACCGAGCTGGAGTCATTTTCCCATCTTGCCAGAATGCCTTCTCTGCTTGGACAGACTATATCTGCTTCCAGAATCAAAATGAAGGAGGGGCTAATCAATCCTATTGTATTCATTCATCAGCTGAATATGTACTGATCAATCATTGTTTGACTTCTTATTTGACATTCACTAAATCAAAATGTCTTTATCACCTTCAGTAGTGAGTACGTGGGAATAAAAATAATGTTGTACTGCAGACTGAATAAAGTAAAGAATCATTACTCATCGTCATTGTCAATGCTATTGTGACTGCTGGAGATTTGTTGATTACAATGTTCATTTTCATTGAAGAGATAATTTGCAAATTAGTATTTAATTAATTAAGAAATGATTATATTTGTTCCAGCTACATATATTCTCTAAAAATTAGAAAATTATAGATTTTTTCGAAAATAAAATTTTTTTGCCATTGAAATCTCGGTAACAAATCATTTTGGGGGTTTGACTAGTAGAACTTTTTTCTCTAATAGATGTAAGGAATAATTAGCCTGAGAAGTATAAATTGCATATTCCTCTTGGAATACCGTGTGATTATTTAGTATTCTAATTACAGTTTATGCAAAAATTTAGTTCAAATATTTTGGTTAAAGTTATTAGTGGGAGGCATACCCAAATCAAAATATTTATGATACAAAATAAAAACATTGATCTATTTCACAGAACTTATTTTCAAAACTCCCTATTGAAGTGGAATGCAACTGAGTGAGCTAAGACCTCTCCAATCCTCAAGGTCGAATGATATCTTTTATTCTACCCTAAAACTGGGCAATATACGAGGTAGGTACAGTAGGTAGAAGATGGTTATTGAAATTCAGAAAGATAAAGAAAAGATATTAGAGAATGGACTCTATCTTTACATGAGTGAGCTCATTTACAGGTAAGACAATGCTCGTTACTCTTAATCTAAGAGTTTAATAGATTCATTAATCATAATTCTATGAGTTAAGTTACACATGAGACACATTCATTCATAACAAATTATTAATTATTATGAACTTGGACAAGATACCTGTGGACTTGACCCAATTCCTTGATAAAGAGATGTCATAATGGGATGTGAGTGTGGTAGGCTGAATATAATAACTTACAACACATTAAGTGCACCTCTCTTGACGTTATCTACATTTTGAAAGCGATTGGTACTCGACTCATTACTCTTATTACTAAACAGCTTTCTAGAGTGCCCTACGCATATGAGGATTATGATCTTCATTCATCATTGACCTTGCAAGAAATCAATGAGTAACACTGTTATTTGTCTGGGAAAGCCTTGATAGAAAAATATGCTTCAGGTATCGCACAACAGCTAAACAACAATAAACAAGAGACGCCCAATGATAGCTTTAACGTATTGTTCAGCATATTTACGATGCTTTGCTTGAATACCGGTAGGCCTACTCCAGAACCTTCAATTTTGTCTGTTATAGCTGGCGCCAAATAGTTTGGCGGTTTCGTCTGTTTCTTGTACGTGATGTAACTTATTTACAGCTGATGTAAATTATTGTCTCTTTTGATTTCACTAACATCATTTAGGCATAGGGCATAGCTAAATAACCACTCCAATTAACAGAAGGAGCGCAAAAGTAGCAGACGAAACCACCTAACTTCTAGGTGTTGCTCCATAAACGAAGTTTTTACAAAGTCTGTGCTTAAACTTCAATCCAATCCAATCAATTTTTTTAAATCTTAAATCACTGGAGTAGCGCCTACTATCTATTTGTGATTACTTTATAATACAGGTAACATAAAATACCTGTAAGTACCTTTAATACCTTTTAAATACCTGTAAGTCACTCTACAGTAAGTCTGTATTCTGTTCTTATGTTTTTTGCATGAGCAGCGTGCTTCATAATTATTTTATGAAAATTTCAAATTTATAGATAGCCGCAATCTTTAAGTTTATAGCTGCAGGTAGGTGCTTAATCTTGAGTAAAGAGGGTGAAGTAGTTAGAATTTACACAATTTCTTGTACTCTTATTAGGAAGATTTACTGGGAAGCTCGACTGTGAAATTATACACAAGTTATGATTGAGTTCGTAAATTTATTCTGATATTGTACACGTAGGCTACTTAATGCTAGAAATTACAATACATGATATAAATGCTTAAATTAATATTTCTTAGTTTAAATTGGAGTACGATTTCTTATTTCTAGACGGAAACACAGTTATTAACATCGATTAACAAATTAAGAATTGGTTTTTTGATCTGACGATGATATGCTTTCTTCCTTTTTGTATAATTCTACAGCGATCTCTAAGCCGTCAAGGAAATCTTTTAGTTCGACTACTCTTGATCGGATGTAGTGAGCATAGGCTAGGAAAGGTATTTTTCTCAAGGCTCGCCCGCTCAATCCTACGCTTTCCCTGAAAAAATAAAAATTTTTAAATGATAGAAGTCATATTATTAATTATCCATTGATAATTGATCAATTATCATTTGATAAGAGTGATAGGAGTGTAATGTTATGATACAATTTAAGTTTATAATAATGATAATAATTGACCTCCACATCACCCCTTATAGCCACACTCCTTACCCCTTAAGTTCCACCACATGGTGCCAAGTGACAATAGTGAGTAGTATAAAGTTATATACAATAATAACTCATTCAAATAAGTGAGTGAAAATAGCAGTACAAATTATATCATTTCGAAGCAACTACAACTGATTATGCATAGCGCTAGTGAAAATAGCAGTACAAGTTATATTATTTCGAAGCAACTGACAACAGATTATGCATAGCGCTATGCAAACACAAATTTGCTCTTCAATAAAAGGTAATATTGAATAGATCATGAATCAATTTCATCTATTTGAACCACATGCTAATAGAAAGAGTAGCTTAAGAACATTCCAAATTGAATTAGAATGTTACAATTTTGAGCATTACAATTCAGTTGGAAAACATTGTGATGTGATCAAAAAAAGTTTTAAAGTATTCAAATATATAATTGAAAAACATAATTTATATGAATAACAACAATACGTTGAATAAATAACAAAGAATAATGATAAAAGCGACAAGCAAACGATATTCATGTAATTCATGTATTTAATATAATTTAGTACATAAACTAAAATTTTCCACAAACCGTTGATGTGCATTGATATGTAAATTTTGAGCTTTTCTGTACTTAAGGCTTTCAACTTAACTAGATTATAATCAGAAAGTGAGTCTATTTTGTAAAAATTCATAATAGTGTTAATAAAACATGATATACCCAAAATCTGTGAGAATTGTTTGATCTTGTTTGTATGATATTTTTGTACAAGTACAATATTACATAATTTCGTTGATACAAATTAATTACTTACTGTGATATTTCAAGCAGTCTTTTTGTACTTTCGTCTCCTTCTCCATTGAAAACGTGAGATTGAATGACAGATATTGGCAAAAGTTTACAGTTGTCTGTGCTTAAGATCATCCCAGTCTGAAAAATTGAAGAAAATCAGAAATTAAAGTATTACACTTGTGAATAATCGAGGGAATTATAGAGACTGACTCACTGATTGTTCAGTCTCTATAGACGTAAGGGCATGTGGTTGAGTGAATATAGACATGAGAACATAATTAATAAGTAATTTTAGAGTTTTCGAAACGAATAGGACAGTTGAGTCGGCAAAATATGATGAACATTGAACATATGACGACATAAGTTACCGTAAGTTTATCAAAACTTCTAATTCTATTTCATTTCCATAAATTTAGAGATACACTGAATATACGAATTTTTGTATCACTTATACAAATGTTGGGAATATAGATGAAATAGATAAATTTGAAAAATATTGAATAGAGCACTTCAAGTTTCCAAGTACTCGAAGATTGCAAAACCAGGTTTGCCCTCCACATAAAGATTATGTCTATATCAGTTAGAATTTTGTTCAAAAACTCAATGATAAAATGATCATTGTGCGTGGAGACAAACATGTTTACAAGCTTCATTCAATCTATTAAAATTTATGAAGGCAAAAAACCAGGCGCCCAAAAATCTGAAACAGGACTTATTTATTTACCTTATTATGTATTGTGAGAAGTTCCACAATATATCTGAAGGAAGTGTAAATAATATCAATTGATTTAAAAGAATTTAATTTCATTGAACTTTAAAACTTAGGGCTATTTAAAATAATTGAAAAATGAAATGAAATCAAATACCCTTTTAAAAACTTTAAAATTATTAAAACACAGACATGTTTCGGGACATTCAGCCCATTATCAATGTGGATAAAATAATAATCATTATTAATCTAGAACATGTCTGTGTTTTAATAATTTTAAAGTTTTTAAAAGGGTATTTGATTTTCATTTTATTTTTCAATTTAATATTAATTTTATAAGAATTATAGTAAGATAATAATAGTATTACCCGTATTAGTTCATCAACGCAAGTTTTGTAAATTGAGTAGATGCCATACTTTGAAGGTGGCCCGATGTATTGTTTGATATCAGCTCTATCCATGAATGCACAGTCCATAGCGCCCGTAACATTTGACGTTGTCAGCAATAAAACATTCGGGTACCTGGCGAAAAAGTAACAAGTAACAAGTAAGTCAAGTTTCAAGTAACAATATTTCGTTTGAGACGAATATGACGTGAGAAGTAGTGAAATATGAACATTCCTCAATCTCTGATGTGATTTGAGGATTCGAAAACAGATTCAGGTTCAATCTTGTTTCCTAGAATTGAAGCTCATCTCTTTATGAGAAAAAGAGGGAACGTGAAATTCTCAATAAATTAATTTATCTATTTACGCACAATTTAAAAAACAAGCGACAAACGTATAGATAGATAAATGTAGATAAATACCTACATAATACCTATAACACAATACCTACCAAATATTTGAGCCATTACATGAAATTGAAACAAGTTTTTTAAATAGAAATCCCATCAACAAACCTTTTTAGCTGATCGATTTGTGTGAGAATGGCGTTGACAACTCGTATGGTGTCGGTGGGCTCACTGCCGCACACGTTCTGACGAGACACGGCCAAACTTTCCACCTCGTCGATAAGGACGAAAATTAGCGCTTTACTGTCCTCCAAGTGCTCTTTGATTTTGTCGAACATGTGCATCACCAGTTGTCCGCTCTGCAAGAAATTTAATAAACAAATTTGAACTAATTATTTTTTTTATTCACCTAATGAAAAACGTACATGGAGAAATAAAGAAGAGATTGATATAGCCCTTGGTATTTCCAACACAATTTTGATTAACATTCAGTCCAAATGTTTAGGTAAAATCCAAATTTCTGTTTCTGCCAAAGGTTTTCTACTCCAAGAAACGATACGGATGAGATAATGCTTCCAATGTTGCTGAGCAGATTTTATAACTTACTGAATAAATATTATTATTAACAATTTATTTATAGAATTACAATAGTTGAACTCAATTACTATCAATGACAACACAAGCTGTTGAAGTGGTCATTTAATTTTCAAAGTTCAAGAATATACTGTCACATTATATTTATTACGGAAATGAAACTAGTTATTCGATTACCAACTCATAAATTAGTAAATACGTTAATAACTTTCACTTTAACAACATTACTCACAAATTTGTTGCTTGTCGAACGCGTTTCGCGGCACTGAGTTACATCTTCAGTGTAAAAGGAGTAACTAGATAATCTAAGTATCTAGGGTACCTAGGTACTCTAAGTATCCTGGACTCAATGTTAATTTTTACTCTAAGTATCTAGTTAGAACCTCACGTATCTAGTTATTACCGTATTTACTAAAGTTATAATTATCATCAACAGTTCAAGTAGGATGAAGACAAAAGAAGAAACTGATATTCATTTGAGTTCAGGTTTCGACTCACCTCTGAAAAATACTTTGAAAACAAACTATGACTATTGATTTCGATGAGTTCTCCGTGCCTGAACTTGTAGTTGAGCCGGATGCTGAGTTTGTGCGCGATGGCCTTGCAAAGAGACGTTTTGCCCGTGCCTGGGGGACCGTGCAGCAGCACTAGTCTGTTCCATGTTATTATATTCGGGTCCAGGTTGTGCTGCGAGAAGAACATTGTTGTTTCGGCGTAGTTGAGCAACTGCAACAGAAAAAATAACTTTTAGTGAGTTGATTGTACAGAGTGACACACGGGAGATGAACGGTCTTCAATTAAATAATACTCAGTAAATTTTGAAATACATGCATAATTTTTACACTAAATCAAAGCTCATTATGTGCCATTCAAGTTAACAAATCTTATTATCTGAAATATCAGTTATGTTTGAAAAATAGTAATTTCGTCAAAGTGATGTCCATAATTTCGAATGCAGGACTCAACTCTCTTCTCAAAATCCTCCATCACACGGACTAACATTTCTGCAGTGATAGCGCCGATTCCAAAAGTCTGCTATTGCAGTGGCCACAGTCTAGCATATGTTGGCCATCACTATAGTCAGCCACTACTGGTGCTACACACAGATAATTTATTGCGCAGTATTTCGGAATCGGCGTGCATTCTGAACGTACCAGACCGGACAAATTGAATTCAATTAGAAATATTGCATACTACACCAATCCTTAACTTTAACTTGTAAAGCTTAGCTGTATCCAATTTCATAATAAACTCCTCAAAGACGATCATATATTTTCCTGTAATAATTTTCTTTCAAATAAATTCATCTGAAATATTTCAGCTGAATTCAATCACTTGAAGTAGATACTGTACTTGTAAAAATATTTTTTACTGCATAAAGGTATGTTGTTACTGGTGTGATGATCGTTGATCATGAACGATGATCGTTCTAGCAATTCAATAACAAGAGTTGTGATTGGCCACATCTGATCGACTACAACGATAAGGATCATCGCACCAGTAAAAACATACCTTTAAACTGTATTTTATTGCGGGAATGAAAAAGAGCAACACTGGAAATAACTAATAGAGCACGCTAGTTTCACGAACCTTCTCCTTGATATTGGAGTCATAAATCAGATTATCCCACAAACTGTCGAAATCAGCTGACGGAAGTATCCAGTGGTTGAATGCAGGACGCTCCTCCGAGGAGCCCCCTTCCCCCGTGCTTATGGTGCCCACACTGGGTCCACTCGTGTCCAAGTCGTACACATGACATTGGAATATCACTTGATCAATTGGAAGCTCCAATGGTTTTGTATCCTGAAATCAACATTTTTCATTGTCCAATAATGTCAAATTCTAATTCAGTACAATAAAATGATCTTATCTGTATTTGATAATATATTCATTTTAAAATATGCGTATAACTTTTCATGGTGGGGAGACCCTTACGGGTAGGTTCCACCTCGCTAATGTGTACTGGGCTAAATACTGGTCACCCATCCTAGAGCAGACCCTATCTTATCAACTTTATTAAAATACTGGTCACCAATCCAAGAGCAGGCCATATCATATCAACTTCATTAAAATACTGGTCGGGTGGGTGGGTACCCAAGAGTAGATCATATCTTATCAACTTCATCAAAATGAAATTATTCAAGGACTGACCAGAAATTTCTAGATTAGTTCTGAGAATCGCAGTCGTCCAATAAAAATTAATTGGATATTGTTGATTATTTTGTTGACAAATTTTGGAGAGGAGAGCTGACAATTGATTACTTAATAATAGTTTTTTTACTAGACTTTCAAGAGGATAAAATTTTTTAAATTGCAGCACCGTGAATCACGGTGAAAGAAATCATAAGAATATGTACACTTTGAATATATACAGGGTGTTTCAGGAGGAATGTGCAATACTTCTCAGGCTGATTCCTTACACCAAATACACGAAAAATTTCCCCCAAAAACGCTTTGTTTCCGAGATAACAATGGCAGAAAATTGAGATTTTTCAAAACATATTAATTTTTCTAATTTTTTAGAGGCTTTAGTAAGGTTTTAAAATGATTAATTCCTATGTAAAATTAGCTGAGAAATTCAATAAAACCAGTTCCAAGTTTGTAACTTCAACGGTTATTGAGATAATTAAGATAAATATGCTAGAAAACGCCATTTTTCAACAATAAGGGTTATAACTGGATAAGGAATCATAAGATTGTATTTTTTATTAATGGAAGTTGAAGAGAGTCGGATTCTGAAGAAAAAGTTGAATTGCGGCGATTGTGTAAATCTTACCCAAATCTCAGAAATGGCGATCAAAAATTGCAAAATTGACAAAACATAGCACAAGTGATAAATTTGTGTTTAGTAGCGATTTTGCGATTTTTTATCGCTATTTCTAAGATTTGGGTAAGATTTACACAATCGCCGCCATTTAACTTTTTCTTTAGAATTCGACTCTCTTCAACTTCCATTAATAAAAAATACAATTTTATGATTCCTTATCCAGTTATAATCCTTATTGTTGAAAAATTGCGTTTTCTAGCATATTTTTCCTAATTATCTCAATAACCGTTGAAGTTACAAACTTGGAACTGGTTAATTGGATCCCTCAGCTAATTTTACATAGGAATTGATTATTTTAGAACCTCACTAAAGCCTCTAAAAAATTAGAAAAATTTATATATTTTGAAAAATCTCAATTTTCCGCCATTGTTATCTCAGTAACAAAGCGTTTTTGGGGGATGGTCCCATGGAACTTTTTGTCTACTTGGTGTGAGGAATCAGTCTGAGAAGTATTGCACATTCCTCCTGAAATACCCTGTATTTTCAAATGATGTAATGAGCCTTGATAACAATATAGATTTTGAATCCAGGTACATTAGTAAAATTAATAAGCTATAATACATTGATACAATATCTTCCATAATCTAAACTAAACCTACATTTGAGGATTCTACCTTCAACTATTAGAAATAGACAGAATGGCACTTATGGTACTCAGTTCACGCGAAATTCTTTTAAAAATTTCCTTGTGAAGATCTATTCCAAACGGAGTCAAATAACACAAAGTCCAATTGCACAAATGTTTATCAAGATCAACAATGTTTACTCATAATGAATTGAAGACTTGAAAAATCTAAAAATAAACTAATTAGTTAAAAAATATTAATGCTCATGATAAATTTAAGACTTAATCCGAAGTTTGTACAATAAGTTCTGATAAATCAAGTATTAATTGAAAAAAGCTGTCAAAACTTACTTGTACGGTAATAAGATAAAATACGAACTGTTAAAAAAATAGAGAACAGATAGCACAAGATCACACAATAAAATTATTTCTAGCAGATGCATACTTCTATAGTTAATTATAGAAAAAAACCTACCTGTATTGAGCCTTCCGCATCTAGGAGTTTCTCTCGAGAAGATTCTACTTCTGACAAACAAATACTTTGTACTTGTTCCGTCAGTCGTTCATCTTTGAATTCTGTTATTTTCAATCCGGGTATTATTTTCTCGAATTTCTTCAACTCCTCTTGAACAATATCGATGAGTTCCTTTGCTAATATACTGCAACATATTAATGGTCATGAGTAATAAAAAACATTATCTAAATAATTGAAACATCAATAATAATATATTAAAATTATTGGGCTGTAGTGCTGGACCATTTATATTATCAGTATAGATGATAATAAGCATTCCATAACTCAAAATAATTTGATGGCTGGTTGTAGTAAGTGATAACGCGCTGGTCTGATAATCAAAGGTTCCGAGGTCCCTTAGAAAAATTATAATTAAGTTACAGAGACTTGTCGGCTATCTTGCTATCCTTCCATCTTCAAGAGCTTATGTCATATGTGGGCATCCACCCTCAGGAAAAAAGTTTTTTTTCAAGATCATATTTATTCAATGAAAGGCTAAGTTACTGAAATATAAATACAGGCTTTTATTCCGCAACATAAGTTTATAATTTTACCTTTTCCCCACCATTAATTCTTAAGGAGAGTAAGTTAAAGTAACGCCTGTCTTTGATTACTGAGTTACAAAAGTTGGTTTAATTTTTCAACCATAAAATTTATCACATACCAGACATCGTTCTATTCTTAATCCGTGACCAGTGCTGTACTGGATATCTTTCATCAGTTTATAAAATTTCAACACTTATTGAGACATTACCAGGTGATGTGTGTGGTGTCAAAATAACTCAAAGACTAAGCTAATTTTCTTCATCACTAAATAAATAGATTGGTAAGCTTATTGATATAAGTTTGTTATGCAGGATTTTCTGTGAGCCTTTGTATGCAATGAATAAATAAATGCATCATCAAGAAGATGCTTGGACCTGACTACAGGTCTGCAGCCATATTATTCTCCGACTAACTATTAATATTAAGGGAACATTATTATAAGAATTTTCAGATTGTGAAAATGATTCATCCTCAATCCTTGAATGCTACGAATTGCTAAACTCTGAATTATCTTGACATGCCTTGAATTTTTGTAAATTATTTCAAGTTACCCTAATGATGAAGGTATTCTACACTATCACCAAGTTATTGCAAAATAAAATAATATCCCTATATTTTACTTTTTATACCGGTATTAACTAAAATTGAGTTTAAATTAGTGATTATTTATTGGTTTCTGACTTGAAATTTCTGGATATGAACAAGATGAAATAGGCCTAAGCGGCCTAAGTGATTACAATGAACGACTGAAGCGATTATTTTAAAATATTGATTATTGTATGGATTAAAACATATTAGCTAATAAGTTTATAGCAAAAATTAATTATAGTTTCTAACGCTATAAGTATAAATGCTAGCTTATAACTTACCACTTTTTCAACGGTTTCTTCCTCAAAATATCAACATGAACAATAACATCTACCATTTTAAACAGCTCAATAGTCTTCCTGGAATTATTTGAAATATGAGACGGTGGGATAATAAGAGTTTTTACATTTAACTTACAGCATAAATTTTAGAAAATTGCTAGTGGGTTTCAACTGATCTAGAATCTTTTGACGGTTCCGTGTAAAGTAAAAAATAATTCTAATCTAACCTACAAAAATAGACCCAAAAGTTCGAAACAAAATTCAAATTCAAACTTTGCAATGGTGACTTGATCCTTGTAGCCACTTGATGATGTAGCCACGATCAAGACCAGCTATATCAGGAAGACCGCAACACAGTATCGATAACCCACAAAATGGTTGCCATGACATCGTATTTCCTATGCCAATATTAAGTAAGGTCGGTGTATGATTATGGTACACGGTAATACACCGATTTTTTTTTTGAGGGTGATGCCCACATGGGCTTTTGGGCCTGTGCGTGGGTAATGGGAAGGATGATGAGAGATGAATGGACCTACTGCTTTAGGTGGGTTCCGAACCACCGGGAAGCGATTTTTGAGGCTCATAAATTGAATTCAGAGGAACCGGTCTCCATTACAACAGTGGTGGTAGAGGCACGTCGCTTATCTAATCTCACCGATTAGACGCTCTCTACCACTGGGACAAACCGCTTTTTTGTTTGAATATTTTCATTATCATTTGAAGAGTGATCAAAATTGAATCTATTATTTTCATAATGCTAATGATAGAAATATTACCGAGTAGAACCAGCGTAATACGAATAGCTTTTCATGTCAAATGATATCTTTAGAGGAAAAGCTAACCTCAAATTTCACAATATCCATGAGAGATATAGATATAGACATTGAGCTATATACCAACTGGAGAGAACACTCGTTTGGATAGCAGTATGAAACCAGGTTACGGCCTTTTTTCGTTAGGTTGGTACTCCGTCTGATCTATTTCCACCATTTCAGGAAGCCCGCTTCTTAATTTGAATGAGAAAAGGCCGCCTTTGGATTGAGACAGAAATTGACAAAGTTAATAACATTCCATAATGTTTGAAAAATTAATTGCTATTTTTCAGCAATTGTAAATGTAAATAATTATGTGGAAAATAATTTAAAAAATGTTCATTCTAATCCATATTTTCCTTGTTGATGCATTGTTCATTGCAAACTTCTTATTTCTTTATTGTTAATTCCAGACTTCTAGGTGAAATTTTTTATAGATAATCTTTAAATTTTCTGTTATTATTCCATTGAGCTATTATCTATGTTGAGGATAAACCTTTTACATTGAATTTTGTTTGATAATGGATTAAATAACAATGGAATTTGTTAATTATGACCTTATGGGATGAATTTATTAATGACAGAATGTTTATGAATTTGATGTAGGTGATAATTTATTTATGTAGATTTGAGATTGTAAGAAAATTTTGCATTGACAACCTTGGATTAAATAAATCTTGTTCAATAATCTCTTTAAATTTTGTTCCATTAAAGCTTACACTGGAGTCATTGAATCATGGCAGGGACTTATCTTCTAAATTTTCCTGCAACATTTTATCAGTGTTAAAAATACTGTTTCTTAGGAATTTAGTGTCTTTGGTATTGTTATCATCGAAAGTCAATGCGTTCAAAGGAATCTCATTGACAATTTTATGTTACAGGCTCTAGGATGTTCAATAATAATTAGGTAACTTATATTGTTCAACATAATTATATATAGTACCTATAACTTATAGCCTACAGGTAACTTATATTGTATAGAGCCAAAATTGAAGTTTAAATTCCATTCAACAATCTTTATCACATTCTCAAAGCACAAAGAAGTGCTGATATATTTTAGAAGAGCAGAAATATATATATCAATGGGCAACAGAGTTTCTATCTTTAGAAGTCTTGAAGTAAAATAAGTTCAAATAATAAATTCTTAGCTTATCAAGTCATTTATTGTTTGAAAAAGTAGTAGAATTGTTGACAACTCAGTAGGCTACAACTTATAGTGTCATGCTATTTGAAGAATAGGCTGTGGTACTGTATTGATGTTATCTTTTTAGATAACATAAATAATTTAATGGATAGACAACATCACCCAACTACTGATGATAAAATAATAGATTAGGTGCTATTGATGTTGATAAACATACTACAAAATAAGTTTTCAACTTGTAGGTACCTGTACCAACAATCAAAATTGTACTTCTGTGCTTTAAGTAGGTAGTCTATGTGCCAAATAATTCATAACACAATTACTATAATTCACAAGTTGGAAAAACAGCAATTGTCTTCCAAAATGATCAAATGCATCATAAATGACAATAAGGTTAAATTTCATTGCTCAAGAATTATTCTGAAGGAATTATTTGTAAATTAACTGATAGCTGTTTCCCCATTTGCTTCCATTGAAAATTCAAACTCCCGCGCAACTTGTCCTCAACGTGCAATGGCTGACAGGTTTGTCAAAAAAATAGGTGTAACACTGCTTGCTGAAGAAGTGCGATCTCCATTTTGTATATAGCTCAATGGATATAGATAGGCATAGGGAATACGATGTCATGGCGGCCATTTGTTGGTTTTCGATACCAGTGTTGCGGTCTTCCTGATGAAGTTGGTCTTGAATCAACCCACCCCATGTTCGCCCCTCTTGCTCTTTTCATTTCTCCTTTCCTTTTCATTTTTTAGAAGAAGGAAAGGAACAAGGAAACGAAACAGAAACAGTATCCGCATGGTGCATCCGGCGCATGTTACCGCATAATACCTGCAAAGTGAATTTCGGCATCAAAAAATGAAATTGATTGGTCGGTTAATCAAGTTTTAAGTGAAAACATTTAGTTTCAATATGATGTGTGAAGTAGTGCAATGTGATTCCTCCAACTCTGAAGTAATTGATTCGAAGATTCAGGTTTTAACGTTTTATCTTGCTTCATAAAATTGATGCTCATCTATTAATGAAAAATGCCACATTTCAAGAAACGCTTGTTATATTTTTACTGTGCAAATTGTGCTACGTTTTCTATGTTATTATTTCTCAATGGATTTTTCCCAACCAAGAACTCATCGTATTTGTTCTCTAGTTATGACGATTATCCATCACACATAGATGACATTTTGTGAGTAAACATGTTTCATTCTATTTATAGATTCATTCTATAATTTATTGAATGGCTTGCTTTATATTTGATTTTCAGGTGAAAATCTTTAGCTATGCAATTCAAGTAGTCTACGGTAGCCTATTTCTTGAATAAAATAATTCAGGTTTGGAGTTTTAAGGTTATGAGAGTCCTCTCTTGGCACGGCAGATCTATCTAGTCGGTAAATCTATTATCTATAAATCTAATTATAGCCTTATTCCTATTACTGTAGTAACGGTGTAAGTGTCGTTTACTGGCCCACCTCGCTAGAGTCAAAATTCTTGTTGAAATTGATTCAGTATGTTATTCTGATGACAAATTTAAAAAAAATTAGCCGTCGCTGTCCAGTAGTTTTCAAATAAATCAAGTTCAAAGTTTGGCCTGAAGGGGCACTTACAAATCTGATAACTCTCTTATTTGAAAAGTTCCAAAATTAATATTAACTGTACAAAATAGCAAAAAATTAGTACTAAATACCTTATTGAAGTTTATGATAATTTAAGTGATTATTGAGACCAACAAAAGGGGTAACGATAAAAGCAAATCAATAGAATTATCATTAATGGAAGGGAATGCGACATTGTGTATCAACGACATTGTAAAGTAACGACATTCTGTGACACTTTCAGTCCAAAAATGGTACAGAATATCGTTGAGCACAGCCTACATTTACTGTTTTGAGAAAATAAACATTCTAACCCATGCCCCAACTAACCTAACCCAAGCTCTAACTAACCTAACACAAGCTCAAACTAACCTAATCTGAGCTCTAACTGACCTAACCTAAGCTCAACCTAACCTAAGCTCCAACTAACCTAATCTAAGCTTCAACTAACTTAACCTAAGCTCTGACTAACTCATCCTAAGCTCTAACTCACCTAAACTAAGCTGTAACAAAACTAATCTAACCTCTAACTAACCTAGCCTGAGCTCTAACTAACCTAACCTGAGCTCTAACTAACCTAACCTGAGCTCTAACTAACCTAACCTGAGCTCAAACTAACCTAAACTCCAACTAACCTAACCCCCAACTAACATAATCTAAGCTCTAACTAACCTAACATACACTCTAACTAACCTAACCTTAGCTCTAACTAACCAAATCTGAGATCTAACTAACCTAACCTTAGATCTAGCTAACCTAACCTACGCTCTAACTAACCTAACCTTCAACTAACTCAACTCAAGCTTCAACTTACCTGACCTAAGCTCTAACTAATCAATCCTAATCTTGAACAAAATCAACCCAAGCTTCAACTAACCCAACCTCTAATTAATTCAATCTAACCTTCAACAAACCCAACCTAAACTTCCATCTTATATGAATTTATTTTGACTTGATATTATCAGTATTACAATATTCCTTTGAATCCCCTACCCCTCTCAAAAATCAAGTCAAATAAATGATATTTTCGGGCTACTTTATCACTGCTTTTCATTTTAAATGAGAATCGAATCACCCTTTCCAATTATTTTCATTCATGCAAATAAAAATTATCTATGAAGTAGGCCTAACAAAGATATGGTCGTTAACAAGGATAACCTCGCCCTATGCAATAAGTTCTATTTTCATAGACCTAATTTGTTCGCCATATTTAAATATTGAATGTAACTTAAATATTCATTTTCAATTGAAAATTATTAACTTATATAAACTGAATTTGATTTGTTTTACAGCTTTGATCCAGGAAAAGTTTTTGAAGCCAAAGTGCAAAAAACTGTGATAATTGTGATCGATGCCCTGCGCTATGACTTTGTCTCGGAGCCTGCAGGAATTCAAAATGTTCCATTTATGGCATCTTTGGTTGATACAGGCCAAGGGTGTTTGCACAAGATGGAAGCCAATTCGCCAACTGTAACCATGCCGCGTATTAAGGTATGTCAGTGTAGATTTTTCCGTAAAACTCTCTAAAAATTAGTTTCAATTAGTCTTGAAATTATCAATTGCACGTGGTGTAAGCGTTTCACACCTAATTCGACACCAAACATATTCACTGCGCATTTTTTTCATACTGACATGTCTGGTATGTCATGCTCCTACCAACTCCAATGCTAAAGCCTTTCCACACGGTCATTATGTCCGTTCGTGTCCGGCTGGGTGTGATAGCATCCTAATATAGTTGATATTAAATAGTTATCCAGTTTCGTCTGTCTCTTGTTGCATACGTGATGTATAACCCACTAACAGCTGATGTAAAGCATCTAAGTTATTTTCTCCTTTGATTTCAAAAACATTATCTAGAAGAGCTGAAGCTGAAATCTAATTGACATCAATCAGCTGTTTGGACGCAAAAGGAGCAGACGAACCCGTCTAACTTATTGGCGTCAGCTATCGTATTATATTAAGCGAGCAATTTCTGTATGTATGTATGTTTGTGGAACCACGGATCTAGAAAACGGCTCTAACGATTCCCACGAAATTTGAAATGTAATATAATATAACCGTGATGGAAAAATAAGATTGCACCAGGTCTCATGTCTGGGAAAACTCTCTGGCAGGATTAATAAAAGAATGAAATATTCCTTATTCAGGCATTATCCCAAGTACTGCGTATAATGGCTGTTATCGTTAGCTGACCAAAACTATCCAGCTGGAGTAAATGGACTAAATTCAAGTCTATAACACATGTTCATGCCAAAAAGTTGTGAGAAGTGATCATATCAATTTTGATTTTTTTTATACAATATTTTTTTATACATATTCAGCTTATGTAATTCCAAGGTTATTAGAAAAGGTCTCTAATAACCTTGATGTAATTCAACAGTTCGGCCGCAGCTCCAGAGCAAAGCTCGGTACCAGAGATTTCTTATAACATTATAACACTTTCTTTTCAAGCATTCTTTATAAATTTTTCCAAATTCACAGTTCACCTTTTATTGTTAGAAACTCAATGCTTACAATAAGGCCTAATGACAAACTGGTTAAATTGAAGAAATGTGCTATTTCCCAGTGTGACTACCCATATTGTAATAGCCTACGTTAATTTAACTTGATACCAAGTATCCGCGTCCATATAAGGTCATATTTGAGTCAAGTGGGCTTGATTGAGAAGAAACTGTAAGTAGATGATAGAGAGAGACTTCAAAATAGAAACTAAACTTTTCACTCTAAATGGAAGACACTTGAAAATTGTAAGCTAGGCCTACATTATTACTAAATTTTGATATATATAGGTAGGCCTACGATACTAACAAATATAATTGTGAATCACTGTATCCTTTTTAGTAGTTTTTATTTGAACACGACATGTTTCGCTCTCTTAGGCTGAGGCCGCACTGCCGGTGGGTAGAGCCTGGAGGGTGGAGGGTAGTTGGTAAATCTATAGAACATTCACACCATCCACAGTAATACATCGTATGAATGGTATGACGTCATTCTGGTTTTTGCAGGTTATGTTGTCCATATTTAAGAATTTCAAAATGGCGGCTGAACACATACCATTCATACGATGTATTACTGTGGATGGCGTGTATGTTCTATAGATTTACCAACTACCCTCCAGGCTCTACCCACCGGCAGTGCGGCCTCAGCCTTAAGACGCATTCTCAATTGTGAATGAACAAATGAAAAGGGTACTGTGATGTCATTTTTATTTAGGCCTATTATAACATACATTGATTGTAGCCCTAGACTAAGAGGAAACATAACATATAGATAGTAAATATGAATTTTAAGAACAAATTGTTTCCAAGCTTTATAACTTGGTAAATACTATTGACTTTCACTTTTACCACAGTACTCACGATTTTGTTGCTTGTTGGAAGCGTTTCGTGGCACTGAGCCACATCTTCAGCGTGCAAGGAGTAACTAGATACTAGAACAGTGAGTACTGTTGTAAAAGTGAAAGTCATTAGTATTTACTAAGTTATAAAGCTCATTATCATCAGCAGTTCAAGTAGGATTATGAAGACAAAAGAACAAATTGTTTCTTTTTGTACAGTCATATCATTTTATAGTTTTTTATGGTCTTACAATTTTACAAATATGGTCTTTTACAATTTTACAAATCATGTCTGTGTTTTCACCTATCAGTATAGTTGTTATGTATCTAATAAATAAATAAATAATTGAGAATTTTAGTTTTACAATTTTGAATGGTCTTTCAGTCTCAACAATCTTCTTGGTCTAACCCCTTTGGTCACGCACTCATACCGAAATTAATTGCCTCAATTTATTAGTATTGTTGTTTCAGGCTGTAACGACCGGATCCGTATCTAATTTCATAGATGTTGTGATGAATTTTGGAAGTACTGAAGTTCATGAAGACAATATTATTTATCAGTTATCGGAACGATATAATGTAACGTTCTTTGGAGACGATACGTGGCTTAAACTATTTCCAAACAAGTTCGCCAGAAGTGAAGGGACCACCTCCTTTTATGTTTCGGACTACACTGAGGTTGGTGAATTTGAGTTTTAGTTAATTAAATGGGGCTATTCCGCAGATTGGGTTTATCGCTTGCACTAGGCTAAAAACCGGTTTTTGCGCTGTGGCTTAAAAATTGGGTTCCTGAGATCGAGTCCAGGTTTAAAAGATAGCCGACCGGCAATTATCACAATAGTTATGTGAGTCGGGTTTCAGAGACTTATTTATTTATTCAGAGACAAACTTACAATATTATGATAATGCTAAGGAAATAATAATGGTGACTCAACTTTTCTTACTTCTAAAGTGTCTCTTAAACTTGGTCTAAATAAATGAAATCGTCAATAGAAATTTAAGGACGTAAATTGATCTGATTATGATTGCTAGTTGAATCAGTTGCTTTTTCTCCCAACATTCCATATAATCAGTTGTAGGTGAGAAGGTACTGTAGTAACTGTTGAACATTACATGCTTTATACTAGTATCTCTGGTAAAACTACATCCACTGACAGTTCTGACTGAACATTTTAGTGAATGCGTAA
The DNA here is from genome assembly GCA_017141385.1 of Sogatella furcifera. Taxonomy (NCBI): domain Eukaryota; kingdom Metazoa; phylum Arthropoda; class Insecta; order Hemiptera; family Delphacidae; genus Sogatella; species Sogatella furcifera. The sequence continues at coordinate 7,253,477 of CM029546.1, read as the reverse complement.
ATCAGCCGCCCATCTTTCATCTGTTGACTGTCGCGCGGTGCTACAGTTTAACGATCGGACTGTAGGTGGAGCTGATAGAGAGTTCATACGACAGTGACTTGATAAGGTCTTTATCAAGTCACTGTAGTGCATACTGGAGGCTGTTTACGACAGACCACAGTCCAAGTTTCAAGATATGCGCACGCGTGACGTGATTTATTAGTTGATTGACCATGTACTATTTATGTGAATGTTTGATCGCAGAATAAACTGTAATAATTGAAATAAAACCATTACAAAAATTAATTTCATTTAAACTGACAATCTATTTATTAATCTATTGATAATAAACTAATTAATAACGATTAAACTTTTATTAATTCATCATTTTAATTCTAGCATAGCTGCTTGACAAGCTGATCAACGATCGGACTGTGGTCACCAACTGCAGTCCAAACTGTTGAAAAATTTCACATTTCTAACTGTCAGCCCAGACTGGAGTCAGAACTGACAGTGGATGTAGAGAAAATGTAGAATTTGTTGAAAATTGAAAATGTCTTGAATGAAACTGCAATTTGCATCAAAAAGGTAGATATAAACTTTTTGTTTCATTTTTCAGGTTGATAATAATGTTACCAGGAACGTTGTGAATGAGCTTGAAAAGTCTGATTGGGATGTAATGATTCTGCATTATTTGGGCCTCGATCACATTGGTCATCTGGAAGGAGCTGAGAGCCCGCTCATTCGTATTAAATTGAATGAATTGGATAAAGTCATTCATTCAATTCACAATCATCTCATGAACTGGGTAATTCATTCATTTGGAATTTATTTACTATAGTTTAATTATAGATATAGATATTCATCGTTTTCTGTATCAAGAAATAGAATAGAAGACCTCAGAGAGCAGTATTCAACATAGAAGAGATTCCCAAAAGAAAAGGACTCAGGAAATAGAATGCAGTTCTCAAATTATGCAATATTCATACTTAACCTCATGTTTTTCGTTGATGACAGTTGTACTCTACAGCTTTTATTGTTTGATTATTTATTTCTTATATACATGTCATAGGCCATTACAAGAAAAACATAGATAATTGTCATACAAAGTTCAATTGTAATTGTAATCGACATCCTTTTGTATTAGACTTTTTCAATTCTCTTTATTTTCAAATAAATTGAATATTTATTCAATATTTTTATCAAATGAAGAGTATATTTTCAAACCACAGATTTATTTAAAATCGAGATACCGGTGCAGATGGGATTGATAATTTATTACTTATTGTTACAATTGCGACTTGATAGCAAGTATTTTAAGCAAAGGTGATAAGTGGATGATGAATGTTTACATTACAATTATAACTTTGAAAAACCATTTTCACTTTAAAAATCCTGAATTTTGATATAAGTTCACTGTTAACAATGCAAATCTGATCAGAAATAAAAATGTTCAAAAACTTTGGAATTTTTTAATGAACTGGAAAATTTTCAGAGCAAAATAGAACCAAACTAACAGGAAGCCATTACATTTTACATAATGGTGTAGCAGCTGAATCGGGCTTCTTGATTTATACTAAACCGATGTTTGACAATATTTTTTCTTTCAATATGGATAACTACCACACTCACAACTACTCAACAAGTTCAATGTTTTTGCTCAACTGACATTATTTCTTCGACGAATAAAATCTTGTTTATTATATTTGATATAACTTAGCCTGGTCGAGCAAAGAAGACATTTCTTCAAAATGGCTAATTGAAGTGAGATTGTGTAACTGCGCATACGCATCTCTTGAAATTTTAGTGTAAAATCACTTCTGCCAACAGACCTCTGCTAGTGAGATGTGATTTAGCTAACTTATTTTATTATTTTTTTGTTGTAATTGAATTTACTTTTATTTGTTGCAGGAGTCTCTGAATAATAAAAGCAGTTTGCTGTTGGTGTTTGGCGATCATGGTATGAGAGATGCAGGAGGACATGGTGGTGCATCCTATGCTGAAACTGTTGTTCCATTATTGACATTCGGTCTCCAGTGTTCTGGGTTGAAGTCGTAAGTGATTTCAACGAGTATTTACCACAATAATTTCCCATCATGGGAAATTGTGATTATGTCGGCTGTGGAACTCCCCGCAAATAAGCCATACGATAATAATAATAATAAACGAATATTCAAACTATTATTTTTAAATTTAGGGCTATTTATTTGGTAAATTACAATGAAGGGTAAAACAGAGTCAATGAAGCTGACTCCAATAAGTTGGGCGGTTTCGTCTGCCTCTTGTGCGTTCCAACAGCTGATGTTGTCAATTAAGAGTTGTCATTTAGCTATACCGAGAACATGGTTTCAAAATCAAAAGCGCCAATAGATGCTTTACATAAGATGTTGGTAGATTACATCATTTACAAGAGACAGACGAAACCGTCTTACAGTTTTAGCTTTGCAATTAAAAAAATATATATTTCGTCACTTTCAATATCGTGTTTTGTAGAAAGGTTACAGTGTTGTTGATTTTTCATCATTATTTACGTTTATGAATAAAGTTTCATGACTTAACTGCAAGATCTGTCTGTCTCAATGGCTCAACAGCCCATGAAGAGCCTAGGCCTACCAGCTGGTTGTCAGTTTCATATTGTCACTCCACTATACAGTCCACCCAAGCCAAGAAGACACTCCGGCAAGACGGGGAAACGACTCCAGCCCGGCCAATACCGGTCCAAAAGCCGTAAATTCTCAAACAGAAAACACAGTCCCCGAACCAATACTGACCGAGCCGAAGCTGAATCCCCTCCCGGCCGGACAGACCATACAGCAAGCAAATAATCATGAACCAGGATAGTGGTAACGTAAGGTTAGCACGTTGATCCTCTCAACCATAAGCCAGTCTCCGCAACCAATTGGCGGCGCAATTAACATCCAGTTGATCAGTTAAAGTGTAATGCAACAATTACTATTTCTCAAGAGAAGGGAAACGCCTATCTTTACTAAGGCCCATTCTATACGGGCGTAGGAAGCGCGGCTTCAACGTCGCGTTAACGCGTCAAAAGTGAAGAGAAAATCAAAATGGCTGATGAACCTAACCTAGAAAAAGTGATACAAAACCCAGCTGATCAACGCGCGCTCAACGGAACACATTGTGTTAAATGGTCTTGTCTACACGAGCGAAATAATCACGCGTTCTCAACGCGTTGCTAACGCCGACCTCGACGTCGGCAACGCGTTGACACCTGCTGACGCTGTGAAAACGCGTGATTATTTCGCTCGTGTAGACAAGCCCATTTAACACAATGTGCTCTGTCGAGCACGCGTTGCCGACGCGACGTTAACACCGCGTTTCCTACGCCCGTGTAGAATGGGCCTAACGATAGCCAATCTCCCAAACTGCAGAGAGAACTGCAGATGTTGTAGCAATTTTCCAGTATGGTGTACATTTCAAGTTTCAGAAAATATTCTAGAAATGTCAACTTTTTATGATTATCATGATTTTTTATGGTAATGAATGTACGAAAAGAGTATAAAATTTGTGGTATATGAAAGAATGTATAAAGTATAAAAATAATGTGGGGTATGAAATTTTAGGTTTTCTGTTTGACGTTTCAGACACCCCATAGCTCAGGTGGACCTGGCTCCCACATTGTCAATCCTGCTGGGAGTTCCAATTCCAATGAACAACATCGGCCGACTGATTACAGACCTGTACAGGTCTTTTCCCCTCAAACAACTGCTCTATGCACTCTACTACAACTCACAGCAGGTGCTCACACAGTTCATTGACAATGGTGGCTCCCTGACTCATGGTGAGTTCCCATTCTGATCTCATAATTTTTCAACATGGTTTAATGTTAATTTTATTCTATTGATTTCATATTTTATTAACATAATTTAATGTTCATTTTATTGATTTTTTTCTTGTTAGAAATTTGATGAAGTTTAAAAACCGGCTTCATATTATTCCAATTTTAGAGAATTAACAGTTGAAAGCGTGACCGCAAAGCTACTATTTCTTGAATTAGGACTGCTACTGCTTTATTATGATAATTATTGAATTGTCACTTTTCAACAAATAACCAATATTTAATGAAATTATCTAGTACAGAGACTGTATAATGTCATAGTGGCCATTGGTGTGAACTCTATAAGAGTTTGTTGGGATCAAATACTTTGCCAATTTTTTTTTAAATTCTTATGTGAGATTAAAGTTTACAGGTAAACTTGGAATTTTTATAATTCTCCACTTTTTATATGGGAACATAGTAATTGAAAACAACTTTTTTTACAATTAAAAATACAGCAGTATATTTCTATTTTTTTTTTTACAAAATTAAGTTATTAAAACTTATACAGGCAAATGTAGGTAGAAAGTAGCCTACAATTTAGCTTTGACACTGCTTATAAATCTTATAATAGTTGGCAAAGGTTTGGTGGATTAGACCGTTTAATCAATCAAAAGTTGACACTTAATGGTTACACTTTAAATAGCTAAAGCCAAAAATTTGGGCGGTTTCTTCTGCTGTTTGTGCGCTCCAACAGCTGATTTTGTCAATTAGAGTTGCCATTTAGCTATGGTTATATGATGGTTTTTTAATCAAAAGAGACAATAATGGATGATTTAAATCAGCTGTTAATAGGCTACATCAGTGAGAAGACCGCCTAAATTTCTGGTGTCAGCTATACCCGAGAAGTATTCAAGTTGTCTATTATCATTGGTTGATGACATTGTCCTCCATTTTGAGTACATATTATAAAATGTCGAAAATTATAGCTACTGTTGCCCTATTCCGATTGGTAGCACATCAATCTTCTCCAATAGTGTTCAACACCGAATCTATTCATTCATTCTTTACAAAGTTCCAAAAACAAATTACTAAATTTTCGTTCACAATAAAATACATTTCGTGCTTCAGGCACTGTCCCAGCTCTAGCTGCGCCGCTCTATCCATCACAACTCTATTCAAATAACTATATTATAGATGTTTACTTTGTTATTAGGGCTACTAATGTATACTTCGGCAATAAATATTTCACCTTTCTTAAGTCATTTTCAAGTGAATTTCACTATTTATTGATTTGGTATACATAGAGTAAATATTCATAATATAGTTATGTGAATGGAGTTGTAATGGATGGAGTTCTAGCAGCGAATTTGGAGCCGGGCAGCTCGAGCCGCGCGGCTCGAGCTGCTGCTTGGGAGTCGTACCTCTAGGCCAGTATTCGACTTGGAAGTTCTATATCATATATGAAATGGGGGAAAACTTGATTTTATTCTATTTCAATTTGTATGACATGGAATGTCCATTAGACTTTGAAGTTCTATATCATAATTATATGAAATGAGATAGAAAAACTTAATCATATTGCATTCCACTTTGTATGTAGTGGAATGTCCATAGTTTAATACAGTATACAGGCCTTAATAATTTATTTCCACTGCTACGAAACCGTTGATAAAATTTTTATTTTTCAGAATCGTTTCTCCTGTATAAGGAAGCAGTTAGGCAGCACACGATGTGGTTGAAGTATAATGAAACAAGGGATGCTGCCAATGTGGTCCGACTGTATGAGAATACCTTGAAAACCATGTCCAGTTATTTGATCAAATCGATGGTTGAGTTTCACTTGATTGAAATGGTTATAGCTGTCTTCATTTTATCCCAGGTAACATTTCAATTGATGAATTCTGATATGATTAGTAAGCTCATATTAGTAACCTATTGCTGACGTAAAAATTGAGTCGGTTTCGTCTGCTGCTAGTGTGCTCCAACAGCCAATGTTTTAGCTATGATCACATGTTTCTGAAATCAGAAAGGCAATAGATACTTTACATTATATTAGCTATTAGTAGGTTACATCGCATAAAAGAGACAGACGAAACCGCCCAACTTTTTGGCGTTAGCTATACATAGTGTCATAAACCACAGGTTTTGACAGCTCCCCAAGCACATAAAAATTTAAAATTTATTCCGTTTTATAATTTATATACATAATAAAAACCAGATCACCAGGAAGCAAATTTGTGCTGACTGGATGAAAAGGCTCTGAGCTGCTAAGTGGTGGAACTTTTCAGTCTCCCCACCAGCCAGTAATTTTTCATATTCGATTTTTCCCACTTTTTTCTTTCTGGAGTTAGTCATGTTTGTGCCTCCTGAAGACTCTGACTGGCCTTCCCTCTGGTTAGCCAAGGATGTGGAATCGTAAAAATAAATTTAATCTTTTTTTAATTTAATTATTTGTTTTCAGGATATTGATGTAACCTTTTTAAAAACTTGAAGAGGATGATCCTAAATTAAATTAAATATATAAAAACTCTAAAATTATTCTAAATTATAAATGAAATTTAATTTTTCAGTTTCTGTTTTTAAACAAATTATTCATCAATTGATGTTTGGAAATAAATTTATGAAACCTCTTTATTTTGTTACAATTTATTAAAACATTAAAACTCGTATATATCTTAATTAAAGTTTTTATTCGTATATTTGTTTCATAATATCTTTCAAACCTTTAGCTAATATTGAAATTCTTTGCTCTACCATCTGAACGAGGCATCTCCAGTAATTTGTAATACTTTTCTTCCCGTTTTGGGAAGTGGTGGAGCCCCTAACTTTTCAAATAAACTTTATGTAATATTACAAATGATGGAGACGCACACCAACCAATACACCACAAATAGTGGAAGCGCCTCATTTGAAATTAATAATAAGATTACACCACAGATGGTGTGGACAAATATTTAAAATTAATAACATCCCTAATCACTACAAATGCTGAAGGCGCATAGTCAAAATGATTAATTAACAATTCACCACAATAGTTAATGTATCAACAACAAAGAAGGGAGTTTAGGGCTCATGACATCTCTTGAATTGATTTGGGGAAATTGTTTTATTAGAATAATAATTGTTATCATTATTTTATCTTGAATTTTATTTTACATACATTGTTAATAAAAAATTGTTTTCTCTGCTGTAAGGATTTTCACATATGAACATCAATAGAATCCATACCTAATTTCAGGAATTTTTCATTAGGTAATTAATTATTTTTCTGTAATATAATTTTTAATTTATGAATCCCGTTGTATTTCACCTGAGAATTAGGGCAGTTAAGAGTTAGGACTGTCTAATATGAATTAAAAAATAAACTTTTAGCTTTATTCGCAAATATATAAGTTATTAAAATCAAGGCCAGCCATGCACACTACGTATTTTTTTAGTTTTACAATTTACAAAAATCGTATGTTGATTATTAAAATCCAAAAATCAAATCTTTCTAAAATTTTTGAAAAAATATTATAGGCCTACAATACATGTATGTTACATCATGATAAATATTATATTTTTACTTGATATTTGGGATAAATGATTTGATGATAAGTTAATTTAAAATACATTAGCCTATAGAGACTGTATAATCTATATATAATAAAGTCTCTATATATTAGCCTACTGTATTGGTGATGCAGTACTATGAATTGCTTTCTTCTCTTTTACAGGTTACGCTGATTGTCGTTCTAAATGTGATACAAATCAAAGTGCCTAGTCGGAAAAATGTTCGAAATATATTTTTGATCATTGTTATGATGTCTTTCACATGTTGGATGATCGATTCTCCTTCAACGCCTTGTTGCTCATCAACATTATCTTCGCTATCATTCGTTCTGCTGTCAATTCTTATAGCTGTGATAAATTGTTTGATACTAATGTCTGCGACAATAAACGAAAAGTATGATAAGGTAAGTCACATAAAATTTAATTATTTAATATTCTATATCAATTTAAGTGGAATTCTTATCATTTCTATGATTAATTTAATTCTAACTACGATTTTTAATTGAATTTTGTCTGTATTGAAATAAATATATCGACCCAGTACAAGCTTGTAGTAGAATAGAATAGAATGTCTTCTTTATTTTAATGACGTGGCGAAGTTTGGACAGTAATGTCCACTCTACCACTTAACCACATAATGTAGTCTGTCCAAGCAAAGAAGACCCTCTGGCAAGATGGGGAAATCACTCCAGCTTGGTCAATATTTGTTCAAGAATTATAAATGTGGCCTTGATAGTAGATCAAATTGTTCCCTACAATTTGAGATCATATTGATAATTTTTTAACCAAAATTAACCGAGCTTGAGTCATTTTCCCCATCTTGCCAGGGGGTCTTCTTTGCTTGGACAGACTATACGTATGGGAAAGTGAATCTTATTTGATCTATCATTATTTCTTCAATTGATAATTAGTGGTTCATTTTCCTCATGTTACCGTAATTAACTGTCAGAGAATTACTTGTGACTGAAAGGATTCTTCCTTTGATTTCGAAAGTCGATTCTCACTCCCGAACTTGACGTTTGGCTCTTAAAGTATTGACTATTATTAACGTTATGTAATATTGTTTATTCAATCAACCCTATGTATACACATATTTTTTAGCTGAAAAATTATCTTTTCAGTATCTATACTTCCCAGTTTTATATTATATTTTCCCATACTTCCCATTCTATATTATTGAAGTGAAAGCTCATTATTTCTTGACAATTCTGTGAGATGTGTCGGTTGAATTTCTGGAATTGAATAATTGTTTATGGAAGCTTATGTGTCAATATTGACTGATTTTTTCAGCTCATTATCGTATAATTTCAATAATAACCTACCTCATTTATTTTATATTTAAGGTCAAGAGTAATACAATTTGACAGAATTTTAACAAATAACATTTCCTGATTCTAAAATAATTGTTATATTAACCTTTTTCTGAATGAATAGCGAATTTTCAATTGAAACGTTTTGAGCTAATTATTTTTATTCAAAATTTATTTTATAAATTATTTTTAACATTTACTGTTTTTATTCTACTTGATTGTAATACCTGTAATGCAAATTATAAATGTATTAATATTAATAAGTGAACCAATTGATTTTGGTTCTGCTAGAAAGTGATATTTTTTATTTGAACTTTTATAGCTGATTCCTATTGTTCAACTACTTGTCTGTAATAATAAAAATGGATGAATAATAAATAATATGTAAGATAATGCGTGAATGAATAGTTTCAATTGTTTTTGTGTTTCAGGTAGAAAGTGATATTGGGAAATGCTTGGCGCTCGGGTGTTTCCTGTTGATTATAGCCATGGGTTCGACCAGCCTTATCGAAGAGGAGCAGTATGTGTGGTATCACATGTGGACCCTGTTGTGTGCCGTAGCAATGTTGTCTGTGGAGAGTGTATCAGAGCTGGCCAAATGGTTCATAATAGTGGTCGTTCATAGATTGGCCAGAGACTTGCATACGGCTGGTAGCAGTTGGCTTGCTCACAATGACAATAAGACTTATTTGTCCTTCATTACGCTCGTAGGTAAGTGATTGTATTAGAATAAGAAAAATTTGATCTCAACAAACTGTTAATGGTTGAAGCAATCTAATTTTAATCCTGAAAATTGAACCTTGAAGAGTTCTAGTAGGCCTATATAAATCATATCCTAGACTGGACTGTGGTAGTTTTAGAGTATGCCATTTACCAAGTTACCATTCTTTCTCCTTAGCTCCAAGAAATGCAAGCGACAGAGAATTGCTTATGTTATCGGCATATCTTTTGCTTATAGCTTATAATGCATTTAAATGAGGCTCTATCACTATCTATTGGTCTAGAAGTGTATTAGTATCAGAAGTTTATAAGTTTCAGTATCAGCGTACCTTTAGTTTAGATTGTGTTACAAAAAAGATTAATTTTCTTGTCTCGATTTTTAATATAGCCTTAAAAACTTTCAACCTCGTATTGCAGGTCTGATGGGTGTTTGGCTGTCCTGCATCAGGATAAATTATATAAATTCTAGACTATTTTCGACAATCAACTCTATTTTATCTGGAGCATCTGTGATACTAGTATATCTTTATCACTGTTCGACTAAGAAAATTCACCTTCTACTGGGAAGCTATGATACAGAGTGAGTTATGCCCTACAATTTATTGACTACTTTATGCTCATACATGATCTCAGACTCATTATGTGACAGGACAGGGCAGTGCATATTTATTTAATTTACTTATTGCAATGTCTTTCTCAATTTTTTGATGCTGTGTTTGCCCAGAGAAAAGATATTATGAATTTTTAGGGAGCGAGGTCTCATTTATAATAATCATTTATAATAAACTGTAATTTTTATAATCATTATATATTACATATATAATCATTATATATATATCTATATCTATATATATATATATATATATATATATATATATATATATATATATATATATATATATATATATATATATATATATATACATCCCGCTATCATTTTGGCATCCTTTCATAATGCCTACAATTTGGCATCTCCTTGAAATTGAAGAGTATATTGGTTTTTCATGCATGTATATTAGGTATTGTATGTGTTCCACTTCGATTTTTTACTTTGTTTTTTTGAAAAATTTGAAAATGAAAATCGATTTTTTTCATCCACCCTGCCGACAATTCGAGCTCCTTTCATTCTGAAGACAAAGGTGCGTCCGGCGTATATTTTCATACACTTTGACGACAATCTGACGTCCGGTTGAATATACACCACTTCAAATTTTCACTTTAAGGCTCTTTCGGCATCCGGCGATGTTGCCAGATTGCTGAGCAGCTCAATCACAGCGGTAGCGTTCATTTCATTATTCCATTCCAGGAGGCCTGTATTATTTGTGAACGGAACTAGAATATTGTAGGCTAGAGACCAGACCAGCATTATTCCATAGTAATTATTAAATAATGCTGATGCTTGTTGAAATTATTGACTGGACAAGAAGAGCATACTGCTGACTTTGAAAAACAAGTTTGCAATGTTATAATACTGCGAAAAGTTATTACAATATCATCAACACACTCCCATTTACTCTATTTATTATAGTACAAGACAGTCTAGAATCTGATAGACATTTTTATTTCAAAGTTTCTTCTTGTTTGTACAATTTGAAGAATCCAAGTTGGCAGTGTTATGTACAAGACTTGAAATCCTTGCTCGATCTGGATCAGTACTTTTTTGGAACTGTTCGAACAACTAGAAAACATTGAATTTAGGCCTCTTCAGAGGGCTTTGAGAGAGAGTAATTTGACACAAAGAATTGGAATTTGACAGTACCGGTAGCCTATGAGAAATTTTAGGACCAAGAAGTGACAGTAGAGAGATGAGTTAAGGGAAAAAGAGGGGAGAATGGATTAATATTCTATTGATGTGTAAAATTCATTTTCCCAGTTAAACAACATTAATTTAATCTTGAATTATCTGGAATAACAAGATTTCCTGAACGATAGAACAATTATTCCGACTTGACAGCCTCCTACTAAGAGTATTCAAAACACTATCTTTTCTCCATACTTCATCATTCATCATTGTTCTAAGACTAGAGTATTTTACCAACAGAGAATTGAACAAACAAGAGGAACAATATTGAAAATCAATCATTCTTATATTTTTCAATTCAATTATTCTGATGAATAAAATAATCCCCACTCGATTTAGATCTTCATTGCTCCATTGTCATGATTCCATCATTAATAATATTATAATGATTCATAATCAATTGGATAATTCTATCATTCTTTATGAGAGTTGAATATTAAAGAGGAGGAACATAACCTTGGGAAGTTTTAAAAGCCCGTTCTTAGTCCTCGTATTAAGGTCCAACTGAACATGTTTGCCAAGTTTGAACGCTTTCAATCTGGTAGATTTTTTGATGAGTGATTGAATGAGTGCCATCCCTCTTTTATTTATATAGATTACAAAATAATTATTCCAACTCAGGACATTCCATTGATTCACTTCTCAAGCAAGTAACTTATTATTAAAAATAAAATAATATCAACTTAGACTAGTCGAATGCAAGTAATAAATAAGTACCGGTAAGACACTGTTATGCTCAAAATAATAATGTATTGTATATACAAAAAATCAAATGAAAGCCTTTAAGAAAGGCAAATTTCTAAACCACAAAATATTCTCGAATCAACAAAAATATTATTGATTATTCATGTAGTGAATTAAATATTAGAAGTATTCAAATTGAACATCTTGAAAGCGTATATTATTGTCAAGTGTTAATTACGAAAAAGCGGTATGATATTAAACTTATCTGTTACAATAAATGTTGAAGGAACTCTTTAGAAACACGATCCTTCGTTTAAAAATGCAAAAATATCAATAAATAATCGGTTTTTAACAAAAATGAAATGAGTAGTCCAAATAGTTTTTAACATCTAGGTAGGGTATACGGAATTTGTTAAACTTTGATCGTATGGAAACATAAAATTCAAAAAATATAAATAACTTTTTCAATTGTTGTCATATTGCCTTGAAATTTTATAGGGGTTCAATAATGTGAAGAGAAGTGTTCCTGATTTTTTGTAGAAATTTTCCATCACCCATTCCCCACAAAAATGTGAAAAACCGTTCGGGCGATTTCATTCCTTCAGACGGATTTTGAATTTGGCGGCTAGATTATAGCAGCTGGTGCGATTAAACGCGATTGGCTGGTTATTGTGTGCGGATACAAGAAGACATTCAGGCAAGTTGGGAAAATGACTCCAGCTCAGTCAATATTGATTCAAAAATTATAAATTTCGTCTCAAATTGTAGACTAGAATGTTTTCTACAATTTGAAATTAGACTTATAATTTTTGAAGCAATATTGACCGAGCTGGAGTCATTCTCTCATCTTGCCAGAATGTCTTCTTCCTTCCGTTGTGTGAGTAGTATTGTGTCTGATCAAGAGATCAAAGCCTTTTAAAAAATTCCGAGAAACCTATACTCGCACCTGTTTGTTGACATTGACTCGGCTCACGTAATAAAAATAGTCTGTTCAGGCTAAGAAGACATTCCGGTAAGATGGAAAAATGACTCCAACTCGGTTAATATTGGTTCAAAAATTATAAATTTGGTCTCAAATTGTAGTTAACATACTAATCTACAATTTCAGACCAAATTTGTACTTTTTGAACGAATATTGACCAAACTAGACTCATATTTTCATCTAGCCAGAATATCTTCTTTGCTTCTACTTTTGAGTAGTAGCGTATAATATTCTAGTTAGTCTATGTTAGAAGGCTATGGTCATTGATCAAAAGATCAAAGTTCTTTTGATGCCCTTTGTAGTACCGAAAGCCTACTCTCGCATTGTTTACATTGTCCGGCTCTATAGTACTACATCATATAAATATATAGTTTTATTTCTGATACAAATGTATCACTTGACCAACAGGATAAAGAGAGTGATATGAGTAAATAATAGGCTATAATTTAATGGAAGCGAAATGGCACTCATTTATAGAGTCTACAAATCATTGTAGTAATTTCTCGTTATTTACGTAATATAGTCTGTTAAGCAAAGAAGACATTCTGGCAAGATGGGAAAATTACATCAGCTCGGTCAATATCGGTTCAAAAATTATAAATTTGGTCTCAAATTGTAGTAAACATACTAATCTACAGTTTTAAATTAAATTTGTACTTCTTGAACGAATATTGAACAAGCTGGACTCATTTTCCCATCTAGCCAGAATGTCTTCTATGCTTAACAGACTATATTACGTAAATAATGAGAAATTACTACAATGATTTGTAGACTCTATAAATGAGTGCCATTTCGCTTCCATTAAATTATAGCCTATTATTTACTCATATCACTCTCTTTATCCTGTTGGTCAAGTGTAAGGCAAGACTTGGTCCTAACTTCGACGTTTCAAGGCTAGTAACGGAGTAGTCTTATTTTATTATTAATAATTGAGAATATAATTTGCTACTATTTATGAAAAAAGTTATTCTATTCCCCTTATCTCATTTTACTCTCTCTTTAAATTCTTCTTACGATCTTCCCTCTCTCATTTTACTCTCTTCATCCTTCTCTCTAATTCTCTTTAATCATTTGTAGATTCTCTTCAATCATTCTCTTATATTTGAATCATTTTCGTAAGTTTCCAGTCTATACTTAGTTATTAAAGCAAGCGATGTAATTAGTATCTTTTATAATTTGCATAACATAGGATTTGAGTCAATGTATTTTGTAATTCACATAAATAAAGTTAATGAATCTGAATCTGAATAATTTTACTCCCTCATTCACTTTTCAATCCTCTTATTCTTATCTCTTTTCTCATTTTACTCTCTCCATCCTCTTCTCGCGATTTCTTCTTTTTTTACTCTCTCTCTCTCTCTCTCTCTCTCTCTCTCTCTCTTTTACGGTTGAGTGTTAATGGGAGGGATATCCTTGCATATCCTTCTCCAAGAATGGACATCTATGTCCAAACTCCGCCATTTCATGTAGATACATCACAATCATATTATAACAGTAAGAATATTGAATCCTATATCTGTAATTTAGTAAGTCTACTACATATCCTTGTATATTCATTTTTTTGTATTATTATTTTTGTAATTGACTTCTTGTTTAATATTCGGAATCAAGGATTTAAGATCATAAATGCTGTACTCTACTTGAATAAAGTGAATAATCTAATCTAATCTCTATCTGTTCTTTCATTTCAATCTCTCTTTCACGCTCTTTATCCTGTTTCTCAGATTTAATTATTGATGTAAGTTAGTATGTGTTTACAAATAAACATGCTCGAAACAAATTATCATTTCTTATTTTCCGAAGACAAATTAAGAAAAATATATACATGTTTGTGATTGATTATTGATTATTGATTGATTTATTGGATGGAATTTTATAGAAATTGTGATAGTGTGCGTAGAGCTTTTTGCTACCATCCTCCCAAATTTCCAAACTTTTGATAAAGTGTACTCATTCTGAAGAGATTATTCAAACGTCGAAGAGTTGAAAAAATATGATAAGAAATTTATATAAGGTATAATACTCACAAAACTAAGTAAGGGGAGTTCTTTTTTCAATTGATGAAAGTGTTATAGGGTCACAAAGATGTTGGCAAACAATAACACGATGCTTCTCCTTATCTCCTTTCAATTTTTGTAATAGTTTCTGCTTTTAATTTCTAGGATAGTTGGAATTTACCTGACGCTATTCAACGATAATTTTTTTATTCAGAGGTTTGTTACAGGTATGGCAAAGTTAATTAGGCTGTTCAACAAAAACAAATGATAGCCTTCGGGTAAGGCAAATTCCCTAAAAATAAAATATTTACGAATCCACTCAAAATCTATCGATATTTACGAATCTAAAAATCTTACAAATCAATAAATCTATTATTGATTGTTCATTTAGTGAATTAAATATTAGAAGTATTCAAATATTATAAATCGTGAAAGCGTATATTATTATGATTGTCAAGAATATACGCTTATGTAAAATAAAATCGTAAATAAGTGAGGATCTGTACGATTTAAAACCTATCTGTGATGATATATGTTTGAAGGAACTCTTCATAAACCCAATCCGGCGTTCAGAAATGCAAAAATATCAATAAATATTCAGCTTTTAACAAAAATTATATGAGCAGTACAAATTCAGTACACTACCTAGGAAAGTTACACGGAATTTTGGGGCTTTATGAAGACATAAAATCCGGAAAATATGAATAACTTTTTTATTTGTTGTCAGATTGACTTAAAAATTTATCGGAAGAACACTAATATAAAGAGGAATGTTTTTTTTTTGTAGAATTTTTCCATGTCCCTTTCCTCCTGAAATTTGGGAAACCGTTCAGGCGATTAAATTCTTTTTGAATCTCCCGGTTAAAAAATACTTGCCGCGGTTTGCAGGTGATTGGCTGATAATTGCGCGCTGATGCAAAGAAAACATTCTGGCAAGATAGGCAAAAGACTCCAGCTCGGTCTATATTGATTAAAAAATTATAAATTTGGTCTCAAATTGTAGATTAGAATGTTTTCTACAATTTTAAATTAGACTTATAATTTTTTGAAGCAATATTGGCCGAACTGGAGTCATTTTCCATATTTGCCAGAATGTCTTCTCAGCTTCTTCTCTGTGACTAGTATTGTTTTGATCAAGAGATCAAAGAACAAAGCCTTTGAAGTTGCAAGAAGCCTACACCCACGCGCAAACGCGCATGTCTGGGCTCGCTAATAGCGCTAATAATAGCACTATAGTCTGCTTGGGAAAATGACTCCAGCTTGGTCAATATTGGTTCAAAAATTATAAGTACAATTGCAAATTGTATAAAACATTCTAATCTACAATTTAAGTCCAAATTTATAATTTCTCAAGCAATTTTGACCGAGCTGGAGTCATTTTCCCAACTTGCCAGAATGTCTTCTTTGCTTCCATGCGTCCTCATTCATTCATAAATCCTCTTCTTTCTTCCTATATTTTCTTTCATTGCACTCTTCTCTCATCATACTCTCATCCTATTTTTATATCGTCTAGTGTTCTAGAAACACTAGACATTCTTAAAACACTAGTATTAAGTAAACATTAGTATTATTCTTAAACATTAGGATTATTCCTAAACACTAGTATTCTTGAAACACTATAAATTCAAATCTTTTATAAATGATCTTTGATCGATTAGTATCATTTAATTATATTATATTCTATTTTAATCATAATCCATTCATTTACATTTCAATTTCAAGTTTTTTCACTGTACTATTGATAGATTCCCATTAATATCTTCTGTTATTCTTCTTTAACTATGTTAATTGACTCTATAGTATTTTTATTCTACCGTATTTATTTTTATTTTCCATCAATTTAATTGATGTGTAGCATTTGTACAGAAATGTAGCGGAGGGTTAAGTGTTTAACTAAGAGAGGGACGGCTGCGCCCTAACTTCGCCGCCACCCCAGGAAATCAAATAAAGGCAGCCATTCTAGTCTATTCTACTCTTTTCATCCTCCTCTTCCTATCTATCCTCCCATTTTACACTTTCCATCCTCTTCTCGTGATATCTACTCTTTTCTACTGTCATTATCATTTCTCTATTTCTTGTCTCATTTTACTCTCTTTCTCACTCTCGTTATTCTATTCTCTCATTCTACTCTCTTTTACTCACTTAATTCTGTTTTCTAATTTTACTCTCTCTTTTTCACTCTCTTCATCCTCGTCTCTTTATTATTTCCCTCATTTTACTCTCTCAATCCGTTTCTTTTTTATACTGTTCTCTCTATCTCTCCTCTACATCTCTTATCTCATTTTACCCTCTTTATTTTTTTTCTCCCATTTTACTCTCTCTCTTTTCTTCTAGTGTAAAAAAATAATAGACTGGAAATACATGACATGATGTGCTTGTTTTCAGATTCATTCTCCATAATAATATCGATATGTATCTACTTATAATTTACAAAAAACATCTACAGTATGATTTCAAAAGAATCCTGCATACATGCCCTAACTTTTTTTTCGTATCTTCTCAAGTTCAATGGTCATGTAGTCCTAACTCATCTTATCCTGAATAATTGTAAAGTATAACCGATGATGAACACACTATTCATTTCCAAAAGAAAAATTTAGCTTTTATAATAATAGTTCTTAGTAATTTTCAATCAACTGAGCTGAGTATGTTTCATTTAAAACTGTATAACACCAAATTGGAATTTCACAATAATCTGGATATTTTCTCGTAATCTGTTTAGTGCTCAGATTTTAGCCAAGGCAAAAGAAAAACTTGGCTTTGGCTTGTGCTTAGTAATTTTCAATCAACTGAACTGAGTACGGTATCTTTCATTTAGAACTGTAGCCTATAACACCAAATTGGGATTTCACAATACGGTAAAATTATGAAACTATTATTTCACAATAATCTGGATAATTTCACGTAATCTGTTTAGTGCTCGGATTTTAGCCAAGGCAAATTTCACAGAACGCCTTCACACTAATGAAATATAAAATTGAAATTAAATCAATTTAAATTCAAGATAGAGTGGAATAACTCTAGGTAAACTGTAGAGGGGGTCCTCGACATTATAGCAGATAGGTGAGGGAATCAGGGGAAAATTTCGTTGGGAATTCCTGCTCTAAGTAATAAATTAAGCTAAATAAGGAATACCACTGATATCTTATAGCTTTTCCTACATGTTATTATCCTGTTTCGATTCTATCTATTTTTTTGCGTCTTTCACCCAAAATTTTTATTCTCAATCCTTCTTCTTCTTCTCCATCCTTTATTTTCTCTTCTCATTATTCTACCGAATTTCCCATTTCTCTCTTCTATGTATTTTCGTTTCACCTCATTTTTCTCCAACACTCTCTATACCTTTGTCTGTTCTTCACTTTAAATATTCTACCCTTCTTTTTCTAATTCCCAGTCACCATTCATTGAAAGAACTTGTTCTTGTTCCCTACAAGAACTTGATAAGTCATAGTTCTTCTTTTCTATCTTCTATTCCTATTCACTTCCTTACCTCCTTCTCCTTATTTTCTCTATTTCTTCTTCCGTTCTTTCTTTTTTCATCATCTCCTGTTCTCCTGATTCCTGTTTCCTTCCCTATAAATTTTTTTCATTCATTTCACTTCCATTTCCAATACTAAACACGGAAAAAAAAGAGAGTTGAGTCTAAAATGGTCCAAAGAACTTATTTATCATCAAAACCATTACAGGAAATTTATAACTTTGGTATCCCATACAGATATTAAAGAAACTTGAATTAGAGTTGAATTGTCTTTTGAATTGAGTATCTTTTCGATTGTATCTTCTTAAAAGTAAATCCATGCTTTCGAAAAAACGTTGCCTTGAGACATTCAGTTTTTGACGGTACGGTTCCAACTAGCCGAGTGAGCTCATTTGTTTAGTCCTTCCACAATCCACAATCAAGTTCAGAAATTCATAGGCGTTGTTGCCAAGCTTCCGTAACGTAAAGGACGCCAAATAATCGGTAGAATGTACAAAAATATACGCGAGCCTTTATACACGGGAGAGGAAGCAAATCGGACTAGCGCTACGTGGTGGCAAATCTTGAAAGCTCAACATGTATACTAAATTTCATATTGCTGACATTCGGACGTCCGGCACTTTTTTTTCAAACGCATGTACCTCTTTTGTTAATTGAATAATCGTCACGTGATTGGAGTTATTATTAGAGGTGACATGTCTGAAGAGGCCAGTGGCACAACTAGGTGATTTTGTTTATCATGGAAGATTTTATTAAGGATTGTAATCGGGCATCCGTATATGGATGCCCGATTACAGTCGGATGCCCAAATGATGGTAAATCGACAATGTATGGACGCCGAAATGATAGTGGGATGTAAATATATATATATATATATATATATATATATATATATATGAGTAATCATTTATAATAAACTGAAAATTTACAATCAAGTGTACAACAGGATTTCTCCCAAAGCTCTTCCAATTCTTACAAAAAGTCCAAAAGTTTGTAGGTTATGTTACACAATTATACTCAATCATTGATTTTCACTAACAGAAAAAAGTCGAAAAATTTTTAATCTAGAATTAATAGCCTACGCATATAGTTTGAATTTAATCGTCGCCATATTGAATGTAATGCTGATCATATTTTTCAATGATTGAATATTGTGATAGTATTGTAAGATAGTTCAGGTATTTAAAAGTTGAATAAATAAAAAATATTATTTTCAAAGCTATCAATTTTAATACAGCTACAGTTCTCATTATATACCTGGTTGGTTGTCAGTTTCTGTTGGTCTTTTGTATCATTTCTGTAGCAAGGAGCTTCCTCCCTGTGACCCTGTATCTTTGGTTTGCATATTTGTTCGTGATAACACAAATTCAGCCGGAACCGTCACTGATACAACACCCTATTCACGATCACTTGAGACGAAATAAACAAACATTTTGTGTGTGTGTGCGGGGAAAGGTAGGTCTTCCTTTATACGACGGCCGGCCTCAGTCGAACAGCTGTAGCCAATCCCAGCTCTTGTTGTTTATCAATCAAATATTTATTTTGACACTTGAACAATACAATTTATCAAAAGAAACAAGTTTAAGCCCAAGAACGAGACAAGAGCTGTGATTGGTGCAGGTGTTCGACTGCGGCCGACCGTCGGATAAAGGAAGACCTACCTTTACACGCACTCACACGCAAAACGTTTGTTCATTTCGTCTCATGAGATTGTGAATACAAACATATTTTCAATGAGATTTTTTTCTTACAATATCAACTATAGTACCTGTTCAAAAAATTCTAATATTCTACAGTCCAATAATTCTTGTGCATCCATTTGAAGTACATAAGGTTTATATTTATTAATTTATTTCATTGATATTAATGAGGTTTCGTTGTTTTAGGGACAAATCTTTGGTCAACATCTTCCTGTTGATGTGTTTAGTAACAGTCGCTGTGAAACTTGCATCAAGTATTCTTCATTTTCGTGTCAGCATTAAAAGTAAGAATTTTCCATCTCATGTTGTTGATGCTTTCATTATGGGATGGATCCTACTGAGCAGTCTGCTGCTCAGGCCCCATAATATTTGGCTTTTGCCTGCAATGTTACTCACATCGGAAGTAATGGTATCCGCCTTGAAAGGAACCGTTCAATTAACTATTGGATATTACTGGCTGGGCATGATCTTCTACTTCTACCAGGTAATTGATTGAATTTTTTTCAATTCAATTAATCCGTTCTTGTCATTAGTAGTAGACAATTGAAATATTACCGTGAAATAGCAGCCTTAGGCCGGTATTACACGATAATAGTTCTATATGGAAAGAGATGAAAATATGATTTCGTAATTTCAACTCCTTCCATATGATCAGATATGATCATAGAACTATTATCGTGTAATAGCGGCGTTAGGGTGCGTTCATCACGGAGCTGTGATAAACGATCCTAGCTGTGATCATAGCAACGCGTACGTTTAAAATTGAAGAGCTCCGACATCAACTCATTAGAAAGCACGTCAATATTCTCTAGTATCACAGCTGGGATCGCTTATCACAGCTCCAACATGAACGCACTCTTAGACCTTACAATAGAGATCATTGACAGTAGTCATTCATATATCATAGATTTTATATATATATATATATATATATATATATATATATATAGTAAAATGATCATATAGAAAAAAATAAGTTGGAACAAATTATTGTGAAGTGCAGATCCCACAATAAAACTAAACGTTTTCATCCATTTCAATATGTTAAAAAAAGAGAAATTCCTCCTTATAAAATCTTTGTAATGTAATATACCTGGAAAACTGCACTTATAAATTTTTATATCTGGTAATAAGGAATTGCTCTTCACTAATCGTAGCTGCAGTCTATCATATTTTTGTTTGAAAACAATATTTTCCTTCCATGAAAGCATGTTCTTCTCATAGTACATGACTTTGTTATTTTCTAAACATTCAATTTATGCTTTATTTTTCAAAAATTCAATTAACATTGTCCTTCTAGCTCGCAAATTGATGATCTGCTTCTTATACTCGTTTAAGTCCTTCAATTCAATTTAGATGAAATTGGCTAAATAATTCAAGTTATTGAATTAGTTATCACCAAGTTAGCAGACGCTAACGTTTGGTGAATCTCAGCTCAGTCAAAACAGTCTGTAAGTGGTCTGCGATAGCGAACCGTTTTAGCTGAGGTCGTTCTGCTTTGATATTGCTGCCTGCTGACTTGATATGCTTTTGCAGACTACTGGCCATCTGTCCTGACAGAGCTGAACATTAATAGCATACAATCGCCACCTAACACTTTTTTTGGCGTCTGCTTTAGAACCCACTTGATTTATTTTTTATTTATATTTTATTTAATTAACTACATAATTATTTATTTATACAATATGGGAGCATACAGTGGAAACCCAAAAATTTGCTTTAAATTTGGTGATTTGGTAATGGTGATTGAATTTGTTGTTGATATGATGTTATTTTTGCAGGGCAACACCAACAGTATAGCAAGTATAGATGTGGCAGCTGGGTATGTGGGTCAGGAAGTGTACAATCCAATCATCGCCGGGGTTATGATCACTGTGCATACATTCACCTTTCCAGTATTGTCGTTTCTCTGCTTGCTGTCCAAAATGTTCGATGCGTGAGTTGTTTTCTTTGTTGTTCGATTATATATCTTCATGCTATAATAATTATCATTGTGCATTGTGTAGTGCAGTTGAAAGCTGCATTATTAATGCAGTTGAAAGCATTCATATTTAATGCTTTAAACATAGGGTGATTCAAGAAGAGGGCCGGTTTTAATACATATATTTAACGAAAAATTGAAAATTAATACATCAAAATGTTAATTTTTCTTTTCGATTTCATGTATGAAAAATTATGTCAATCATGTAGTCTCCTCTACAGCGCTGGCACGCATCAACTCTGTCGACGACAAGTTTCAACTTCCATTTCGCCGATAACCCGTTGAATTGGCCACCAAAGTCGTGTGAATTAATGCCTTGTTACTATAATTTTGGGGGCTGTCTGAAGTCATTAGTTCATGCTGAAAAATAAAAACGAAACATCAATGACTTGGGGAGAAAATTTGACGGGTTATCAGCGAAATGGAACTGGAAACGTTTAGTGCAGTAATAGACCCAGACCATGATAGAAAACATATGATTTAAATCATTACATATACCTTCAACATTGGAAGCATAGTACAGCTGTTGCGTATGTCTGATCTTGGTCTGACTAGTGCGCATTACTCCATATGATCTCCATTATGTTAACGTGTAATTCCGTGTTTCTCTGGCTGCAAGTTGGTCTGGTCTGAGTCGTACCAGTACGCGTTTACCCTTATGTCGAATTTCTAGCAGTCAATTCTTTCATATTCTGTCATATAAAATATTTATTATACATGTCAATAATATATGTTCTTGTTTGTTTTGCAGAGATTGGAGGAAAGAACTGGTGGTGCTCTACAGGGTGGAAGCTGTTCTGCTGCTCGTTCAGCTACTCAACTACACAAGTCTGATGATATTTCAACGATATCACCTCTTCATCTGGTCTGTCTTCTCGCCGAAACTGCTCTACTTGTCGGCTCACACACTCCTCACACTTATTCTCTTATTTCTTGCTGAATTTGTTATAATTTTCAACTATATTGTAGAACAAATTAGTCCATCCGGGCTACCAAGTTTACAGCATTCAACTATGAATGCGGAAAATGTTAAACAGCAGCGTGTGAATTATGGTGAGTATGGGAACGAAGGCTATCTTTGACGTAAATTTATGAAAGTGGCAGAATTTCGGTGTGAAAATTTGCCAAGTATTGTTAAATTCAAGTTAATTAGTGCACTGTTAAATTCGAGTTGATTAGTGCACACTGGTGAACAAAATTGCAAATACTCTTACTAAAAACAAATCGTCATGTCCAGGATCTCTAGGTAACCCATATCTGTGTTTTCATCACAATTAGTTATAGTCTAGTCCAGTCTAATCTAGTATTGTCACCAATGAAGGTCCGTTTCAAAGTCTTGACAAGCTTCCGCGGTCCATTTAGTGGAAACCACTGGTGGGGGGGGGGGGGTACTCCCCGGAATTTTTTTTGAAAAATCAATAGTATAACACGTAAACTGCCAAGCACTATCTTGTGACACTTCCACTCAAGCCATCATATTTTTTTCCTTTGTATCAACTTTTTTCTTCTTATTGAGCTTCCAATCCACTTCAATTTCAATATAAGTTGAACATTTAGTAATTTTTGCAAGAAGAAAGGTGTGACTCACTTTTGGTACACATGGCCTGATGGACTGATTCTCACACTCTTGGGCCATGTGTACCAAAAATGAACCACAACATTTCAAATGTCATTAGCTTGAATTCAATCTATTACAGTGTTCACTTTTGCAAGAGCCCTGGAAACAGACAGATTTTTTGTTTCTGCCATAGCATTTTTACAAAAAAAAAACAGGATTTTTACTGGAAACTGTCTGTTTTTCTGTAGAAATGCTATGGCAGAACCAAACAATCGGTCTGTTTCCAGGGCTGATTGGAGCATTTTCATCTTCTTCTTCTTCTTCTTCTTTTAGTCGCATTCTTCTAACGAAGATTGGCGATCATCATGGCAATTTGTAGCCTGGATACAGCCGCTCTGAAGAGTTCTCCCGTGTTCCTCCCATACCATTCGCGAAGGTTCTTGAGCCAAGACGTTCTTCTTCGACCCACTGATCGTTTCCCTTCAATTTTACCCTGCATCACAAGCTGAAGGATCCTATATTTTTCATTCCTCAATATATGCGCAAAGTATTGAAGTTTTCGGGCTTTGATCTTGAACAGAATCTCTTTTTGTTTATTGATTCTGTCTAGAACCTCGGTGTTCTTAACTTTTTCTGTCCACGAGATTCTAAGTATCCTCCTATATACCCACATCTCAAAAGCCTCCAACTTACTACTCAGCGACTTTGTGAGTGTCCATCCTTCCATCCCATATAAGAGAACAGGGAAAACATAACATTGTGCCATTCGAACTCTCAACTTGAGATTAATGTTGCGGTTACTCAATACAGGTTGCATCTTGCAGAAAGCACTACGAGCGATCTCTATTCTTGTTCTGCATTTTCATCTGGGCTCAAAAAATCATGAATGCGCTTAACTTAGGCTAAGGTCCTGCACACATGGAATGATCATGTACTTAACTAAGGAGACTTGAGCTTCACAGCATAGACAAAACGATTACTGATAGAGAAAGATACTGTACAATGTTAGTTGTGAAAGATAATAAACATTCATGTTCACATCAAACACACACCATGTGTGCAAGCCCTGAATGTTTCCAAAATACATCAAATAATCTTCTAAGGATTCAAAGAGAGATAAGATGAACAGTTTCAATTTATACATTTATTTTATATGAAAAAATACATAACTACAATAAACTAACAAAAGTAAATTATACAAGTGATAAAAATTATCACTTCTTGACAGACTTGTGCTGTTCAAAAAAGCAGGTTTTGCATATTGTAATTCCACATACATTACATTTTGATTGAACTCTCTTAGTTTTGGAAATAGCAACCGAATGACCGAGAGTCTTAGCGATCGTTTTATAGCAGTTCTTACAACGTTGCCGTTTGTCAGATTTGATAAGGGTGTGGGTTGCAGGAATTGGTTGGGGTGGAGGTCTAGCTTCTAGTTGAACCCTATTTTTCTTTTCTAGCCAACTATCAACAATCGCCTCTTTGAATTCTGTTATAGTCAATGATTTCTGGGTGACTGTTTTGAAAATTGACCAAGTATTGACCACAGCTGTATTTATCAGAAGGTCAAAAGCAACTTTTCGATACCATTTGATACCTCTTCTGAGGCAGCCAGAATGGTATGCACTCATTTGATCAGACAGATCAATGAATGATTTTCCTGAATTATAATCTAAAACCATTTGTGGCTTGGTGGATTCTTTTCCATTCTTCACCACACTTACCAAGTTATCCACATGCTTTGTGGATAGCATCAGCACATCTCTTCGATCTTTCCATTTTAGAACGACTATATTTTTATTGTTTTTTTGAGCAACAACTTCCCCCTTCCTAAGTTTTTTTCCACTACATATTTCGGATTGAATTTCCTATTCTTCCTCAATGTCCCTACCAAATGTGTCTTATTTTGAAGAAGTTTCTCTGCTAATTTGACTTTGGTATACCAGTTATCAACAAATATTGTCCTACCATTATTCAAATAATTCTTTATCTACTTTTGATGGAACATCTGTACCTGGAGTTGCCTCTTTACCGGCATATATTTTATATGCAACTGTGAAGCAGTCTTTTATACAAAGTTTGAAAACTTTAATTCCATACGGATGGGCCTTTTTGTTTGTTGTAAAAATTATGACAATACGTCCCCCTTAAAAGGAACCATGCTTTCATCTACACACATGAACTGCTCTGGAATGACAAAATTGGTAAAATTTTCCACCATAATATCAATAAGACCTTGAATTTTATGCAATCTATCACCTACAGGGGTCTCATTGTTGTTATTACTATGGAAATTGGATAGTAACAATTTAAATCTGTTTCTTGGCATATATTTGGGAAGCACGGATAAAAACTTGCTGTTTGTCCTCCAATAGTGAGGAATTGTGGGCATGATGTTCATTCCCATGAACATAATTATGCCTAAGAAACATTTCATTCCATAGCAGTCAGTTTCTACCCATTTCTTAATCCTACAAGTACATTTTTTCCTAGCATGAGCAAGATCATGGGTAACTTTATTGGCATTACCATACCGATTAGTCTCTGTAACCAGTAAAACAATAACTCCTTCATTGACGAAAAGTTCAACAAAATCAACTGGATCACTGTCTGTCATTGTATCAATGACATCACTATTCAACTTCCTACGTCTTCGTTATTGAGATTGTAGCCTAAATTAAGGTCGAGTTTCCACACCACGCCTTATCAGACGCTTTTGCTTGTCATGCAAAACGGATGATAAAACGGACGTTTTGTCCACTGTTTCCACACAAAGTTTTACCTTCAGTTTTGTCCAACGTTTTATTGGACAGCACTTTTTAGCTTTTTAACATCGCCTCGCTGAACATGGACGAAACCCAGTTGCTTTCTGTAATTTATAGTTATAGCAGTTCAACGACTAAGAGAAAGAGCTAAAAAGAAGAGGAAACAGTACTCGCATCAGTCTTGTTGTTGGAAAGAGTTGGAGAGGCGAACCCAAAGACTGGCGGAACTACTTGGCTACAAATGGACACTTCATCCTTACAGTCAACTGTTGGAGTTGGTAACTCCATACATTCAGAAGAAAACACCTGTATGAGAGAAGCCATTTCCACTCCCATGAAAGGCTCACAGCAACCCTCAGATATCTTGCTACAGGCCGCAGCTACAAGGACTTGGAGTTCACACCATTATATCGACATGGCTTAGTGCACAAATGTGGTATGTGACAAATGTATAGTTTTTCTCAGTAGAGAGCTTCAAAGTTTATTGAAGTTTTTATCTGTAATAGAAATTTAACTACATGTCCAATGGATAATACTACATTTACCAGATGGAAGAAATACTTTTTCTTGTTCATAACAAGCAAGAATTAACTTGAAATTTATAGTATTACTTACTGGAAAAATGTGTTATTTTTCTAGTCCTTTCCTGCACTTACCACATCTGTTCTTTACCAAATATCACTTACCACACCATCTTCCATAAATTGTACTTTTTGTTATTCGAACTGTATTCGGTTTTGTAGACATTTTATTGTCAAATATAATAATTTTATCTTCCTATAAAAGGATATTATTCAATAAATAGGTAGTCAATTTTATATTTAACAACACTGTATTTTTATTCAATGAAATATAAAAAGTTTGTTCAATACTGTGAAATATTTAGTCTTCATCATCTTCATATTCTGAGTAGGCCTCAGGCCTACTAACACAAGAGATTTCGTCATAGAATGCCCTATAATCGGATGGAATTATTTGTTGTTTGGAGCATCGAGTCCAAACTGGGATTTTTTTTCTTTTTGTAACTGGCAGTCTGTTTGGATATTTTGGAGCCAATTCGATGGAATCCCTGAAGTCTTCTGCCGGCTCTTATTGCGCTTCAGAATAAGTTGATACACATGAAAGGCTCATTCAAGCCATATCGATATTTGACAACGTATGGGTCACTTTTTTCAACTCTAATCCACTTTTATTTTTAACCAATTCACCTTCTCCTTGTCTGTGCTCAGCATTTGAATTGAGCAGCATTTCCGCTTGAAAGTTTTGACAAGTCGAAAATTTCTGAATGTACGACACTGTTTTCACATTGTATGATTTTTTTCGTGCAGTTGATATTAAAAGTGCCCATTCTACGAGTAGTGAATATTTTCTTGTGCTTCCGCTTGCTCGCTCTATAGCTGCATGCATAGAATCAGCTTCCAAGTAAGAGTGGCCAGACTCCATGTATTTCAAATCGAAAGTGGATAGATTGGTCGAAATTTGTTGACGGCGAACAGAATGGCAGCAACTATATTCTTATTCCTGTTTTGCCCCCCACAAGTGTCAGAGAATGACGTGACATGTGTGACTGATGATGGCAAATTCTTCAAATAATCCAACAAATGAAGTCCCGATTTCACAGCTCCCTTTCTTACCATTACACTCATCCCAGACATAGCAATGCCCATCACTCTTGTGAGCATCAAATATGGTAAAGTTGTGTTATTTTTGCTCAACATTGGCTTCAATATTATTGAAAGCTACTGTTGAGCAAAGTAATACCTGCCACCTGTAAAGCAATCTACATGGTTTCATTCAAAGCAATACTTGAAGGTAAGTAATCAGACCTTACCTTTCAATTATAAAATTTTGTATTAGTGGCTTTCCTGTTAGCCTTACTTTGGCCACACTTTATATTTTATTTATGTATTTATTTATTTTAGTAATTGATAAAAGTATACGATAATAAAAACATTATTGTTGAACGCAAAAAGGATGGAGGATCTTCTACAAAATGAGCTTTTGAGATTCTACATTGCTTTTTATTGTTGTAGACAGGGAATAACTTCCTTTGAAACGACAAACTTAAAATTCTTATCATTACTTCTTAAAAAAATAATGAGTCTCAGGCATTTGTATAAGAAAATGTTTGAATGAAATTGACCAACAAAGAACTGGCATAACTGGACTTCCTATATCGGCATTGGGCTGCAATGAGGCTAAAATGCCAGATTGAGGTAGCTGATACTGATGTGTCATAGGCCTTATAGGTGGTTCATAATTTGGAATTGTTTTGTCCATAATGAGGTGGGTAAAGCCTCCCTTGAGATGATGCTCCGGGATTGTTCTCCCTCTTTGCCCAGTATTTAATAACTTCCATTTCTCATTAAGAGACTCCATTTCACCTTCAACATAAACGGGTCACTAAGCCAAGTTTTTGTACGAATTTTATCTGGTCTGGTTTAATTTGTCTTAAAACGATCTGCGATGTGTCTTCCATATTGATTACAAAGAATCATTATTTGATGAAATAAAATCAATTTAAACCTTTTTTTTGACCAAACCTTTTTTGGTCAGCTTTTGACAGTGGGGTTCAGTAACTCATCATCCGTTGAACGTGACTGCTTCTTCAGAGATGAGATTCGCAAGACGCTTTTGTAGAGGCTGATGAAGTTTGGCTGGTGCTTTCTTGAATGTTTGTCAGAAGTTGATGCAATAGTGACATGTTCTTGGTCAACCATGCCTCCGTGGTGTCCACTCTAGAACAAAATGACATGAAATTCTTAAAATTAGATATGATCAAAAAAATTATGTACAACAATATCGCAAATAAATCATTGTTTTTTGGTGTCCTTATTAATTTTCCATTTTTCTTTTTCAGTTTCCCGAGAACTTGAAAGTTGCGATGGACATTGCATCTGGCTTTCGAAAAGAAGTGGCAGTTCCCCCATTGCTTAGGGGGCAATAGATGGGAAACATATTCAGATTGTTCCTCCCAAGGATAGGTGGATCTTACTATTATTGTCAATTATAAAAAACTCATAGTATAGTTCTCATGGCAATAGCAAAATGGAAACTATGAGTTTATTTATTGTGAAGCGTTGGTACAAATGGCCGTATGTCTGATGGTGGTGTGATTAATCAGTACTGCATTTTACAATAAATTGGTCTGCAATCAGTTGAATATTCCCAAACCAGCTAAATTATCCACCTCGGATCGCTGTCTTGGAGTATGTGTTTGTGTGTGATGAGGCTTTTGCAAGTACCTGAACTTATCAAACCAGATCAAAGGACACACTTAATAGGGATAGAAGGATATTCAACTACCGATTATCAATAAGGGCGCGATGAAGCTGAAAACGCACTTGGAATTTTTAGGCTTCTAGATTCCAGATCTTTTATGCGCACCCATCAACTTAAAGGTGGAAGTGTATTATATTAGTGGTTTTGGCTTCTTGTGTTTTACATAACTTCTTGCGTCGAAATGCCCCTGACTACTATACCCCCTCCAGGATCATTGCAGAAGCGAGGATATTGTCAACAACGAAGTACAGTTAGGGTGAAATATGTGACCCTGAAGTGAAGTTCTACAACCTACAGCGCGCGGGAGCAGGGGACAAATATTGGATAGTGCTAAGATAGTAAGAGACAAATTCAAAGAGTATTTTAATCAAGAAGGTGTTGTACCATGGCAGAATAACTTTATTCTCAACAGCATCATGAGTGATTGGAGTGATGAGTGAGAGATTTGTTCACTAGTTAGTAAATAACATCGTATGAACAATCATTACGTAATGTTATGTATTTTTGTATCCTGTACTAAGCCTAAAATTTACATAATTATGAATTACACTGTGGAAATAAATATTTGAAAACAAAGTTTCATTTTGTGTGTTAGTTTTATTAGGGGTACTCACATCAACTGCTAAATCGAGTTTCTTGGCTGCTAAATCGTGTGGGAAGATGCTAAAACTATGCTATTTGTTTTGAATTGCTAGCGGACTGATGAATACTTACTAATACTTGATATTGCAGCAAGTAAGTACTAAATAAAACTAACAGAAAAGTATTAGAAAACTATCATTATAGTAGTAAAACTTGAAATCAAGAACAAATTTTAATGGCAAGTAAATGCCTTAAAATCCTCACTAAAAATCGTAAAAAAGAGATTTTAAAAGTGAGGTTAGTGTTTGAGTTACACCTACTTTCTGCTCGGGTCCAAATAGCAGATTCATCAGCTTAACCACAATTTAGCAGTTGATGTGGGAGTAATTTCCCCATAATACAATAGGTATTTTCGTATCCTGTACTAAGCCTAAAATTGACATAATTATGAATTACACTGAGAAAATAAATATATGAAATCAAAAGTTTAATTTACCTCTGTCCAAAAACATCTAATTCAGAATCCTCTTCATTGTCCATTACCGTGGGTGTCCTTGGTACGTTCTTATTCATTTAAAAAATCCAACAAATTGGAAGTACCACAGCCAAGGTTTGTACACGTCCTCTTCTCCAGCCCCAGACATTTCTGATTTTCTCACTTTATTCAACTCTTTTTTGTAAACCGTTCTCAAAGAGTTTAATTTTTTTTTAACTGTCTCTCTGTTAGCTGATGCATCAATTTCTTTATATTTTTTTTTATAAGTTCTTTGTATGCGAGGTTCTTTTATTACGGTTACTATAGTCTTCACATTTCACTTGCCATAAAACACGGAAATCCCTTATACATTTCTATAAACCTCGTTGAGAAAATCGTGACTACACCGCCGCAAGTCAGACATGTTGTTGGTGTCACTTGTCACTGATGAGTTGCAAAGGTGAACTGAGCTAAGACGGACGACTTGTCTGTGAACCTTTGTCTCCACGCTCCATCTTATTGTACGACTTCTTGCAAAAATGATGCTTCTTCCTTCAGACTCTTCGATTCGACCGTGGATTTCCAAAACGATTCCGATAAGACGCTCGATTTGCTGCTTCATCCACGCAATGTCTTGTCTGTCGCGATTTGTCGACATTTGGATAAGACATATGATAAGATGAGTGTGGAAACTGGCTTGCCTTTAGTCAACTTGGCCCATCTCACCAACAGCACCCCATGTATACCTCTCTTGTCCTCTGGCATTTGGTTCAATTTGATTGTTCATTGCAGGAGATTGTTCATCATTGTCAGCTTGTTGATGAATGTCACCAATGTTTTCTTGAAATTGTTCACCTTGTAAAACATTATTATTGTGTTCACCATTGTCCTCAGCATCAGAATCGTCATCTGGTTCATATGCTGGATCATTATCACTATTATATTCAAACTCTATATCTAAATCTTCATTATCACTCTCATTCAAACCACGATATAGTTCTTCATTGGAAATAAAATAATCATCCATTTTATACTTTTATTATTGAGAATAACGATACACTACAGAGCACAGAATGTAAACAACCAACATAACCCTCTGTTCATCTTCATCTGTTTTATTCTAGGTCAGTGCCTTCTAAATGCAGTATTTGTGATATATTTATGACTGCTTCAGCTGTATTTAACCATGTTATACATGTATTTGAGAAAAATAAGCAAAAATAAACTATAATAAATATAAATATTTAGCATCTTGTAAGTCAGCACAAACGAAAAATTGTATTTTTCAAAAAACTCCACAATTAATTAAAAATATCATAATGGCACTGGTTAAGAACACATTGTTATTCTCTGAGGCTTCAGCATTCATCTGATATAGCATAGAGCATTACAACGTGTACCATTCCTGTGCCACAGAGCTTGGAAACGTGACATGTAACGTGAGCCATTTTTGGCGCACATGGCCCAGTGGTGAAAGCTGGTGTGGTCCAAAGATGGTACACATGGCAGTCTACTATCAATTTCAATTATTATTCAAATATTTGGGATAGTTATTACTCTGTATTCATCCCAATATTGATCTTCTTCAAATATATTAAAGTTTGATATGCCCTTGAAATCTGTAAATCTTCTTTGAAATTCTAATTTAACTTTATTCATGAAATCACTGAAGTCGGTGATGTCAATGTCCTCATTGCTCTCACAAACAGATTGAAAAAGTAAGAAGTGCAGCCGTGTTCCACTAATATCTCCAGTGAAAAGATCGATCTTTTTGGAAAACCCTTGAATTTCAGAGTCTACAACGAAAGTTCACCCACAAGTTTCCCTTTTCCTTGCAGCTTGAGATTCAAGAAATTGATATGCTGAAATATTTCTGTTGAAAAAGCTATGGAAGCCACGTTTTCTTTACTATTGAGAGAGCCTAAATGCTCCTTTGCTACTTCTTGAAAGAAATTCTTTGATGTCCTCCAATACTGCAATACTGTGTTCATTTATTTACTGTGAATCAAACAAAAGTAACAAAAACAAATTATCTATGTTAAAATAGGTCTAAATTAATCGAGATTTGCATTTCAGCCTATTGAAATTTCTCTTTCAAACGCCATCTTGAAAGAACGTTTCTCTCAAAATGTTGTGTTTTATCACGACTATTTTTTTCTACATTCTTGGAATCAGTAGACGTACAGTCAAGGATGCCGTAACTTATTTTGTATTTTAAAGTATGCAATTAAGGTTTCAATCCTCGTATGATTACAGTTTTGACGTCTAGTGCGATCGGACTCGCATTGGTAGCCTATAGTCTGTCCAACGTATGATGTTAGAGGCTAATATATTATAAAAAAGTTATGAACTGGTAATTTATAATGAATGGAATATGATATATAACTTAATTGAATTCAATGAAATTACTTACAAAGCTGGCCGTTCCATGGCTTTTGCGAATCAAAAAATGTAGAGTAGAGAAACAAATTATGATGACTAATGAATTGGTGAATAGGCCTACACCATGACCACCTTGATTGCTTCAACTTAATATTCGGGGTGCCGCAAAAAGGGGGTAACCTTTTTTGTGGTATGTTGTTGATTTTTTGATCGATTATGATAGATTTTGATGTGTAGATTCCAAATCTGAGTGATGCCAAGGTGTAAAAGTTGAGAAAAGCATTTTTTCACTCTCTGTATCACTTTCGTCACTCATTTTAAAAGTTAATGATAATATTCAAACAAAATAAACCACTATTCAACTATTCTAGTAAACCACTATTGATGTAAAACACTCCTGTAACCT
Source organism: Sogatella furcifera (assembly GCA_017141385.1). Taxonomy (NCBI): domain Eukaryota; kingdom Metazoa; phylum Arthropoda; class Insecta; order Hemiptera; family Delphacidae; genus Sogatella; species Sogatella furcifera. The sequence continues at coordinate 7,220,065 of CM029546.1, read as the reverse complement.
TACTAATATCTGATTGCCGCCTGAACACATTATGGATAACCTAACCTCTACACACAGACCAAAACATCAACTCACTTAATCAGCTGTAACACAGCCGAGAGTTGAGCTATCTCTATGAAACTTGGTGGGGGTATAGTTTAAAACATGGCGATTCCAAATATCTGTTTGATGGAAAAAGGGCGGAATGGACTTAACGCCCTTATCTCATCAAACTCCTCAATTTCTCTTATTTTACATGTGCCAAATCAGTATCGATTTTGTCCATCTTCATCCCACCAATATTCTTACCCTTCTTACAAGCCCCAGTTCTTACAAACCATTTCACCTACTTTCTCAATTCAGTATTGTAGCTGTTTTGTTGATCCGAAATGGCAATGAAAGTGAGAAATAATAGGACATGGATATTGTCAATACCACTAATTTATTAAAATATTCACAATAGAACCATTGGTTTCAGGGCTATACCTGCCACCTCCTCAGCTAGATTGGTGCTCGGGTAGGCTACAAGTCAATGAAAGTTCCTCCTTTATTGTATTCTAAAATACAGGCTGGCTTCTTGACTGAACTGCTCCTCCTATTGATAGTTGTCATTTCACCAGTATGTTTGGTTGATAACATAACAACATCTCTCCTGTCATGCCACTTCTGTACAACATTTCCATCGGTACTTTCCATGGGTATGGTTTTCCCCTTTTTCAGTTTTGCACTTACAACCTCGACTGGATTGTTTTTCCTATTTCCTCTTAGTGTACCAATGAGATGGGTGTCCACTTTCAAAATTTCTTCAGCCAAATTTACTGATGTGTACCAGTTGTCCGTGCATAGAGTACAATCTTTGCCCAGTAAATCCTGCATCAGGTTCATCATAACTTTTGTAGCAACCGGTGACTTATTATCCCTCTCCTGCCCACAATACACTCGCAGATCATAGGTATAGCCTCCTTGGATACCAATATTCAAGAGCCTTATCTAATATTTGTGGCGTTTGTTGGGAATGTATTGCCTGAACAGTAATCAACCTTGAAATGGGATCAAGACTCATCAATACAGACTGTCTTGCCTGGAATAATGGCAGCCTTGAAATTGTTCTTCAATAGTTTGAGAAGGTGAGTAATTTAATTTTTTAGTCTGTCAGAACTATAAATGTTCTTTTCATTGTCACTGAAGTGAATGGTTTTCAATAATAGTTGAAATCTGTTTCTTGACAAAAAAATTTTTTCAAATAGCAGACAGCCAACGCCAACTGCCTAATTATGTCCCATGAGAATAATACGAATTGTCAATTATTGTATTATCTATTTGTCTCTTGGAGCCGATAGCGCCGTTATTTATGGACTTTTTGATTTAAAGTCTATTTCAATAATTATTGTATTATTGATTTTAAAAGTTAACTCTAAGACTAGAAGGTGTCCACTCTTGACAAGATTTTGTTGGAATATTTCTTTGAAAAATTATGTAGAATTTATTGTTCTTTATTTACATGAACTTGAGTTATTTCAAGTGGGAGCTTTGTTTGTTAACAAATAATATGGGATTCTTTGTTATTTATTTACTTATTTGATATGTGGCAAGACTAAGTTGAACACAAACAATGTGTAGGCTGAGCTGATGTACACATACGCTACTGAGGTGAGATGAAAAATAGGAACAATCAAATCTGGGATATAATTTAGGTTGGTAAAAATTTAGTTTACCCGCCAACATACATTGAGTCTGTTGCAGAAGAAATGTTATGGAGTAGCTAAGTGCGGATAAGGTCAAGTTATAGCTTTTTCAATAAGAGCTTCTGTACTTTTATGAGCAGATCTACATGATTGTGGTATGTACCGCCCCATACAAGTATTCTATACGTAACAATTGACTCAACCAGCGCATAATAAATTGTTCTCAGTTTATGGGCAGGCAAGATCTGACGTAGTTTCACAAAATATATAAACAAGTTTCCCCAGTTTAGTGACAATATATGATATATTATGTTTGTCTCATCCAAAAAGGTCATCAACTACTATCCCTAGATATTTAATTTGATCTACTCTCTCAATATGTGTCCACATCTATGCGATTTTCGACTTTCATCATGCTTTCAAATTTCGGCTTGGCCGTGAGGTTTTGCAGCTTTGAGCAATGTGTGGATACAGCTTTGCAAGAGGTCGCAATGTGTGGACGAGCTACTTCAATATGGCAGCATAGCGCATTCTTTCTCATAGCTATTTCATACCTTGTGTGCATTATTTCATCATCATTTTTCCTTTTTTAAAAATGAAAAAAGGATAGACTTTGTAAAGGCTAATCTAGAATTGATTCTAGAAAGAGAATAAATTATTTACTCGAATTGCATTGATTTTGCATGCATGATGATTGCATTTGATGCACAAATCATATGGCTATCAAAATAAATAGAAGAACATAACCTTTAACAAAAAGATAGAGGCCGCAGATAAATAGCCGCAAGACGATAGCCCAGCTTCAATCTTCAAGCAATCTAAAGAGTTGACATTGTTGCGAGTCAGCATGCTACAAATTTTATTTGAAGAATCTGCACATGCGCAGTAAGATACTCAGTTTTATGACTCTGTCAAAAAAATAACCTTAACTCAAATTGAATTATTTATTAAATCAGCTAAAACTTAATTTTCAATTGGAATTAAAAGAATATTGCTTTTCATCCCGATTTGGTATTATAACAGCTTGATGGAAAAAAGAGAAGAGCACGCTTTCAGTGTGATGCTTTTGGCTAATGACGTGCTGCTTGCAGCTTCCAGCGTGCAGCTTGCTTGATCCAGTATGCCAAATGTTGCAAAGATGTGGGCACTGTGAATAATAGGACAGTTGCAGGACAAAATAGTCTGGGTATAATTGTGTAGCTTATAAGTATCTTGCTGTGTGTTTTTTTTAATGTTTAGTGATGGTAGATTTTTATTCAACACTTGAGTGTTTTTATTTTGATTGAATGTCCAAAACTCACTTTCTGTTTAAAATTCAATCTGGAAATTGAGTCAAAATTTGAAATTCTTTTCTGTGAAAAGATTGAAGAAAAATTCATTGGAAAAAACATTGAGCATGTTGGACTGAAATTAATTTCTCTCTTTTTTCCATGTTCTGAGAACTCCACTCTTCCAATAACTTTTCCATCCCTTCGACTGTTCTCACATTCTGATTGAAACAAGCTGTCTCCAGACCAATGTCATGGGTTTCCATCTGTTATTCTATTATTTCCGTGTCTGTGTATACTGGAATGCAGCACCACTTCTTAATCCATGTTTATGAATAGCCGCAATCCTCTAGGAAAGTGATTGTCGGCTGGATGTCCCTGCATTAGCACTCGCCTGCCATCTTCCTGACACCAAAGTGGTTGATATGATGTATAATCTCATCTATGATAATCCTCGAATACCTTTCTTCAGGTAGTTTGAAACACTTTCCCATATAATCAAGGTGAAGCTTTTGGGGTGAACAGAAAAATGGCGTGTTATCCAGTTTGACACTTTTCATACAGATCTGATAAAAAAATGATTTGGCTAGTTTTAGTGGAAAACAAAACTTGATAAATACCCAGCTTACTACTTTGTAATGGAATAGTATAGTAATCCTTTTTATGTTCAAATACATTTTATTTGACAACATGAATCTTTTCATCAGATTCTTTCAAATCAATTTTTCACAATCACAATGTCTTCTGACTTGGTGAGGAGACAAGAATCAGCTACATTATTACCCACAATAAATCTAATTTTGCTCCAAAATCAATCAAATACCATGAAACTAAACATGACGCATCTTTTTTGTCCTTTGAACTTTTGACGTAAATTCACTCATTCCAAAGATAAATGGAATTTAATAAGAATTTGACTTGACTTGAAAATAATGTTCCCATTTCATTACCAAAACAGTTACTCTCGAACTAGTCATCAGAAATCAATGAAATTTCCGCAATATCATGAGAATTGTTGGAGGATACCAACAATGTCAATAAAGTTCAAATTCGAGCAACAATTCAGTGTGAACAAGGTATTTAAGTCGAAAAATTTACAACTTCAAATTTCCATGTCATGAAAAAGTTACGTATCAAGAAAAATTTTTGTTTTTGATTTTTTGTGTATACATATCGCATATGAAATGTAGAGAATTAATTAAATTTATTTTTAAAGAAAAAATCATGTAACTAAGTCTTTCCGCTGAGATTCTGCAGAGCGTTTAAGTTACGCATATATTTATTAGGCTGAGCCGGCGCATATGTGCTTGCGAGGCTTACAATATACCAACTCAACTGTCGTTACTAGGCTACAACTGTCGTATCTGTACATCAGACTGATGGTTCAGCTATTGATAGAACAGTCAATAAGAGTAATAATCATAAAATAGTTTATTGGAAACAATTCAGTCAAACTATTAAATAATAATTGAATGAATATAATTGATGTATTTAATTAATTTATGAATAATTGAAAACATAAATTATTTGAATGATTCAAGGATCGTATGAAATGAATTATCCTACCTTAATCCAACTCCTCCAGACCAGATAACAAAGTATCACTGTCTTCATCACTGTCAGATGTTTCCAAATCACTAGCTTGAATCACAAAAGAATCCATCATCCCGTCCACTATCACGTCTTGCTTCAAATATTCTTCTTCAATTTCTTTGACATGCTTGCACTTTGGAATCCAATCACTACTGTCCATAGACAAAAACTTTTCCAAACACAGTTTTTCAACATCTTTGAAATTAGAAGACACATTATGCGTAGCAACATGATTTTTCACCTCTGCTCATATCAGTTCAATCGGATTTAAATCAGGATGATATGGAGGTACCTAAGTGTAGAACTGTATGACCATGATGACCTAACACTTCATCAATCAAAAATTTCTTATTTTTCCCTTTCACCTCCTTGATTAATTTGTACAATTGGGGCCTAAGCATTGTAGATGAGTATTGTACACATTTCCTCTTCAACCATTGTTGCATTTCAGCTTTTTTAGAATTAGACGTGGGAGCTTTATCGCACTGTATATTGTTATACGGAGCATTGTCAACTACTAAAACTGTTCTTGGTTCAATGTTAGGTATTAATCTTTCCTCTATCCATCTCATGTAGTCCTCCCTATTCATTTGTTCGTGGTAATCCCCAGAGCTTTGTCCAGCTTTCCACATGATGAGTGCATTTTTTACGAAACCACTTTCTCCCCCAGCATGAATAATAATCAACCTCTGTCTTTTGGAAATTGTCCTACTCAAATCACTATCCCCATCTGTCCATGTTTTTGCAGCTACATGTGAAGAAAGAACGTAAGTTTCATCCATATAAATAATTGGACGATTCTCCTCTCTGAATTTTCTGATGGCATGTAGGTAGGAAATCCTTTTTTTGCGAATTTCAATGCATTCTATCAGAAATTTCCTATTATTCTCTATTTTCTTCCAACAAAAGCCAAGACCTCTCAAAATTTTTCTTACACTCTTCTCTTTTCCTTTGAAACCTATTTTTTCAACCATAGCCCTTCTGATCAACTCAACAGTGGGAAACCGTTTTTCTTTGACATGAAATTTGTGAACCAATCGACGAACAACTCATTGATCAAAATCATCCAGATCAGTGACAGGTTTGACTCTGTTCCTTCTCTTATTTGGTGTGCTAAATGACCTATTCATCTCTGTTTCATTTGAAGTTTTTCTTAGATTCTGATATTCCCTGTTAATGTTGTAAACTGTACGACTGGATACACTGGTTGCACTAGCTGTTCGTTCCTTAACTTTTGATAAAGGGATAGACAAAGTCTGTTTCTCACATTCTTTTTGCATGAATGAATACACATTATTTATAACTTCTCTTGTTCGAGAATGCAGCACTTTACCACCAACTTTAGTCTGAATTTCGGCCCTAGTAGGCTACACAGCTACACTTGAAAAATATTAATCACTACCTGAAAAATAGTAATCACTACCGGCACCTGAAAAAAAGAAGTAAAACAATCGCACATGTAAAAACGCAGTTTAATAGGGACTTTAAAAATATCCACACGCTAACAAAATATGCGCACGTATACAAGTATTGAGCATGACAGTTTGCTAGAGACTGAAACAAATACAGTGCAACGGCATGTGTATCACCCTGCAAGGGGTACCTTGCCTATCTGCCAGTTCAAGGTTGCGTAGGCAAAGCTACAGGACCACTACTGTACTTACTGGTAATTATTGAAAACATATGGCCTTTTCACCTTATAGGGTTCTATATAGGATTCTGTCATGACTTCTCATGTTGGCCGTTATAGTTATACATATTTTCAAAAGTTTAATTTGAATCTCAAACAAAAATGAGAATTGCGTTTCTTTGTCATTCACTGGCTATGGATAATTACGCTTTCCCATTCTTAGTTAGATGACTCACTATTTTTGTCTTTTATGTTTTCTCCATTTGCAATAGTACTCTTTCCATTTTCCAAGAATAATGTTGAAAAAATGGAGAGGGTAAAAAATCACAATATTGAAAAATATGCTAATGTAATTAAACCCTTTGACTGCCAAGAGCCGATCTAATCGGCTCTTGTGATCCATGCGAGAACTGCCAGAAGCCGATCTCATCGGCTCCACTTTTCTGTGCAAGAACTGCCAGAAGCCGATCTCATCGGCTCTGCTTTGCTATGCGAGAACTGCCAAGCCCAAATCACAAATTTTGCAGACATCTAATAGAAAATCTGTAACTTCTGTCATATTGATAGTGGAAATGTGGGTCTTATATAGTTTTTTTTTTGTAATTTCATGGTCTTTATCATGATGCCAATAGTGATTTTGAAATTTTTAAATATATTCAAGTTTTTCAAGTTTGCAAAAAAAATTTTTTTTTTTTTCAAGTTTGAATCTTCATATTGTAGTTATAAAATTTCTCAAAGTAGAAAACAAATACATGAAAAGAATCAGTGTTTTTTGATGAATAAGTCTTGAAAATTTCATTGAAATCTGTTCAATAACAATGATTTGAGATTTTTTTTGTAAACCCTTGCAAAATCGCCAATTTGGCATTACCGTAGTTAGACATAGGCATAATCATCAGTGATTATTTTTGGGACCTGAGCCTGCCAGTTTACACGATATTATTATTATTATTATCATTTTATATATTGAGTGATACACCTTAGTTGGGGGGGGGGTGTTTCTAAAGTGGGGGTGAGGGGCGTGAATAATAAGGGGCCCTTATTGAGATGTGCATAGTGTGTCAGTAAGAGAATTATGCAACTAGACATGGCTGTAGCCGGGGGGGGGGGGTTTAGGGGTCAGAATAATATGTCATGAAATTAAAAAGTCACAAATATATACATTTACAATTTACCGCACTTAAAACTGGCAGTGATGGTTTGTGATGCAATTCAAGTGCACACCTTTCCTGCACTTCACACACTCAGTCCTTGAACGTTTCCGTTTTCCTTCCAGATTTCTCGGACCACTACATTCACAACAATTCTTTTCTTTATTGTTCGCAATTTTTTCTACCCCACAGTTACTGGTGGAAGGAGCACCATCTTGCATAACTTGATTTTTTTCAGCAAGCGATTCCTGTGCCAAGCTCTCAATGACATTGATCTGGAATTGAAGTCTGGACATTGGCTTGTCAGTATTCAGTCTGTATAATACATATGAATTCAGAGCCATCCTACCAAAAATATTAAAAACTACTTTTTTCCAATGTTTGGATGCCCTTCTTTCATCTAGATAGGTGTAGAGCATCTGGTCTGTTCCATCTATGCCACCCATTCCATGATTATATTCGTATACAATTTGTGGCTTTTTCTTGATTACTACTCTGCCAGACCTTCTGATAGAGTATTGAATGCTTAGTGCCCTTGCATCGGTAGATAATAAAATGAACTGGGACTTATTGGTTGATTTTTCTCTGAAAGCCATCATCAGAAGTGGGCCTTTCCTTACATAAACTTTCTTTCCAACTGGATACTTTCCAAGTAACTGTTTAGGAATACCCTTCCTACCTAGCCTTACAGTTCCTGTGACAAATGTACTTTTTGAATAAAGATACCTGGCTAGCTTCTTTGTTGTAAAAAAATTGTCCAAATACATATGGTAACCTTTATTCATAAGATTGCACATATCCAGTAATTTCTTCACAACTGAAAATCCTAAACCATTATTTTCTGTGTCCTCATTCCTTTCCTCATATTTTGCGCCTTGATAACAATGAAATTGACAGCAGTAGTTGGTTGTAGAGTCACTTAGTACCCATAGTTTTATGCCCCAACGATGATGTTTTTTCTTTGGGATATACTGTGTGAGAGCAATTCTTTTCTTAGTGCCTACCAATGACTCATCAACTGACAACTTCTTGTAGGGAACATAGAATAAACGGAAGAGCCGATTAGCATGATCAATGAGGGGTTGGAATCTTCCACATGGATCGTAGTATGGTGAGCCATAAGGAGGATATTGGAATCAACAATGTGGAAAAACTTGAGCAGAATTTGGAAACGATTCCTGGAAAACATTTTTTGGAACCATTGCATATTTTGAGAGGAGGAAGTGTACCAGTAGCTTTCAATTGATGGCCTCTGACATATGCCCATATTCATAATAACTGAGATGAACCCCTTCATTTCAGCCACAGTCATATTAGTCCAATCATATAACCGACTTTGTGGTGAAATTGCTATACCTGAATTCAAAAACTGATGAGCATATCTATTAGTCTCTCGTACAAAAGTTTCCAACAATCTCAAGGAAAAAATAAATTGAAATATTCAATTGGAGAGGAATTTCGTGGGGGACAATGCTTGGGTCCAGATTGTTCACCAAAATTGAATGAGTGTACATAGCCTACATCTTCTTCATCTTTTGTCTCCTCCCACTCACTGCTGTCAGGACTAGCTTGCCGTTGTCTGTCAGGCCTAGTTCTACCCCTGTTACCCACAACTCTTTGCCACACTCTCCTATTCACTACTACTTCAGGCACAGACTCTTCATCTGAACTGCTAACAGATGGACGTGACACAGGTCTATCTTGAATATGAATATTAGGAGGCTGAGATCTTGCTCCTACATCTGGCAAATAGTCCGGATCATCATCTGAATTGTTGATAAAGTCCACTCCACTGATTTCAGATGCTGAAGATGAACTATCATGCAGAGAATCATTATCACAATCTATAAATTGTACCCCTGACTGGCACAATTCTGTAACCAATGTTCCTTCACTTACTGGAGAACGTCCACCACTATTTGAGTCCATATTTAAAATAAAAACAACTTATAAAACACTCCTCACACACTATTTATGATTTACTACAATAAGAATAATAACCTCAATGAGTTTTCTAAGCATTAATGATATCAGCTGTTTCATAATAGAGTAGAGATGTTAGCTAATGCCAACATGATAATGAATAATTTTTACAGACAAACAGCTGATATAGTCAAATTCAAAACAAAATACTCAGTAAACAGTTGGTGCAATCCCATATATATTTTTTTTCATATACAAAAATTATTTCTCTTTAAATTGTTGCAAAGAACGTGAAAATTGAGAGAGAAAAAAAAATTAGGAGATAAAAAACTTGAGGGCCGACTAGATCGGCCCTTGGCAGTTCTCGATACGCAGTATGCCTAGAATTGCTAGCAGTTCTGAGACAAAAGTGCTACTCACTCCCACGCGCTTTACTTGCGAAATTGTCCGGCAGTCAAAGGGTTAAACTAGGATTCCAATTTGAAAAAAAAGTTGAGAAAGTATTGCTGAGCTTCTAGATTTTACCATTATTCTGGCCCGCGGATTTTGCCAGGTCACATCCCTGATGTAGCCCATACCTCTGATGTTAGTTGTTAAGCCAATATTAACAGCAAAATTTCTAATTTCCTCCCACACAGCTCTTCTATCTTGTTTGGTGTATTGAGGTCCCTTCATTCTAACATTTTATGTAAAAAAATTTGCACACATATTTTCCTCTCCACTTGCTTGGACATTTTCCTTTCTGTTACATTATGAAGCACAAGTAGCCGACTGAAATGTTTTGGTGCCAATAGTTAACAACAGCTGATTTCATCCAAAACTTGGACCATTGTAAATTCAACATTTTGTTGGTGAATCTACAATCCCATTCACTTGTTTTTCATCAGAAAAACAAGCTGTAAATGTTCACTTGTTTTTCATCAGAAAATGCTGTAAATGTTTATGAGACACGGCTCAGTAGTAAAGGGGGGCTAAATCATCTCTGTTAGAGCGCCCACTGCCAAACATATGCAGTTTCTTTGTATTTTATGAATTTTGATTTTGAATGTCCCTTTACCACACAAACATTACTAAAATAAAGTTGCCTTCTCCATAGAATGTGGACTGGTCTGGCAACTTGGGTAATAGCTGGTTCTTTTGGCAGTCTACATTCTGTGGCCAAAAAGTAAAAGTTCCATTTTAGTAAAGTTAGTAAAAGTAAAATGGCCATTCTGCCATAAGAATCTATGACACTAATTTATATAAGCATTACATGCTGATTTGATTAATTATTATATACCAGTTTAATGTTTGAGTATCTAACTGTAGAGTAACTACAAGCTGTTCTTCTGGCCTCACTTGCAAGCCAACCTTTTTTTTCTATCCTATGTCTCAATTTACTTAATATGTAATCGAATTTAGGGATGGAACCATCATATATTCAAAAAAAATTTCATTGTCCTTCCAAACTTTGTGCACTTACCTGTCACGTACTTTTTGTGTTTATTAAGGCCTGTATGCCTTTTGCTTTCTTCTTCAAATTTTCCCATTTGTTGAATTTTCCCAAATTTTTATCTAAAACGTTTCTGTAATTTTGTGATCTCTCTGAAACCCCCTAACTCATCCCATGTCATGCAATGAGATTTTCCTGTAGTTGAATTATGAATGGTAAAATTAAATGTTCATAATTTTCTCAAATAGAAAGATTAAGAATTTGTTAGAAATGGCGTTGGCAAGCATTTCTGCCACAGGTTTAGCATTCAGGTCCACACTAATAACAATACTGTAATTGTTTTGGAATTGATTTCTCTTGCATTGCATTTATCCTCTCTTTCCAATCTATATCTGATATCTGCTTCTTTTTTATGAGATTTCAGTTCATCTTCAAGTTCTATTTTTTTCTCATCACCATCAAAGCATGCTATTTTTTGTCATTCACTGACTCATCAAACATCTTTGTTGCAATATTAGTTCCAGGTTGGTCCCTTTTTTGAGCTAGAATGACTCAACTATAAGTTGATTGGTAAATTCTATTTACATACTAAATACTGTAAAGCATTACGTATGCCACTAAACACATTAGGGGTATTCACTTAATCAGTTGAGTTAAGTTATCCAGTTATTTGTTGAGTTGAGCAAACACTTTAGTTGTAGCCTACATTGGAAAAAAATAGGAGCTGATTTGATTAAATAAATTCCAGTTTACTGTTCAAGTATCTAACCATAAAGTTAGGCCTAGATACTTACTTAGTAAAGTTAGTTGCGTAGATAACTACAAGCTGTTCTTCTGACCTCACTTGATGTTGCAAACCAACCATTTTTTCTATCCTATGTCTCAATTTACTCAATATGTAATTGAATGTAGGGATGGAAATCCTCTTATATTTAAAAAATATTTCATTGTCCTTCCAAATTTTGTGCACTTACCTGTTACATATGGTACTTGTTTGTGTTTATTAAGGCTTGTATGCCTTTTGCTTTCTTCTTCAAATTTTCCCATTAAGTTTTCAAAGCAGGGTGCAGGGGAAAAACCATCATAGTCACAAAATGATGTTTTTTCAGGAGAGCAAAAATTAAGTTTGAAACGCTCTATTGTTGCTCTTAAAGTTTCTACTCATTTTAATTCAGTATGATTGGGATGCTTAGCTTTTTCCCATCCATTTCATAGAAAAAAATTTATCATGGAAAGTTCGTTTTTTATTTATAATACTTTTTAACAACATCTGTTTGGACTCAGTTGTTTTTCCCTTGTATATTCTATAGAAAAATCTCTTCTTGTTATACTGGGTATAAAAAGAATTATATTGGTGAAATTATAAGAATGATTGTATAAATGGTTGTATACATCAATATTCTCATCACTAGAAATCTGTCCCATTGTTGCATCACTGTCTCATAGCATCCAAAAGTTCTCCAGAGTATTCCCTGGAACCATGAAATAAAATTTACTTTATAACATTTTTTTTTCTAATGAATGTCAATGGCTCAACAGCTCATGGAGGGCACCCTGCGAGCAAGAGCCGCCAGTGCTATAGATCAGAGGTGAATAATCATCAACCAGGATAGAGGTAACGCGTGCTTAGCACGTTGATCCTCTCAACCAAAAGCTAGCTTCCATAACCAAGTGAAATCAGTTAGTGTGTAATTGCAACAATATTACTATTCCTCCAGAGATGGGAAAAGACCGACTATCTTTACTAACAACAGCCAATCTCTCAAAGGAGGGAAATTTAATTTCTAATACAATATTATTATTTCAAAATTTCTGTTTTGACTCAGTTGCCTTTCCCTGGATACTCTATAGAAGAAAAACTCTTTTTGTTATCCTGAGTAGGCCTACTATATAAGTGAAATAGGTGAGTTAGCCTAGTGAAACTTTTAGAATGTTTATTCAAAGAATGTGCTATAGGAATGATAATAGAGATGGATAGAGATAGAGATGAGATGGATGTGTTATAATTAATATTTAAATCAATAGACTCACCCAAAAAAATCTGCCTCATTGTTGATTATTTCTTGAGAATCACCAACCAAAGCTGCATCATTAGCATCTAGAAGTTTTTTGTAGTATTCTCTCAAACCAAATTCCTCACAGAACTTCATGAGAACTCCAAGATCGTCACACTTCTCCTTGCTCAATAGTAGAGGACCGTTGTACAATGGTTCAGGTGTGGTCAAATTTCGCACAGGAGGTTCCTTCTTCTTTCTTCCTTGCCTTCCTTTTTGAATGTCCTTGTTATTTTTTTTGACTGCATAAGTGTAGAATGCTCCATTGTAGGTATTTCTATGTTCAGTAGACAAAGTTTTCTCCAATGTAAATCTTAGCTGTTTCACTAGTCTTACAGCAAATGAGAACTTTTTTTTTAATCTTTGATGTTCAAAAAATCACTCCACTTCTTGAAAAAGGTCTGTTCACACAACACAACTGTGAAAGGACTTGGTTTTACTCTGGCCCCTTCAAGTAAAGTCCTCCATGCATCAGGTGTCTCTGCCCTTGCACTTTTTGGTATTAGTCCCATGTTTTTGTCATTCTCCATTTACAAGTGCCCACGAACATGGAAAGTCATTACTATACTTTCCAAACATGTAATACTTTGACATGTAATATAGTGAAGAAACTTCATTATAGTGTGGTTTTTATTTTGACCACCACAGGAGTCAGCAAATATGTACAGCTTCTTTACACCCTTGTCCAGATAATTGTCTACATAGTGGCACAACATAGAAGCAACATCATCAGATCCCTTTCTTCCAATGGTTTCATCTTAAGTGTACATTATTGATTCAGCACTGCTCAACACATGCACATTGAATAGGTAGAATGTTAACTGCCATCTGAAGTACACCTCACTTGTTGATATATATTAGGAGTAGGTAGGTTTCTTCCAAAATCAATACAATAGCTTATACTTCTTCAGATTTTCTGGCTTCCAATTTCTCATCTTTCTTCAATTTATAAAACCATTGAGCTCTCTTCAGATGTAGAGTTCTCTCAGCTTTTTCTTCTTCATTTCTAGCCTTGATTTCTCTTCAATACTATCCACTGTAGCCGATAATATCCTGTCAACATATTTTATTTTAACATTTTGTTCATCACAATAGCAACAAGTATCTGTTCAGGGGTAACCAAAGGAGATGTTAAATTCAGATACAAATATCTGGCAAAATGATTCATACAATATTTCCAATCCCGGGTTATTACCTAAAAACATTCCTAGTAAGTCTTTTAGGTTCAAATGTTCAGGCAAATAAACTTTTTGAGTCTTTCAAACTGTAGTGAGCTTGACGGCCTTTCAAAGAACTGAAGAACGTCATGATTGCTTTGCGTGTTTGTGTTCCTTCAGCAAGCTTGTGTGGTCGATTAGTATGTTTCCCTCTTCCATCTTTAGGTGGATTCCCTGTTGTGATTAATGACTTCTTTATAGTGTGTAATCTGAAAGGCTTGACCCCAAACAATGATTGAAACCCTTTGAAACAAACAGGGACTTCAACAGCTGAGCCTTTGCAAACTACTCTCACCTTGTATGAATAAGAACTATCATTGAGTCTTGCTTCACATTCATCGTTTCTAGGCCTCCTTCTAAGAACAGGTTGGATTGAAATGAGTACTGATAAATAGCTATTTTGAGCATCAGTACCCCCCTCGCGACCAATGTTATTGAACTTTCTAATTAAGAGTGGGCAGTAGTAGTCAGAAAACTGCCAAACGGCAGAATTATGTCCCATAAGAACAATGTAATTTTTATCAATCTCTTGGAACAGATAGAGCCTCTATTTATGGACAGAATTTCACGTTTTTTATCTCATTGGAAAGAGAATTCAATTCCCCAGGGGCATAACTTTTTACTTTTTCAATTTTAAGTTTATTTTAATAATTATTGTATAATTAATCAACTAAAAAAGTATTGAGCTCTAATTATTGAACTAAACTTAAAATCGAAAAAGTAAAAAGTTACGCCCCTGGAGAATTGAATTCTCTTTCCAATGATATAAAGAACGTGAAATTCTGGCCATAAATAGAGGTTCTATCTGTTCCAAGAGATTGATAAAAATTACATTGTTTTTATGGGGCTTGATTTTGCCATTCGGCAGTTTGCCGTCCACTACCATCCACTCTTAAGTCTTTTCTCTCTTCAATTACAACATTTTTAACACACTCATACCGTTTACAAAGACAGTCCTCTCCAGTTTTGAAGGAACATGCTTGAAGTTTCTTGGCAACATCTCTCATCCTGCCGGTTATTTTACGTTTTTTGGACGATTTAACATCACTCACAGACACATTTTCATCATCACTTCCACTGCACATTTCTGTATTCATCATGATTAAAGAATAAGAACTCAATCTGTAACAATATCACTGAAAGTACCGTTAACCGTAAACTAAAGTTTCTAAACACTGTTGACTGTATTCAGTGCTGACAGCAAAACTAATAATAGATTACTGGCATTACTGCGCGTGTGTGACATGATGTGGACTATGTTGTTTCTTCTCCTGTTCCAACTGGACTGAATTGGTTTTTCCCCTGTGGTATGAAAATTTCAACTGCTATAACTCGAGACTGAGTTGTTTCTTCCCCTGCACACTTTGTCATGTTAAGGCCGTTCCACTGGTTTTTTGGAACATTTTCCTGGAGACATTTTTCAAATATTTTCCATATGGATAATATTGAGCTATAAAAATGTAATTAATTTCATGAAAAAATTTTCTTTTATTCAATTAGTTTGTGAGTTATGGGGTTCCCAAAATTGGAACTTGAGGAACATCTAACTCATGATTGGTTGCGAATTAAGTCTTGAAATTTCGAGCATATCTGTTTGAAGGTATTGTTTATCAATATTTATTAAAATTTTCAAAAAACATAAATTTTTTATAAAGTTCATTTTTAAAAATGATACTCTTCAGAATAACCCATTGTCCAATTCAAGTGGGGAAATGCAAAAATGAAGTGTATTATGACTCTAATTGTACTTGAGAGAGTATGAAATTTCAAACCATTACACTGAAGAGATAATTGTTCTATAAAAATTCAGCGACTCATTAGCAATTTGCACAGTCACTGTCTGACTCTACTAACACATAGACATTTACTAACACACCTGTCTTTTTACTAGCTCTCGTACACACTAGCCCGCCGCCTCTTGCTATGTTGTCAGATTGACTAGAGTGAGGTCTCTATTGTGTCAGTCCGAAACTTCTGTCATTGAATGAACGACCCGACCCCTTTCAGTAGAATAGACCCACCCTCACACCCCTTGTTATCTATTTTGCATTGTCTTCCATTCACAAAAACTCTCCTGGTGGATGCATGATTCACAGTCCTCCACTTTCAATCTACTTGGACTTACAATCATGCCCTCAATGTCTCAATGGGTAAAAGATCATTTATAATGGATTGTAATTGAGTTATAATAAGGAGTAGTTGATATTTGAGAACTTCCAGAATCATACAAATACAACCCCCAAGTTGTATGGTAGATAGTTGTGGTGAAAGGTGCAAAAATTCAGGAATTCTTTACTATTTTTAAAACTATGCAGTTGAATGCAAGCTTTGTTCTATGTAAAAATATTCAAACAAAATTGGTCCTTTGCATTTACATGCATTCCACTATTGCTGTATCCACATTTTTAATAATTGGACTGGACTAGGCCTACATTCAAGTTTATCGGTTTTTATTCTACCTCATTATTGGAGACAATATTAATTATTATTGCCTACTTTGGGTAGACCACTTCTACCTGGAAGAGTTGAGACATAATTTTTCCATTATCAGTAATTTGTTCATACGTACCGGAAGCCAGTATAACACCAGGCTTATAAATAGCTGCTATAGTCTGTCCAAGCAAAGAAGACCGTCTGGCAAGATGGGAAATTGACTCCAGGTTGGTCAATATTCGTTCAAGAATTATAAATTTGGTCTTTATAGTAAATCAAATTGTTTCCTACGATTTGTGATGAAATTGATCATATTTTAACCAATATTGACCGAGCTTGAGTAATTTTCCCATCTTGCCAGAGGGTCTTTTTTGCTTGGACAGACTATAATTATTAGTGGTTGCTATGTCACATTCAATCTCTTATCAGCTGAAGTAGGTAGCCGGTTTTGAAATTTTTTACCTATAAATCTTCATACAATTTATTGTTTTCTGTATAATATTTGTTAATATTATATTGTTGTCGAAAATAGTCAATATAAAGTAAATTAGACAATGAATGAAATCTAGTTCAATGGAATAATTTATTCATTAGTAATTATAAATTATTGTGTGTAGGCGTAACCCTTGTACTCATACTTATACAATTTATAGGAATTCATTCATGATTCTCAAAAAAGATTTTTCTATTATACATACAGTAGGAAAAGATAACATACTAGCACTTGTATATGCAGTTTTTTGCCTTTGTTTGTCTTGGGCTTCAATTTTGAATTCAGGCTCTCTCACTTTCATACCTTGCACAATCCTGCTGTCTATTATCTCCGGTAGCATGCAATCATAATAGGCTGCAGTAGTCTTGGTAAGGCTTTCTGCTCCCAAAATATTTTATCTCTATAGATTCTCTCTACAAAAAATTCACCTTTTTTGTGTAAATTGTAAAGTCACACCACTCTCTTTGACAAATATTCAGCTGCCCCTGTACTTGATAGTAGTACTTGTGAGTTCTTTTCAATTTCAAAACCTCTTCCTGAGCCACTTCAAGGCATATTCCTTTCTTTTTCTGCTTCACTTCCTCAGCTAGATTGAGGACAGTGTTGCTAAGCGTCTGCAAGCCGTGGGAAATACAATGTTATATTGATTCAGAGAAACGACTGGATAAACCGAGGACCAGTAAATCAGAGGCCGGTTATGAGGGGTTCTACTGTATTGGCAACGCAGCAAAGAGACACATTTTTTGCTGTTTGTCAGATTTGACACCAGATGGCAACAAAGTAGCCCAAAATCAGGACTCTTGTCACTCTTTCATTGTTCCAGTCATGACTCTTCCAATATTAGTGGAGTCATTCAGGCAGAGGAGCGACCTTGAACTACACCTGAATGAGCAAGGTTTGCCATCATAACCTGAAAATTGCATTTTTTGGACTATGTTGGTTTTTCCCCTGCACCTTTCAAATGGTACTTGTTTGTGTTTATTAAGGCTTGTATGCCTTTTACTTTCTTCTTCAAATTTTCCCATTAAGTTTTCAAAGCAGCAGCATCTCTCTCTAATTTATACAATCTGTTTCACTACTATTAAACTCCAAAGCTAACTTTAACCACTCTGATTGCTTCATTTAATTTGATTGTGAATCTTTTTTTTACTTTCAATGACATTGTAATGTTTTTTGGATCAAATTGATTACCAGCATCTTTTCATGTGCCATAAATGCTGGCTCCCTGCATATTTTCAATTTCTTTTTATCCATTATTTAAAATATGGATAAATACTAATAATTGCCCAATGGATATAACACTAATAAACCCAATTAGGTTTAAGGTACATGCCGGTTCAAGGTACACCACTCTCCCCTACACTAAATACGTCAGAGGAACTATTCCATCCCCTGATGCAGCAAACGTGACACTCACACTACTTTTTGAGATGTCCAATTGTCCATTACTCTGCCCGGTTCCCTTTTTCACAACAACTTTACTGGAGCCAGTGTCATCAATAAAGTTGGTTTCATCATAGTTAATAGTATGAGAGGAGGTATACCTCTCACTATGCAGGTACAAGGGAGACAGTTTAGTTGTGCATTTGGACACAAAGAAAATGGCTTATGATGTGAAACTGTATGTAACAATATTTATTGAAGGGCAAAGGAAAAAACTATCAAAGTCTCAAAATCACTTTTTTGTCTTCAACCTCTGCCTACTGGATAATCTCCCCATATTATATGTTGTTCAAACACACTATACACATGCATACCTATGAAAACTTATTCAATTCAAAGTTCAAAATTTAATTTCAAGATTTTGGTACAAACCTGTGAAAATCCAAATATTCAGATGAGGCCCCCTCATCAAATGTCTTTGTGTGTTGTGATACGATGCGAAGTTGCCTGTACACCGAAAGGTGGGCGGGTCCAACACCTGTAGGAATGAAAATAAATCGTCATAGTACCAATAGTACAAGCAAAAATCAGCGACTACAAAAAATTAGATTAAAATATGAATTTACAGTTTCTTTTTTTGTTGGTGATTTATTTCCTGGAGTCCATTATAATTTGTCAAAAAATACAAATGCGGTTTTCTCAAAAATAGTTTTTTGAGGACAGGACGGGATTACCACTATCTGTGTTGGAGATGCAAGAGGATACCTGTAGCACATTGAAAGCGTACTAGAAATTTATCACCCACCTACCTAATTCTCCAAATACTCTCATACTAATTATTTTCAAAAATGTCAGAATATTAAAATTGTCAAAATTAGTCTAATACTATTGTAAAATTAATTCATGTAACCTTGGATCCAGTTATTTTTTACATACTCAAGGTATCGCCTCATTCTCTCCATGAGATTGTTGTCTGCTGAGAATTGTTCAATCGCTTTGAATCCTTCTTCAATTTTGTTCTGTGGTAACAAAGGGAGTGCCATTGTCATCTGCACAATTTTTTGGCGTTCAGGTTTCCATTTATTGTGAGGCCCAACTTTCTTGCTTTTTTCCTCATGCCCTATAAAAAGTTTTGAACATAAATTATTAATTGAGCAGCTATTGTAAATAACAAGTCAAGCGCCAAAATTAAGTTTTTGAGATAATTGAAAAAAACATAATAACCAGAATAATACTGAATATTTTCAATTGAAAAAATTAGACAGTATTTATCATGATTGTCTTTATTGATACATGAATTTCCATTGGAATACAAATAGTGAGAGAAAAGATGAAAATATAATTGAAGTCAAAAATTTAAAACGGTCCTTGTCCCTTCATTTTTCTGTAAATAACGGACTATGTGCAATCACCAATACATATTGCAAAACACATTATACAATAGTCTTAACAAGCCGTTTTTTTATTCCCCTAATACATTTATACCCCTTTCAGGTCAGTTGTGACCAGAATATAATATAATCAATACATAATCATAATATAATCAATGGGAATCAAAACAGTTTGCTAAAAGTCTCTAATAAAGGTACTAAATTCAGTTAACTTTCCCTATTGAAAAGGCTTTTCTTCTTTTTCATTTTTCAAAGAGGTTACGAACTCAGTTTACCAACTCCTGAAAAAAGGTTTATTTTAATTTTTCAAAAATGGTATCATTGCTTTCAGGTCTTTCTTCTTAGCTTCTGAAAGTTTGTTTGTTCCAGTACAATCCAGCAGTGGAAACTGAAAGTTTGCTATGTCTTCTGACTTGACTCCTTTTTTGTAAACATTAAAACTTTTCCATTCTTCTATTTTGTTGAAGGATTCTCTAATATGTACTGTGCCAGGGTTGGCACTACTCACATGGATCCACTGTGCTTTAGAAATTTTAATTTTTTTGTATCAATCATCAATGTAGCAGCTTTTTCAAAGTCGAAAAAAATCCTCTTTCTCCATAACAGTAACCAGAAATGGATGTTAATGGTTTGCATGAACAATCATTCTCACCAAATCCATGGGAACTTCACATTTCTCAACCCTCTTTCTCTTTTCAATCAATGCAAAATCTCTATCACACTGCATGAATGTATGCCATTTTACCAAAAACTTCTGGTTGATTTCTTTAAAATAGCCTTTGGCTATCAGATAATGCCAAAGAAAGATGCACATTCTGTTTTTGTTTTGCCCTACACAGTTATCACTCCATATAGTGAGGACTTCTTTTTTTGTTATCCCACTAGTCAGTCCTTTCAAAACACAGGATGCTATTTCACTCCCTCCGCGGCCAGCCTGCCCTTCATGCCACAAAAACATGTATCCAGTTCTGTTGTCAGCTAAATGAAGACAATGAAGTTATAATTGGATAACTGCCTCATGTAGTACATATCACTGTGGGTGAGAGTGGGTAGTGACAAGACTTTTTGTAAATCCATTGTTGCTGAAGATTGCTTACTATTGATTTCTTGAGATTTAATATTATCCTCCTTCATAGTTTTCAAAGCCTGTTCAGATTTACGATGATGAAGCTCTAACTTTTGTTTTGCCTGTGATCTTCCTGTGGAGCTCCTACATTCAGCACTTAGTAAGTCACGCATTGCACAAGTATCTGTTCTGGGCTGTTTAAATCTTAAGCTTTTGAATTTCTAATTAAATATATCCCTGTACCTTTCAGTAATGTAAGTATCTGGAAAAGAACTTTGAAAGGCAATAAACATTTGGCAAATGTTTAAATCTTGGCTCAAAAACTGAAGATTTGTTTTAACTCTACAGTAATGGCTCTCTTCCCTAGGGGAACTATTAATATGTTCAATTACTTGTTTTTCATCATCCAAAGTTAATTTTCTGTTTGTTTTCTTCTTTCCCCTAGTCTCCACATATTCAATGCTACCACTTTTTTTCAACTCTATCAAAGTAGCAACTCTTCTTCTTGTTATCTTGAAAACATTGCAGAAAGTTTTCTGGCATACTTCTAAAACATCTCCCTCACCATCAGGCAACGTACGGTATATTTGATGGTGATGCTCCTTTGAAAGTTTTGTTCTTTGTTGTCTTTATTGATGGCTTTCTCCAATTTGCTCTGTCTTCTTCCAATCTTGCAGATATGGAACAGCAACATTACATAGGTGTTTTGCTTCTCCAAATTCTTAAACCCATAGAAATCACCAAAAAGTTCAAGTTTTGATCATTGCTGATGCTCTTGCAATGGAACTGACACTTGCATATAACCTGAAAATGAAACCAAATATCACCAAAAAGAAACTTGAGTTTCAAATTGGCTGCTTGACTTGTTATTGAAGAATGCTGGTTAAACTTTAGTGAATGTTATGTGAATACAGCTTAAAAACTAATAAATAATATTGTGATTAGAGTTTATAAATACCTGCTCACTAGGTGGGAGTTTTGCTGGAACAAGAACATTAAATTTCCTACGATATTCTTTTCCTTCAGCTTGAAGACGTTTTCTTTCTTCCTGAGCTCGTCCCTCGCCTTTCTCTCTTCTTTTATGCACATTATCATCCATTTTATATGGAAGTAAAGAACAATACCCAAGTGTTTAAAACTAAGATGATAGGCCTATACTGCAAACGCTCAAATAACCTCAAACCTCAAACGCTCAAACCAGCTACAATCTACAAGCTCTTATGTCACTTGACTCAGAATTTACCAAAACGACTGCGTGAGTTGGCTCAACCCGTATCTGGTGGATAGTTTTTCAACTACTTCTCGATGTTCTGTCGCTTAGCCCACTATTTACAGTATCGGGAACTACGTTTAGATCATTATTCACGAAAAAAAATTGGCGCTTGACCCGTTATTTACAATAGCTGCTCAATTATACAGTAAAACTGGTTATAAATGAAGATACACTGTCAAGGATTTACCAATCGATATCAGCATACATATTTGCGCATTCTCAATTCTCAATTCTGAAATGTATCTATAGGTAACTATCTATCTATCTAATATCTTAGATGTATCCCCTACACCCTACAGTATCGAAAAATAGTAAGTTACTCATTCAAGCTCTATCAAGTATCAAGTATCGGTGAAATATCAAGATAGTCATTTATATGGGAACTTAGGTAATTGTTTCAGGTAGCCGAAATGGTGCTAATTAGCTGATTAAGAAAAAACGGCACCAGAGAAAGAGAAAGACTACCGATGTAGAGTCCAATACTATGGCTGCAAACACTGGAAGCCTTTCTCTACTGAATAGAAATATAATATGTACAAGTAATTTATGCATTTTGGCAGTTTGTTGCATTATTTCAATATCAATAACATTATTTCAATGTGGGTTGTTCACAGCCCACATCTCACCTTATGTTGTATAGTTTTTCAGTCAGTGTTGAAGCTTTGCAAAATCCATTCTCGTAGTATATCTCTTGTAGAAAAATATGTCGATGTGTGAGTTATTTCGTTATCTACATTGATGGAAAGTACGTCATTACTTGAATTTACAAAATCAAGTGATCTGGTGATGATAATGTTATCTTGGTCTAAATTTGACTGAAGTCGATTCTTGACTATTTTGAGTTTTGAAAACACCCGTTCACAGGAGACTTGCGTGCAAGGTACAGTAAGAATATACTTATAAGCTATGTAAATATTAGTGAAAAATCCTGATCGAGTCAGCTCAAATTAAACAGAAAAACAACACAGCAAGCAATGGAAGCATTTTCTACTCTTGCAACAGTTACTCTTTTTATTTCTTGGCAAATATGCACAAAGTATAGGAGCTCTAGAAGGTCTCCGTTACTTGATGGTAACTTACTAGATTGAGAACACTAGTGGAAAGACTTTTTGAGGACATTGTACCTTTTTTGGACTCCGCGAGTCCTCAAAGTCCTTGAAGTTTATGGTGGAAATATAGTTGGGGATTTTTTGTGGAGTCTGGATCACTGGAATGTGCTTGATTGTTGGCTTGTGCTAGATCTCTGGAATGCACATCAAAAATTGTCCTTCCCAATTCAAGGCCACTCAAAATTTCTTCCAGTAGGTTGTCCAGGATTTTCCTCCCTGGAACTTTTTTGGGAATCTGTAAAGAGTCTGTGTCCTTCCTTGTGGGCCTGCTTTGGGTTATGCTAATTGAGACTTGAGTCGCCTGCAGGTCACAAGCGATATTCAGCTTTTAATTTATTTCAATACAGAAATCAATCAAAAATGCTTAATAAAGAATATTATTACTTGAAATAAAAAACATTCATTTTTATAAAAATTCTTATCAAATTTTATCAACGTTCATTTTTAACAATTTTTTTCAAGAGGTATGAATTGAGTCTTGTGAGTTTTTGGCTGGCTGTATTTTTTGTACGGTGTCATGCTATTGGGGTTTGAAGTTGTCTTATGAAAACCTTGGCAGAGACTGGAAATTTGGCCTGGAAGAGTTCATGGAACACAAACACTTTTTTTCACAGAGAAGATCTACCAAAGTTCAGGCGGCAGTGCAAGATCACATATACTGCGTTTTTAAAAACTTTATTCAAGGCTAAGCCTGCAGCACTACAAACTTCATTTAAATACAGCATTCGTATGAAACAATATCACTATGATAAGTTAGAGAACGCTAGATAAGATATATATGATATACAGTAGATAATAAACACTGATTAACTACTAATTTGGCTGTGGATTATTCACTTGTTTAGTTAATCTCTAAACTATGTATAGACGGTCCAAGCAAAGAAGGCATTCTGGCAAATGACTCCAGCTTGGTCAATATTTATCTACTTATCTTTTGGCAAAAACACATTGGTAAGAAATAACAGGCATAGCCTGTATTTCCAACACAATTTTCTTTTAAATATACGTAGTCCAAAATTTATTGTCGAATATTAGTTATAAAATTATATATTTGGTTTCAAAATGTAGAAAACATTCCGATCTACAATTATTTGAGACCAAATTTATAATTTTTGAACCATTTTTGACCGAGCTGGAGTCATTTTCTCATCTTGCCAGAATGTCTTCTTTGCTTGGACAGGCTATACATAGAAAGTTATTCAGTTATCCAACTTGGGGACGCCTCAGAGTGCTGATATGCTTCTTCACTGAGCTAGTGAAGCTTGATCTCACCTTATATTGGTGGGTTCTCCTTGTACAATTCTATCATTCTCTCTTGTCCTATCTAAGCATCCTACCTTGGCTTGTCCTAATGATCACTTCTGCTTTTTCTTTACAGTGATCTGTAATTCACCAATATTGATATCCTTATTCCAAAGAAAACACTTCAAGTTGATTAAATAGTACCATGTTGTTTAGATTGTTAACGTCTTGTCTTGCAATTTTGTCTACTAATGTGTACTAATGAATCTCATGAAAGGCGGCAGAAATGAAGTCCTTATGTGCCTCCTGGAATTAGACATTCATGTTTTGGGCAGTGCTGCATCTTTTTCAGTTTCTTGAATAGTGTTGAAATTATTTTAATAATAGAAGATAATCATTTTTGTACTCCACATCTATCAAATAAATAATGTAGACTGAAATTTTGCCATCATTTTTATTACAATAAGAATGCCTTCATCAAATTAAACTCAAAGCTAATTTTAAGAATTAAATTAGCAAATGCAATACAAACCTAGTGAAATTTGAAGCTTAATATTATATTCATGAATAGTGACAGTACATAATAAAATATGATTCAATTCAAATTTATTTCTCAAAATTCAAAAATTTATTCCACGAAATTGAAAAAAGAAAAGCAAAAACTTAATTTTATATAATATTGACATTCAATTTCTAGAATTCCATTTTTGTAAAATTGAAATCCATTTGAAGTTGTTGGAGGAAAAGTTCCAAGCGTCATTTTTGTTGTTTTGAGATTTCGTAAGTTAAAAGTTTAACTGAAAAAATTATTTTATTGTATTTCTCTTACTGATTATTCTGACTCTCGTTTAACTGGACCACTCTTCTGAATGAGTTTCAAGGAAGTTGTCCCGCAATTTTTAGAAATAGTCTCAAATTTGTGTAGCATGCTGTTCATTGTTATGAATTACTGTACAGTATTATTTTGTTAGTGTAATCATTCAGTAAATTGGAAAATAGTAGTTGAGTTGAGAGAATAAAGTAAATTATAATTTTGTTTGGAAGAAAAATTGGATCTCTAGAGACGAATAAAATTTATAAGTTATAAATTATATAATTATAATTTATAAATTTATAAGTAATTTTATATACCATTCCATCATCTGATATGTTTTGACTCAATATTATATAATATTTTTATTTGTTCAATTGTTTACGATAATTTTGTAAAATTTATGAATAAAATTTTATGTTTTCCAAGAATTGCTTGACATTTGATTTTCCAATACCCTTTATTTCAACCAAAAATGCAGGAAAGTTCTTTTATAAATGAATGATGATAATACAGGTATATTTAATGGGTTCTTATTAATTCCTAATATTGATTTATATTCAACATAAGTTAATTATGTCTATCATAATGATGTGTACAGTCTGTCCAAGCAAAGAAGACCCTCTGGCAAGATGGGACAATGACAAGCTCGGTCAATATTGATTCAAATGTAATAAATTTGGTCTCAATACACAGTACTATTTTACAACTTTTATTAGTAAATTTTTGAAGATTGCAATACTAGTTGTTTCCTATTGAAAATTATGAAAAGGTATTGTGATTTTTATTTATTATAGATAATTATTTGAGTGTTAGCCTTAAGAAACCAATATTGACCATTAATAATAAAAAAAATTCTTGTTGGAACTTTGAGTTGCAATACCTTCTCTGTGCTTATAATTTACATCCTACTTACCGTACTAACTTAGTTTAATAGTTTACTAGTTCTACCTGTAATTTCTATGAACCTTTGTTCAAATTGAGAAAAAAATCAAATTTAATAATGATGACCTAATTATTCAATAGACAATTTATTTTAAAATTTACTAAAACACTGTTCACATTCATTGGATTCTGTTGGCGAATAAGTTTGCCTGTTTATTGCAAAATTATCTTTTGACAGCTTGGTAGGAGCATATGTTTTGTGATCTCTTTTATCTCTGTTTTGTGCTTTGGCCCACTTGGCCTTTGTTTTTGTGACGTGTCCCTGGGGGTTCATTGCCCACCTTATGGACTTAATAATACATAAATTACATAAGCAACTATAGTTTTATAATCTATAGCAATATAGCAACAAGTTTTTATAGAGCCTTAGAAGTCTCGATCACACACTACTGTTTTGTCTTGATCAATAGATACGTTGCTGTATTATTATACTGTATCAATACTGAATCTCGCTATTCGACTTGTCAGCATGTGGGTCGACTCAAATTCATCAAGGTTCTACATAATCAGGAAAACTTGTCACGTCAATGTGTCCAGTGTGGACGAGGACGAGTCATTAGTTGAAACAAACACATAAAAAATAGGATTGGTAAGTAATCAATTTAATTAATAAAAACCCATGATATACCATACCATCATGTTAATGCCAGAGGTGACTTTTGCTGCATAGGTACTAATATGATAAGCTCCGTTTCAGGGATCAATTAATAAAGAAAAATGAGTTTTCCATGCAAAACATGAAACACCTTTTGAAATAATTTTTATTTGAAATAAATAAATAAAAATAATTCCAATAGGGCAATGTGATTCATATTATTTAAATAGAAAACATTGGTAAATGGCCCGATATAAGGAAAAGGAGCTATGGTTGAATTCATTTTACAGCGTTTAAAAATGACTGATTGTTTTTCTGAATTAAAAAAAATCTTCAAAGTTACCGGTATGTAAAATGAAATAAAAATTACAGTATGTTTAATTATTTCATAGGATCATAGCATGGCGGTTTACGGCCTCTCGGGATCACATACACTTTAAATTTGAAAAAAATCAATTTTTTCAAGCACCCTCTCTTCAAGGTTATTGAATATGCCCATATTAAACCTCACCCTTTCTCTTATCAAATTGGATGTAGATAATAGAGATATTCACGATGCCGTAGAATCATGCTAAATTCTGTGATAATGTTAAACATCTTGTTCTGCTTCGACGAAACGTGAATCCCCTATTATTCAAAACTACCGCCTTTACTTAATTTGAAAACTGTTGGCAAGCTTGTAGCATCCCACGTTGCTATGGAAACCGAACATTGTATCCAACATCTGTAATGCCATCTGGCCAGTTTTACTTGAACTACAGATGTGACGTTTGCATCCGGGACATAAGCAAAAGCAAGTAGAAGAGTAGAAATGGCCGCCATCAGTTATGGTCGAAGTGTTGGTGATAATTCGGGCCCTCAAAATGTCTCAGTAGATCGTTTAAAATATCTTTATCCCATGGTTAACGAAGATGAAACACCTCTTCCAAGGTCCTGGAGCCCAAAGGATAAATACAGTTACATAGGACTCTCTCAAAATAATTTAAGAGTGCATTATAAAGGTGAGCTTATTCTATTTATTTTATGTTTTTTGAAGAATTTATCAATTAAAACATGTCATATGTGACTTGTTTCCATAAATTTCTTAATCCAATTTCATAAAATTGATGATTAGTGAGTGTTTCAATCCATATTTACTACGCATTCAATTCATGACTTTTCTGCTGATGGGTTTCAAACAAAGAATCAGCTGATCGCTATGGTCTGTGAACAGACATAAATACAAAGATTTTGATGTATTGCGTTGAAGCTTTTGTTTCAATTTTCTTATCTTATTATTTTTCCTAAAATAGAATTTACAATTCCTCATTAACTTCTCTGTCCATGGATATTTATTTAATGCTGATATTATCAAATCAAGTCCTGAAAATACAATTATAGAATACGTAAAAATAGGAATGGTCATTTTTAGTATCTCAGTAAAATGCTTAATCTGTCATTTTGTTTCATTGATGTTCTTGTTTAATTATTACCTGTTATACAGAACTAAGTTCCCCGATTATAAAAATTATTTAAGTCCAAAATCCTATGTCAACAAATCTTATATAAGCCATGACAAGTCTAATGTCTTCTCCAAGGTTGAAATAAATTTTCATAAGACATTTTTGTCATTCTGGTTTTGATTGAATTTGGTTGGTCAACTTGAAATTTAACATACCTACCTTTTTCTTTTATTTGTCCCAATAATAAAAAGGTGCTATAAATCAGTAGCCTGTTGTATGCCTATGCCAAAATTCTACAAATAAATTAACTGAATTGAATGACTCATTACTATAATTGTTGTGCGAAGTTTGAATGACTGAATTGATTTGAATGACTCATTACTATATTGTCGTGTAAAGTTTTATAGAATAAAGGATTGTAAACACGAATTGGAAACCTAATTGAAATAAATTACTATTTGAAGAAAGGGACCGTGCCAGTTGTATTTTGGCTCTTGCCATCTTCAAACTCAGGTCTTCAAATTGTGGTCTTTTCTTTGTTTTGATAATGCAGAACAATTATACTTTATACACCAACTTAATCTTATCTCCACAAAGCATATTGATTTTAGACTAGAAATTTCGTGGAAAAATAGGTTGTGTTGTGTAATATATTTTATTACGGTACTTTTAACTTAAATCTTGGAATTAATAGAATTGATACAGGCTTTAAACCTTACTGGGGGTCCTGGAAGCTGGAATGCCGTTCCATTTATACATGCCTAGCTAAGAGATTACCAGAGCATCATTACGGTGCGTGAAAAAACCCTGGATATAATGATGAGGGCATGAGACCTAGTATAGATATTATTTAAACCAAAATAGGTATCAATCTAGAAATTGTTCAGACTTTCCAGTGTTCGTATTTTCTTCAAAGTATTTTGAAGACCTTGAATTTGTGCCTGGCAAGCTAAATTTGGGCCTTCTGCACAACACCACTCTCTTTGGTGAATCATCATAAGTCAAATAAATTATTTTTTAACGTGATCATGAAAACCAATTTGGTAGTAGAAAAATCTTCCAAAGGCACTAATCTTTGTGTTTGGAGTCTGAGTCGACCAAACACCAGGTCGAACCGATCGTCTCTACAAAATGTAAGTAGTGAATAATGTCACTACTATTACTAAAGGTTTTTTACAATCAAGCTAGAATTAATAGTGGAAAAAGAATAGATACACAACACGAAAATAATCTTTGCTTACTCGAATTACAAGTAACTGTCCATTCAAAATCGTAATTTTTTAAAAAGTTTCTATTACGATGCGATTTAATATTCTAAGTCAGTTGCAGTTCTGCAGTGATGGTGAATCATAAAATACTTAATACTATGAGATGTAGTGCAAATGATCCTTAAATTTAGTTACAAATTTAAATATGTTTGATTGCAAAGTAAAAATAATAGGTTTGATTTTTATCAATAGGTTTTTTTAATTATGGTTGCAGGTTGTAGAAATTGTTAATAATGAACCTTATTGCAATATGTCTTTTGGGTTGTGGAGAGCTACTCATGTCTTCGCCCAAAATAGTTCTATAAATAGGTCACTAGGCCTATTCAATATATTCTCCAAACAAATGCTGGCTAGAATTGGCTGAAACTGAGAATAGTTACAACTTGGATTGACCTACTTTTGGGCTGTGCTGTTTCAGGACTACACATTATTATCTTCATTTATTCTCTTTGTAGTACTGGCAGTAGATACATAGGCCTACTGGAGAAATGTTCTTTAGGGCTAGCCTACTTCCACTGTATTAAAATGAAAATTCAAAATCAAAGCACCCTTACATCATTTGCTTCTACACATTTTTCGACCTATTAAGAGTGATTTTCAAGTGTGAATCACTTGAGAATAGTGAATCAAGTGAAAAGAGGGTTTTTCAGGTAATTCACTCTTGAAAATGACTCTTAAGAGATCGAAAAATGTTGTGTAGAAACACATAACATAAGGGTGCTTTGTTTGATTATTAATTTTCATTGTAATACAGTGTTGAAACCTTATTTGCCATGAAAACAAGAACACATTTACCGTTTGAAATTCACTCTTGAAGAGAATGAATTCTAAGTTCTAAGATCATCTATTGACAATGTAAACATACTTTGATCCTTGCACTGTAGACCAACCAAACTCATGTCAACTATCAATTTTCATTGCACATTGCAATTTTTGACATGATCTTATCCATTCGCGAGTTGACGGATAAAATAGGAATATTCTCTTCAATTTTTAATTTATATCAGACCCATCACAATTCACAACATTTAAAATTCATCATGGGAATAATTATAATGATCATTAATCATGAAAATATAATTAGCTTGTAGTAGAAAACTGTAAAATTAATTTTAATATGGCAAAAGTATAGTAGGGCCAACACAAAAATTATGAACATTTCTTTTTATGTAGTCTAAAACTCTTTTTTTCAAATTGGTGGAAAGAGTGAGTCATGGTAGTATGTAACCTTTTATTGTAACAGACATGGCACATTATTCCTTAGACAGTTGTAGTTCTGAAGTGAGCTAAGTTACTGCTTTTGGTCATTAACGCTCTGCAATAATAATCGTTGACCAATCAGACCTTGCCTTGAAGTAATGACCTCTTAACCTTTTTCTGTTTCTCTCTCGCACACAATGTACTTTGTGCTGTTTGATGATAGTTATCTCTCCACCATTTCATCACAAGACAATACAAGTGCAGATTGCAGAAACGTCCTTAAAACTGACAAATATCGGTCCTTAAAACGTCCTTTAAACTGACAATTCACTGATGATTGGTTGAGGAACAGTTTTGGGCAATAAGCCTGTTGTTGTTGTACTCGCATTTGTATTTTATTGATTGAATAAAAGATTATTATGATTATGATGGTAAATTGTCCATCTCAATTTGTTACCTGTAATTTTTATTCAATTCTATATTATAACTGCACTGTGCTGATAATACGGCTTACATAATTTAGAGTTTGCAGAGCGTTATTTAACTGTATTTAATTGTATAACTGGGAACTATTCCCAGTTCTCTGCATTAACATGTAGGTACTGTAGATGTTGGTATACCTGTGAGAACGGGAATTCTTATTTATCATAATTTTATTAATATGTAGGATAGGATAATGAACTGGGATAATTATTCATTCATTTCATATATTTTTTTATCGATTGGTGTATAAAAATATCAACATAATAATATAATAATCAATAATGTTCATGAATGGCTAGGATAGGTTTGTAGAAGAACTCAATTCGAAATTCTGTATTGATTTTCTTGAAGTATCAGTTCCATTCAAGTAGAATAAAAACTTACATTTTCATTCTTGTTCAATTTTCCATTAGAAGTGATTCCAGTTCAACTTTTACTTGAAAGCTAGTTTTGTTATCATGGAATATGATAACTGTGATAGACTGCTTCGATAAATTAAATTAATTACCGCACTGTAGACTTAATTAATTGTGACCTAGAAAATGAGTAATCTCTTATCATATTTCATTTACGATTAAATCTTTTCTTATATTTCATCATCTTGATAGTGTCCTAGTTTGTTATTTATGTATGTAATATTTCCATATTATTTTTACCTTGAAACTTGAGAAAAAGCTTTGTGATTTCAACGGTATCATTGGAATAGTTCAGGCTTTGCTACTCCTTGAATTGAATAACCTTGATAGTCTACTCTTATTTATTATAACAATTTATGACAATTTTACTTGATGATAATTAAATACGAGATGGAAAGATCGAAGTAGGAAACTTCCCACTGAAATTGATGTTTTTACGTGGGCAAGAATTACACAATAATCGCATAAGTGGATATTATTCACTACTACACTTGTTTAATATTCATTACTACACTATTCACTAAACCTGTACATGAATGTTGATGGTTCTAGCCGCATGAATCATATAAAGAAGTAACCATTCTTTTAATTATTATTAGTTTTGTTTCGATCATTTTTCTATGTTTTCACAATGGTTTATTCATGTAGAATAGGAGCAAATTGTTCTATCAGTAAAATAATTTCTATGATTCACTGATTACTTTTGTTCATTATCACTATTGGAATACAATTCCAATCCATATGTATAACTTGAATTTGGTGAATAATTACTTATTAGCTGATTGGACTACGTTATGTCCTCAAATAAGTAGTCATTATTTGGTTAATTTGTTCCTATATTCACTTCCTTTCAACTCTTGGGCCACTCCGTACTAACATTATTACTTCAGGCTTTCTTCAACTCCTCAGATTTTAACAAAGCTTGTGGTAGAGGTGTACTTGTATTCATTGACATCTACAAAAATGCGTAAAATGCATTTTTATGTACAATTCACACAAAACGGTAGTCGGTCAGGGACTTGGCGCTTACATAGGTCCTTTTTCTGACTTCTACTAACATATAGTCCAATGCACACCAAGGAGTATTTTTTGGTCATATTGAATTCGGCTGTGATTTGACCAAACCTTTTATGTAACTTCAGATGAATGTTTTCAGTGGACCGGATCGCACTGAACACGACAGATCTTTGGTCGACTCTGTGACTTGAATCGGGGCACAATCAAGCTAGATAATTTTCAAGTTTCATAATAAGTTTTCAATGAAACATTCTATTCTATTATTATTACTGTACTCTACTATACTATTCTTTTAAGAAATTATCTTTTTGTTGATAACTTTCCCAATGGTTTTGTATCTGGTGAAATGTGTCGTGAGGTGCGCTGCGCTCTCATTGCAATGGACCACCTGATCAGCTGCTTCAAGTGATGCCGACCACTGTTATAATTATTTATTATTGCCGAGAAGGGATTTGTGGTTGTTGAGTATATTCTGTACAAGCGAACAAGACATTCTGGCAAAATGGGAAAATGATTCCAGCTCAGTCAATATTGGTTAAAAAATTATGCATTTGTTCTCAAATTGTAGGAAACATTCTGATCTACAATTTGAGACCAAATCAATATTTTTTGAACCAATGTTGATTGAGCTGGAGTCGTTTTCTCATCTTGCCAGAGGGTCTTCTTTGCTTGGACTACTGTAGCAGGCAGGCAGCCAGCGATCCGGTTCTGAGACACTTGAAACCTGCTCTCGCTCTGTGAGTCGCTCTCATATGAGAGTTTCCGTGACGTCACAACTCGTTCTCTGCCCTTATTGCAAGCCCTTGCAGCTCACTCTCTCTCTCTTTCTCTCTCTCTATCTCTTTAATCTTTCTCTCTCACCCTCCTCCCCTCGTAACTGTAAACACAGAGAGCATTGAACTTTGAAAAGCAACTGATTGTGTTGCACAAGGCCATCCAATTTTGCATGTCACATTTTTTCACCCTCCAAATTCGTCTTGTTTGTGATTCTCATTAATAAATTTTGTTTTGAACTCACTTGAAACTATTGAAAACTTTGAATTGAATTTTTGTATAATTCATCAAATTAATATTATGTAATATTGTACAAGGCCATTGAGTTGTCATTTATAATTTATCGTATGGCTCACCAAGAGCATGAAACGAAGTCGAAAACACTTATTAAGTTGTAATTGTGATGTAGTTATTTGAATTCAATGTTTGGCCCCCTAATTTTGGTTCAAAACTTGAATAAAAGTTGGATGAGAATTCTAGATTACTACCATAATCATTGTTTCTTGAATAAACGAATAATATCACCTTTACTGCTACTATGCTAGTCAATAAAAACATACCGTACCATTGTTTCATAATTTGAAGTTTTGAGTTTGATTGATAATTTTATTTTAATACCATAACTTGAGTATGAATGATCAAGGGAAAGCATATTGAGGACTCTTCTCTTAAGCAATCACCAATTAGCTATAGGAAACTGTCATCCAGTATTATTACTGAGTTTCATTCTTAATTTTGAGTTTCAATTACATGTATTAATTTTAAACTCTTGCAGACTGGAACTTTAGGTGGTTTCACATGAAATCCATTGCAACATTCCAAGACTATTTTGTTGTTCACTATTTTTATTGATTTACATCCCGCTTTATTGTAAAAAATTTCCGTTAATGACCAATTGAACATAAAAAACAACAAACAAATTGAAGCATTCAGGAATTTTCTCTCATGAGCAATCACCAAGGGAGTCCGATTTCACAAGGATCCAAATTATCTATAGATGAACTAAAAATCTTGAATAAATAACAACCAATCATTTATTGAAAACTGTCAGGATTATTATTTATGGTTAAGTTTAATATTCTTATTTTCTGTCCATTTTTATTTCGATGTGTTGGGTAAGTGGATAGATATTCTAATGGGGGTTGACCTCTTGTTCAATGTAAGCACCTAATTTCTCTAACAATGATTATTATTACTGGATAACACGCGTGGAACTTTGGCCACAATATTATTATTATTTCAGCTGCCGTGACGATGCTTTGATGAAGGGGAGTTCGCTCACTCATGGACGCTAATTACACCCTTGTTTTTCTGCGCATGCGCCATTGTGTTTCAAGTGTTTCCTCTAATAAACCACAAGTGGTCTCAGCTTGTTGTCGATTAAATTTCGCTCAACTCTGACAAAAACTAATTCGATTTGTAGATTGAAATTTATTGTCTAATAATTTGGTTTGGTTTGAGCTCTTTCAATGCAGTTCTGCATACTATTCTAATCCATGGAATTGAAAATACACAATTAAAAATGATTTTATTTCGATTAGAATAAATGTTCTTTGACCAAGATTATAAATGATTAATTTCTTCAATTAATAAAATGATAACAAGGAACTTTACATCAGCACATACTGTACAAATGAGCACAAAAGTGAGAATACAAAGTAACGGTGATGTTTATTGTTCATCAGAATTTCACTCTAGGCTGTCAAATCCTTCTGAGATATCATCGTATTTGAATGACCCATGATACATTCCTTGTTTGGTCACACTCCTGGGAGTTTTAAATCCAAAGCTAGGAGAATTTTATAGGTTGATGGTTTCAGTTCTTTTCTAATGTACAAATTAGAAAAAACCTATTATTGAGTTTTCTAATTATTATTCTTTCGTTTTCTTATTCATAAAATACTATGGAATATTTTAAAAGTTTTTTCATGTTTTGGTCCTTAGATTCCTGATGAACATGCCATCCAATATTTGAAAAAATGCCATTAGAGATAGAGAACCTGAACAATCCACTTCAAAGACCTACGACCTCTTTCCAACAATGTCCTTGACATGCAATAGAACTAGGTAGCATTCTAGTTTTGTAGGTGACACGTTTTGGAAACAATTTTTATCTACAGTACAATGATTTATTATGCACCTACAACTATCTGATTGTTTGTATGTGAAAAGATGGACTTGAGTATTAGTGTATTACAGATTACATAACTTTAAGTTGGTACTGTATTATCTCTGCCTGTTGTTAATCATATTCTCTATTCCACGCATTGCGTATTTCACACACACTTCCATCACTTTCTCACTCTCTCTCTCTCTCTCTTCTCACTCTCTGTCTTTCTCTTTCTCTCGCTCAGCTGACGCCCACCTCCTCTACTCCAACAATTTTCTGCTCGTAAGGTCAATCGATGTGTACAACTGTTGTGAAGGCTGCTGGTGCTCTCTCTCTCTCTCTTTGTCTCTCTCTATCAATCTCTCTCTCCCTATCTCTATCTCTGTCCTAGCACAGCAACTTCAACAACGCAGAACGTGCCAAGTTCTGCACACTTTGTTCGCCCAAAAGTGTTTTTAGTGCCTAATAAAACCAACCAGCTGTTAATATCACGTGCTCGTCTGCGATCGTCTCTTCCTTTTCCAAGTTTTAATATCTATTTGTGCGTTTTTTGTTCTTTTCTGCAGTCTCCTTGATCTTTGCTTGGAAAAACAATGGAATCAGCCTTATAAAAGACCCAATTTGGCTCAAATCCCTATTGCAAGCTATTCATTCTGGGACGTATCGTGAAATTTTAGAAATACTGTAAAACAGGAAAAGGCGGATACAGAGAACTCAAGTCTGTCCCATGAGAGTTTCATGATTGGGTCATGAAATAAAAGGGTACCAGTTCATATTTCAAATCAAGTAAACGTGATTTCATGAAATGAATCTGATGCAACTTTTATAGTTGACTCCAACGAAACTGGCGGTTGACGAATATCTGTCAGGACAGTCTGGAAACTGTCTTCACTATTTTACTATAGATCCTGTGTTAAAAAACTTGGATCCCGGCTTTCTAAAAAGTGGTCAAATTAATATATTTTCCTGTCGCTCACTCTTTGGGCTCATATCCAGTCATCACTATCTAAAAAATCTTTTGAACCACTGAAATTTGTCAAGTTTTATAAAAAGCTGCAGTATGTTAATCCAACATTTTGGTGCAATGTAGAGTAGCCACTCTGTAAAATATATTCCCTGGTGGCTAACATAGATCGAGGAAACCAAGAAATTTGTCAAGTTTCGTTATAAGCTGCAGTGTGTTTCGTTTACCAAAATATATTTATCCAATTCGCACAATTTATGAGCACCAAACACATTTTGATCCAATATAGAGTAACTTCTTTAGAGAATGTACATTCAGTGGCAAAAACTATGGAAATGATTTTGCAAATAGATGAGAGATTAATTTATCGAGCCTTTGCTAGTGTTATTATTTGTATCACATAATAACTGACATAAGGCTCGATAGGCTCGAGGGCTCTACTAAGAAAGTGTAGCACAAGTGAGTACCCCTTCGAAGAAGAAGAAGAAGAAGAAGAAGAAGAAGAGACACAAGTGAGCTCTGTGCAATGTGGTTGCACCATTGCGGAAAGACTTTCACTACAACTACACTCCAGTGTCGGTTTCCATTCAGCTGTATTGTATTCTGAATAGATTCGTCATGAACGGTTGGACACTCCACTGCAAATTGTGTCCGATGAAAGGATGAAACAGCCAACTACTGCTTATCGTTATCTCAGCTCTCAGGGAAATCAACTTTCCCTGCTATGAAGTGCGCATGCGCGAGAATTATTCTTAGTGCAATTAAATTAACACGCTATCGCGGTTCTCTTTTACATCATAAAAATATTTAATTTAATACGTGCTCTAACATGTGCCGTGTTGGTACTAGTACAAACTACATGTGAAATTTCATGTACGTAGTTATTCTACAATTTTATATATGTTATTCTCACTTATTTGTGGTATTGCTGATACCAAAAAGTTGGGCAGTCTCGTCTGTCTCTTGTAAGAGATGTAACCTACCAACAGCTATAGTCTGGTCGACAAAAGAAGATATTCTGGCAAGATGGGAGAATGACTCCAGCTCGGTCAATATTTGTTAAAAAATTATAAATTTAGTTTAGTTTGTAGAGCAGAATGTTTTCTACAATTTGAGACCAAATTTATAATTTTTGAACCAATATTGATCAAGCTGGAGTCATTCTCCCATCTTGCCAGAATGTCTTCTCTGCTCGAGCTGACTATAACATCATCTAGGCATATCTGTATGATGATTCTAATTGACATGAATTGATTTAACATCAGCTGTTGGAGCGCACAAGGAGCAGACAAAACCGTCTACCTTTTTGGCATCAGTTATAGCCTACTAGCGACCACATACAGTAGCAATAAAAACACATAGTAGTATGCTAACAATAACAAAGTAATATTGTAATTTGTTATTATATTGATTCTGGTTGGTATAGTAAGTTATAGGAGTATAATACTACTTGATGTTTGGAATACACAAATCATAGTTGACTGCAGGTAAATGTACTTCCTTCCTGTTTAAGGAGACTTCTTTATGCTCCAGTTGTTAATATTTATCGCCCATTATGTAAATTTAATTTTTAGGGTGTGGGTGAGCTAACATTATGAACAGAGTGAACGGTTCTCTCATGCAAGAACCATTTATATTACCGTACTGAGTTTGTTGATTTTAATGAAACGAATGTGATTAGACATTGGGTTAGATTATTTTGATATTAGTGTTTGGTTCATACTCTATATGAAGCCGTGAACTTATTATATTTGAAAGAAAAGCCGTGAACTTATTGTATTTCAGAAAAGCTGTGAATTCATTGTATTTAAAAATACCTTTGAAGAATTTTTATTCCATTCGAGTTTGAAATTAATCATTCTTGTTAGGTGTCATTGTTATTATAGTACGATAGTAATTGTTTAATGTATATGAGTTGAAGCTGTTGAATTGTTTATCCATTACATGTTGAGCGTTGAGGGGTTCAATTTTTTATTCTTTTAAAAATTGAAGTATTACACTTCTTTCAATTGTAATTCAAACATGATTATGAAGCTTTCCAAAACTCTGTTAGTGGACGTGGACTAAAACATAATGAAATAATTAACAAAGAAGGTGTTAAAATGATGTTTCAATTGTTGAAAATCATTAAAAATTATCATGAAAGGTGATACTGTGATTTAGGTAAGACTAACAAAAGCAGAACGCGGAATTGCTACATATAGATTTTGGTTTAAAAAAGGGTTAATTGCCAGGTACAGTTTCGGGCTTTGCTTGTTGTAGGTACTCTTCCATGTAAAATTACTCAATAAAGATTATTATTTTATGCTATAAGAAGAGTATGAGAGGACTTATAAGTACTTATAAATACTTAAATAAGTATTTAAAAGTATGAGAGGAGCTCAGATCAGACAAAATATGTTACTTGAAAAATCGTTGATGTTGTTATATTATTATTTTTTGTCAATATTTTATTGGAAAGTGATTTTTCCAACATTTCGTCTATAAAGCTGGCAAGATATTTGCCATTGAGCTGTTCAACAGTGGGAAATGCATGAAAACTGAACTGATTTGAAAATATGGGAAAAAGAAACATCCTTTTGAGTGGCACTCCTGGCACAGTGTTCTCAACCATTTTGAAATTGATTTGAGAAATAGAAGAAGGAAGTCTAGAATCAAATCTTCTATATCTTGATGTAACCCAAACTGATAAAAGCACTCAGCTGAAAGGATGACTACTTTCTGTGAAAGTTTGAAACTTACCTGTTACTCCACGTATTCACATCATATTTCAGTATCACAATGTAAATATTGTTGAGTACGGTAAATATCCATTATCGAAATGAAAACAATTTTGGAACAACGGAAACAATTACCTAATTGTGCTCGATTATATAATTGGAAGTAGCGCGAGTTGGTGGATACTTGGTGTTTGTTGACCTAAAAAAGTTGTTTGTCTAGAGTTCTAATGAGGAATAGTGTAGAAGACCAGAATGCAAATCAGGTAAGGTTCGCGCAAGCTGAGAAGACACGCTTTTACAATGTAAAGTGTATTGTAACGGCGTGTCTTCTCAGCTTGCGCTATTCTATCGTCCTCCTCTTGAAAAAAGACGCGCACGAAAATTATATAGTTGAGATGATACGCCGTCACAATGTAAAGTGTATGGTAAGTGAGTGTCTTTTCAGCTGAAGCGAACTATACTACCGTCCTCCTCTTGAAAAAAGAAGTGTACGAAAATTCTTGAAGCCGTGCCAAGGTTAGCCACCGGTTTCCATACTGATTTCAACGTCAATGCATTGTCATCATGTTTATTATCAGCATGTATTAGCGAATTTTGTCAAAATAAACGGAAATACAGTGCTATCGAAACAAAAATATTCTGATGAGTATTTTAAAATTCGATTGTTTGGTTTTGGTGTGAATCTTAAAGATTTAATAACATTTTCTTGTTGAGTAGTTGTGGAGGTGATATTGTAGTAGTTATTCATATTTAATTAAAGTACAAAATATTGTCGAGAAAAATCTGTGGTTTAACAAAATCTATTCTGTTCATTTGATGCTTCTTGGTTAAATTGTTTTGTTCACAATGCAAGTGAAAACGTAATAAAATATTTCGAGTCAATCAGCCTTATTGAGTCGACCTGCCTCAAATAGATTGGCTTGATAAGATGAGAATAAAAGAATATCAAGACATCACTTTGTCAGTAATATTTTAATATTAACAAAAAGTAACTCATTCAAGTTTGGATACTTGAAACGTACAAACAGTATCAATGAAATCGATATCTTTTGTTTTACCTGGTTTATAGAAAACAAACTGAATCTCTTATTGAAAATTTCAAATCTTTTAACATGAATTGATTATTTATTTATTCTTTTATTTATTTTATTTAGCGTATTCTTTCAATAGTGGAGAGATCCAAAGGGTTGTTCCTCTTCGCCATATTATAACCTCATTTTTCACAAATGAGAACGTGGCGAACCAACATGAATTGATAACTTATGAAAATAACTCTTGGAATTTTTTTTTAACATGTTATTCACATTGTATTAACGTGCGTTCTTACGAGCAAATTTCAAAACTTAAGTGGAAATACAGCAGTAGTAATTTGATTAAGAAATAATTACAAGAATAAAATAATAGCTTATTAGAATATTACTAATTCTCTGATTTAGGTCTCATTGTAGGTTTTGTCTTGACTAATGTCCTGAAGACTTGACCCTTTCATTGAAATTTGGCTTATTGTGATAATTGATATTTATTGTAATAGGTGAAAAAGAATTTTCTAAAACGTAACTAATTACAATTTTTTTATCCTCTAGTTATAGATAAATTCCATTCCTATGCAACACTGAAAAATGATTAGCTGATAAGAAAGTAAAAATACAATTAACATTGTACTGTAATGACTAGTGTA
Source organism: Sogatella furcifera (assembly GCA_017141385.1). Taxonomy (NCBI): domain Eukaryota; kingdom Metazoa; phylum Arthropoda; class Insecta; order Hemiptera; family Delphacidae; genus Sogatella; species Sogatella furcifera. The sequence continues at coordinate 7,179,320 of CM029546.1, read as the reverse complement.
TTTTAATAGAGACATTGCTAGTGTATTGCTTGAGTTTATAGATAGTTCCGTACTACTAAATAATATTGATTATGAAAGATTATTGTTATGAAAATATTGTCGTGTGTACGTGTTTAAATACTCATAAACATAAGTGTGGTAAATGATAGATAATTATTTTAATGAAAATTGTTTTCAGTTTTGTTTAAATTTTTAAAAATTTGGTTGGCCTAATTATTTGAAAAAAGTAAATAAACAATATATTTTCTCCAGTATTAGTTACATTCTCATCCTGGATAGGTGCTAAGGACCGTTTTATTTCCGGATAACAACTCTTCTATCATTCGCAAAGTGCTACTAAATTTAGCCCCACACACGCCAAGGCAATGAACTCTATTATTACGTAGATCTTTCCATTTCCTTTCTTCGCATCGCTTTATTATTTTCTTGTCTTTCTCTCCTCTCATTTTATTTTGGTCTTGGAATGAGTATTTTGAGAAAATCTTTAGGTTCAAGCTTTATTTTAAGAGTTCAACTTCTTGATAGACATCAATTCTCTACTCCTATGTTCTACCTATTCTGTGGGCTTTCCTGTTTCATTTGAGTCGAATACTTAATATTTCATATGAATTTACCTGGAGAAGACACTTGAAAAATATTGATATGGACATCCTGATCATCATATGAATCATCATCTATAGGCCTATTATCATTGATATGAATATTAATAAACAATTAGAAATAAACTCATAATTTAGGAGAAATTTTCAATTTTTTCAAATACTATTACAAATGCTATTTCATTTTTCTACGAATATTTTATATCTCAATGAATTACATATATTCGGCACATACTTTCTTTCATCTTGACTAATATACAAAAAAAGTAAGTTTATATGATTATTGAGTTTAGGTTACTTCAATATCGCTTTATTATTTTCATCTCTCAACCAGTCTTCTCATATTCAACTTTTATCTTATTCGCCGAGATTGGAGATAACATGATCTCCAGATTCATGCATGAGTAAATTCATGAAAGGGCGATGATATTATCTGTTTGTGAGTGCGAATTTGTGAGAGTTAATTAAGCTAACATAACCTACATTGGGTCTGCTTTTGTAAAAAGGACAGATTTGGGCGTAAGCCCAAAAATAAGAATACCCTTTAAAATAAGCGTATTTTATTACAACTGTGATTATATACCTTATAATCAATTATTTATATACCTAATTATATTATATACCTTATTAGTAGCCCTAACAAATTGAACGTAAGATACATGTTAATGTTATAATAATGATGTATTTCAATTTCCAAATAATTGATTTTAATAAAATTTTGTTTTGTTTTTAGGCCATGGCAAAACTCACAAAGACGCAGCCAGTGTCAGGGCTACACATGCAATTCCACCGGCGTGCGGCCTGTACTATTTCGAGGTGAAGATTGTGAGCAAAGGCAGGGATGGCTATATGGGAATCGGACTCTCGGCGCAGGGTGTCAACATGAATAGACTGCCTGGTAGGCTTCATTTCCTTTAACACCTTATCAATTCTAAATAAAAAGGATATACTTTATTCATAATGACTTGAGACAAAGTAAACAAACACATCCAGTGTGGTGGCTACTGTTGCAGCGACAAACAATAGCAACTATTCGACACAGTCACGACAAAATAATTGCGGACACATACGCATTGCCAATGTTAGAATTGTCGACGCTTCGTCGGTTGTTGGTTATGGTTTGTCGTGGCTAAGGTAGCCACCCCATACTTGAAGTTTGTTTATTTTGTCTCACGTTATCGTTAATAGGGTGTAGATACTGTATAGTCCTTATTATTTGATATCAAATAAATAATATCAATTCAATAACTAGGTCACTTAATAGATATTCTAAATTTGAATTGTTATTGAAGATTTCTTGTAACTGAATTGGAACGATTAATCCCAATATTGTTTTACAGCTGTTTCTAAAAGTAGGTTTCCATTAATACAATTAATACTATTATACAAAAGTCCCGCGGGTACATGATGCAATAGAAACACGAAGTTGTATAGAGCATCGCATACTGGTCAGATGATTTTTGATTTGCTTTGTTCCATACAACTTCATTTTTCATTGCACATTATGCACGCAAATTGTAGTGAACGTGGGTTTCCATCAAAGTTAGTAGATTTACTCTGAACGCCTTGGGTTTCCATTAATACAAAAGTTACATGGGCACATGTGCCTAAGATGCAATAGAAACACGGAGTTGTATAGTATAGAGCAGTGGTCACCAAATGGCGGACCGCGGTCCGGATCCGACCGCCAGCTAGTTTTGTGCGGACCGCGATGACATACCGATCTGAACGACAAAAAATTAAAATAAATCCTAAAACAAATAAATCCATAACAAAACCTTCAAAGTCTAAATGAAATCGAATTATCAAAAAACAACCAAAACAATAAATAAATAAACACTTCTTATTATAATACTCTCAATAAAAAGTTGGCTTTTTCAAATACACAACACTTCTAGACTTTATCTGAACCTGCCCACCAAATATCAACATAGTTCTAAAAAAATCAAGAAAACTCAGAAAAAATTCAAATATTTGGCATATCCTTGTGAAGGAATTTTTCATAAACCCTTTCTTAGCGCGCGTCTAAACGTCCAACTGATCATACCTATAAAAATTTGAACGCATTCAGTTCAGTAGAATTTTAGTTCTGGTGATGAATGAATGATTCATCGACTAAATACATCGAATCTCAGTCGACAGAGATGGATGGAGAACATTTTCGGATGCACTATGCTTCTCAAGGAGCTAATTAAATAATTTTTAAAAGCGAAATTTTTGCTTTTATGGATATAGATTATTTCATCCAAACATTATTCTATGCCTGGTAAAACGTTTAATTTAATTTATCTTGCTATTTCAATAGCTATAAAGATATAGTCAAGGACTAAATTCGAGAATAGTTTTGACAATTTTATAAGTAAACATTCTTCATATAAATAGAATAAACAATAAATAATTTTTATTGCCAATTCCCATTGAAATAATGAACTTTATTTTAATTTTAATAGACCAATGGGATAATATCAAACTTCAATATGCCATATTTAAAGAACATTTTAGTATCGAAATACATACAGAGTAATAACTATCCCAAATATTTGAATAATGATTCAAATTAATGTAGTTAGACTATTAATTTTCCAATAAAAACTTCGGGGAGTACCCTTCCGTGGTGTACTCAACAATGGAAATGCAATAGAAACAAGTAGTTGTGTGAAGCAACGCAAATAAAAAATCAGCAGACCAGTGTGCCTTGTTCTATTCAACTCCGTGTTTCTATTGCATCTTGTGCCCGACAGCCCGACATGTACCCGTCTTTTATTGTAGTAATGGAAATGGAAACCTATATTAAGTTGTGTTTGTCTTAGTGACCAAATACCTATAAGCGGTTTGTTCCAGTGGTAGAGAGCGTCTAAGCGGTGAGATTAGATAAGCGACGTGCCTCTACCACCACTGTTGTAATGGTGACCGGTTCCTCTGAATTCAATTTATGAGCCTCAAAAATCGCTTCCCGGTGGTTCGGAACCCACCTAAAGCAGTAGGTCCATTCATCTCTCATCCGGCCAAGGTTAAATCTCTCATTTCAAGGCCAAGTGTTAATGGAAAGGATATCCTTATTATCCTTTCCCAAGAATGGACATATATATGTCTAAACTTCGCCTTTTCACTTAGATAACTTACACTCCTTATTCATTTTGCAGAACCTCGAATTAAAATTTTGTATAAATTTTGCATTCATTACTTCACCGTTTTATTGTATTTTTACTAGAAGTTTCTATTTTGTGAAATTTATAGGATAATTTTGTCTTACTCATATATTATATTACAATGTAGAATCTAAGCCGAATTTTGTTATCTATTTGAATAAAGTAATCTAATCTAATCTAATCCGCATCCTTCCCATTACCCACGCACAGGCCCAAGAGCCCATGTGGGCATCACCCTCACAAAAATAAAAGAAAATACCTACTCTCAACTCGAATTGTTAGAATAAAGAACTGTGAGTGTATGGGAAAACTGGCCGTCCAAATTAGCTGGGAACGATTGAACTGTCAGTACGAACTGTTATAATTATAATAGACCATAAATTATAGTAGACCATTAGGGTCTACATCCACTGAGCTACAATACAACAAGCGAGCTACATGAATACAAGTTGTATTGTAGCTCAGTGTCTACATCCATTGAGAGTTCGATCGTTCACAGTCCTCTGAAAATCAGCTGTTCAATTAAAAATATCATTGATTGGAATGCAGGTTTACAGCAGTTTTGGACTGCCGGTTTCCCCATCCTCTTACAGTTTTTAAATGTCACAGTCCGAACTGTTAGTGGATATAGGCTCTACTAGAGCTACATCAAACGAAATAAATTGTAAGTTCCTGAGATATCTGACGAAACCAAGCACCATAACGAAATAGCTGTTACACAGTATTAGGAGTAATATGTTTTTATTACAGTTATCATTTCAATGAAAAATGTGAATAATATCATGTATTCTCAATTCTCATTTAAGAGATTTAAAGACTTTGATTTGAAAAAACTAATTTTTCAAAATGATTTCCTTTCAATTGAGTATAACTTGATAGCTTACTTATAATAAACTTGATGTTAATTTGCAGTTTTTATTTTGATTTGAGTGTTCCAGGAGCAATCTTGAAGGCTTCAGACTCATTGTTATTAGAGTGCAGATAAAATAGTTACAGTGTAATTGAAAGTAGAACATTCATCAATGATGAGAAAATTCTACAAGTTTAAAAACAATAAAGTGAAAGAGTGCTGAATTAATCACCTTTAACTCTCGAATAAAACGCGGCAATATTATTGAGTATGTGCACAAAATTTAATTATTTTGTAATTTTAAGAGGTTTCAAGATGAATGCAATAGTATTCAAAGTTGGATTTTGATGTATAATAACCCCAAGGATATTACGAATTTGTAATAACCCCAGTTTATCATTTTGAGTATAATTTGAAATTCATTCGCCATAAAAAGTATAATGCTTTGGTAGTCTATCTGAATAAAATAGGGTTTCGATATATTTCCTAGATGCATGCTCTAAGGGTATTAGTCATCAACAAATCAAAAAGTAAAAAATATGAGAAATTTGAACACTTCATTCAATTTTCGTTATAGAATACAAAATTAGTAAAACACATTTTTATTCATATTTAATAAATCACTAAAATATCATCCATTATGATAGCAAAACTGCATTCTTTTCTTCCTTCTCATCAACTAAATTACAATGTAAATTTATCTAAAAGTAAACCATGATAAGTAATCTTATCTAATTGGTTTATTTTATCTGAATTATCCGGCTAGATAGTGGTTACAACCTTTGATTTTTTAAATTCGAGTTAATTCCATTAAATGACGAGTTCATTGGCTCTCAACGTGAACAAGCTCATGAAAAGTTACAAAATTTTTTGTATATATTAATTACATTGGGATTATTCATCATTCACATCTTGAAACCTTTTTTCTGCAACTTCATCCATACATATTTTTGAATGTATGTTAAATTCAACATGAATATTTTCAATGAAACATGAAAGTTTTACAAAATGATACATTAAGTCTTACTGGGTCATTTTTCAAAAAAATTACAAGTTTAAGAAATACTAGAAAAAGCCAGACAAGCTAGCTTGATTGTAACGCTCGGAATTCATATTGTAAATTCAGTCTATAGTAGAATTTATTCAATTTTATGGATATTATCGATGACTGTAATCGATGCTCAGTTTTTTCAGGACAGTCCGTGTATTGGTATAGTGCTATAGTCTATTCGAACAAAGAAGCCATTCTTTATAATGAAGATGGGAAAATGACTCGGTCAATATTGATTCAAAAATTATAAATTTATTTTCAAATTGTAGAAGAAGTAGGTTTTCTAGAATTTGAGACCAAATTAATAATTTTTGAGCTAATATTGACCGAGCTGGAGTAATTTTCTCATCTTTCCAGAATGTCTTCTTTGCTCGACCAGAATATACCGTAGCGACCCCAGCTGGGTCGAGACTGTCCTGACGTTACTGAGCATAGATAATCAGAGGCTTTCGCTATTCGCAAAATTAAATGAATGTTACCCTAGAGCTCGCTTGTCGTTTTCTGTATTAGAGGACCTCTTTTTCTATGAATCAGGCCCCAGATATTGTATGGAAATGATTATTCATTTGTGAATCACATGTTATTGTTACGCAGAAAAAACCTTTTGCCAAACAGCCGCCTTGCTGTTGTATTGACGAGTGATCGTTTTCAGCTAGTAAGGGTTTTACTCACCCCTCACCCACATGAATCACTAAAGTGAAAAAAGGTATGAAAAATACACTAATTTCTCTAAAAGAGAATATTTTATTGAGAAAAATGTCTATTTGCGCGCTCCGTAACGACCACTCTACGCATTTAAAAGAGCTGCCGCCATATTGGTAACTTTCTGAATCATGATATGAAACAAACAATGACTTCCAGGTATTGTTCATTCACAGAAATAAAACAATTTGCCAAGATCTTTTAATTGTCATTTTCAATATCAAACACAATATGAAGGCTGCTCTATTGTATTCATTGAGTGTTCATTTGCAGCGAGTAGGGTTATGTGTTCACCCACCTCATCAGCTCTATTACTACTCAATAGAGCAACCTCCATCTTGGTAAAATATCATTTTCTGTCTCTGATCACAATGACTTGTGAATAATAAATAATAATTTCCTCATAATATGTGGTCAATCGCATCAATGTTTATTCTGGTCGAGCAAAGAAGACATTCTGGTAAGATGGAAAAAGACTCCAGCTCGGTCATTATTGGTTCAAAAATTATGAATTTGTAGTCAAATTGTAGATCAGAATGTTTTCTATGGTTTAAGACTTTGAAATTTATAATTTTCGAACCAAAATTGACCGAGCTGGAGTTGTTCTCCCGTCTTGCCAAAATTCTTCTTTGCTCGACCAGACTATAAAAAATCTTCTTCTGCATTTGAACAATGACATGTGAATCACAAATTATCATTTCCACATTATAATATCTTGTCAATCACATCAATGTAGCTCCTATATGATGGTTCTTCAACATGTACATGATTAAGTGATGATTGATGGTGTTTTGTTGTTTAGGCTGGGACAAGCACTCGTACGGTTACCACGGCGATGACGGGCATTCGTTCTGCTCGTCGGGCACCGGGCAGCCGTATGGGCCGACGTTCACCACCGGCGACGTGATCGGCTGCGGCGTCAACCTCATCGACAACACCTGCTTCTACACTAAGAACGGACACAATCTCGGTATCGCCTTCACCGACCTGCCCGTGAGTAACTTCTTTAATGCTTTATGTACAATATTTGAAATCAAACCATATTTTCCCATTCAATACACAGTTCACAAAGGCCTAAAGAGACCAAAACGCTTTTCGGGGCACTGATCATCTAGTATAAAGGTATCACTTGTACCGTCGTTCGCTGAAGATGGTGTATAGTACCCAGAAACACGTCCTACGATCCGATAAGCAACAAAATCATGGGTGCTGTTGGTGAAGTGTTGGTCGATAACGTGAATATATTCATATACGAAGTGTATTCTTTTATTGAGTACCGTTTTTAATTTATGCCGCATCAGCGCTACAGTTATCAATTAGCGCATGCGAGCTGTGAAGCTGCATCTGTTGGGAAGCCACACTGCACGCCATTTCTGGCCATCCGAGTCTACATCTGTGTGATTTTAAAAATACCTCCTAAAAAATACCTGCCGACTGAATAAGCGTTTTGTAGGCCTAATACTGATTCACTGTGCTCAAGGTTACAAATCGGTTGAAATTCATTGCCAAATCAGTGAACTGTATGGTAAAGATATTCTGAGTGATGGAATAGTGCGAAAATGTGTTAGAGCCTTTAAAGATGACCGTAACAACATTCATGATGAACAAAATGGTAGACCTTCAGTTCTAATTTTCATTATTGTTCTAAACATTCTGATTACTGATGTTCATCTCCATAATGAATGTTGTTGCGGCCATCTTCTAAGGTCCTACCTTCTTTTCGCACCATTCCATCACTCAGAATGGCTTTACCATACTACTGATTTGGCAATTAATTTCAACCGATTGGAAGCCTTGAGCACAGTGAAGCAGTATTCCAGAAAGCTTATGCAGTCGGTGGGTCTTTTTTAGGATGAGGCATTTTAAAAATATCTCAAAAAGATGTAGACTCGATCGGATGGTCCCGTAATGGCTTCCCAACAGATGTAGCTACACAGCGCGCATGCGCTAAATGGCAACTACTGCACTGCGGCAGCACAATTTAAAAACGGTACTTAATAAAAAAAGACGCTACGTATAAATATTTGAATATTGACAATGCTTATTGCTTTCTTGTATCATTTTATAGCAAGCAGAAATTATTTTATTCTTGAAGTGAAATCAATATAAGTATAGTCCGTCCATGCAAAGAAGAGCCTTTGGCAAGTTACGAAAATGACTCCAGCTTGGTCAATATTTCTTCAAGAATTATAAATGTGGTCTTAATAGTAGATCAAATTGTTTCCTACAATTTGAGATCAATTTTTGAACCAATATTGACCGAGCTTGAGTCATTCTCCCATCTTGCCAGAGGGTCTTCTTTGCTTGGACAGACTATACCATTGATTAGTATTCAACCAAATATATATATTGGTGAGGTGGAACCTTCCCGTAAGAAACCCAACAATGATTTGTCTTCTATTTCGTTATGTTTTATTGGTTTTAACGAGTTTTTTGTGATTTTCAGCCCAACTTGTACCCGACAGTGGGACTGCAGACGCCCGGCGAAGTGGTGGATGCCAACTTTGGACAGGCGCCTTTTGTGTTCAACATAGAGGAGATGATGAAAGAACTGCAGAACAGAACTCGACTCACAATACATCAGTACCCAGTACCTGAGAGCCAGGGAGAGTGGCAAGCCATCTTACAAAAGTAAGCTATCAACTTGAAAGGTAATTTAGTATATTCTGTTTGGTTTTAATCAACTAAGACCTAATCATTTCAAAAACCCGAGACTTCTGCTAAGGCCACTCCGTCTTTCGGAGATGTGCAAACCGTCGGTACCGACTGCCTAAAAAGTGTTCGTCATAATCACTCCTCTCATTACTTTCGTACAAGCTCATGTAAAGCCGCGTATCGACAGTCCGAGGCATGTGCTACGAATGCCTCGCTGTACAGTCTGTTGACACAAAAAAAGAGTACTACTACTAGTTACTATCTACCGCGTATCGACAGTCCGACGCATGTGCTACACATGCCTCGGACTGTCGATACCGGGTTTGCTAGCAGCGAGGCAATCGCTGCACACAATTCGCAGCGAGCAGTGCCTGTTGCCTCGCTACGCACAACGAACAATTCTACAAACTAACCTCAAAATTGTACCCCATTCCTATGCATTTTTGTGATTGAGAATTCTATTTGGGTGCAGAAGGTCCTAATAGGCAATAATAAGCATTGCCTTGAATTTTTATCTT